>CAJQUW010013480.1:0-78256 GCA_907163375.1 Prostheceraeus crozeri
CAGTCATCAATGTCGATTGCGAATCGCAATGTTTTAAATATGCTGTCCTCTCCATTCTCCACTATAATGAAGCATTAATGCGAATCGAAAATCGTACATATAGCTATAACAGTGGGAGAATGAATTAAACTTCGATGACTGTAATAGTGACGATATGAAAATTAAAGATATAAAAAATTTTGAAAAATTGAACAATATTAAAATAGTTCTCCATGTTTGGGAAAGGGATTGAAGGGTGTGCGCTACAACTCGCGTTCGAGTTGTTATGATGAATGTTGTCAACCTTTATTATTAGTAAACAGGATGATAGTGAGGAATGGCACTACTGCGCATTCCCCAAAATCTCTCGCTTATACCACCACTTAAGAAATTCTACCTCATCAGAGATTTTATACTGTGACAGATGTATTCGGAACTTTAGGAGTAAAAACAAATTTGAAACTCATTATGAGTGGTGTAAGCGAGTTAAACTGCAAATGGAACGCATGCCCAAAGATAAGGAGTTTTCATATAGAGAGAATGGCGATGAACTAAGTCCTCTTCGTGTCATCTATGCTGACATCGAATGTTATATCGATGATAACATCCATCGACCAGCAGCCATTTCCTGCTATGAAGTATGGCATGATCATTTCCAAAATAGAAAAAATAAAATGCACGTCTGGCAAGGTGAGGATTGTATTTACCAATTCCTACAATTCCTCGAACAGGCTGTAAAATTTCAACAAAAGTATGATGGTGAACTCTATCGCAGATCATTGCATATGACAGCAGATGATCAAGCAAAATTTGATAGTTGCGACGTTTGCCCCAAATGTAGGAAAACATTTGACGATGATAAGATAAGAAAGTGCGCGACCATGATCACATCACTGGTAAATTTAGAAACGCACTCTGTTCAAAATGTAATTTTTCGCTGAGGATGAAGCGGCGTACATTACCCGTCATTTTCCATAATTTCAAGGGCTACGACAGCCATATGATAATAAAAGGAGGTTTAGGTCAAATGAAAGAGTGGAAGCTTGATGTAATAGCACAAACGAGAGAGAAGTTTATGGCCATGACAGCAAAAGTGCCTGTCGATAAAAACTAAAGAAAATAAGACGGTCTATTTTGATATAAAATTTTTAGATTCCTACCAATTTATGACTGCATCACTGGCCTCTCTCGTGCAAAATCTAAAGTCTCTTCCACTAACACAAAATCTTAAGAAACAATATCCAAATCTAACCGATGAAGTCATCACACGGAAAGGAGTCTTTCCATATGCATATTTTGATGCAATTAGTAAACTCGGCGAGACTTCTCTTCCGCCCATAGATAAATTTAAAAATGATTTGAGCGGCGCAGAATGTAAGACCGAAGATTATGATCATGCACAAGATGCATGGATAAAATTTGACTGCCATACATTTGGTGAATATATGATTGCCTACCTTAAGTTAGATGTATTTTTGCTGGCTGATGTATTTCAGGAGTTTCGACGAGTGGCATTAGAAGAAGATAAGTTAGATCCCGTCCACTTTGTCAGTCTGCCAGCCATGTCATTTAAGTCTGCTTTTAAAATGACTGGTGAGACCATTCATCTCTTACAAGATCCAGAGATGTATAATTTATTTGAGCGAGGAATTCGCGGTGGTCTCACATTTGTAAATAAACATAGGTTAAAATCAAAAATAGTAGGTAATGACCAGACTCATCTGAAGTATTATGACCAAAATAATTTGTATGGTAGTTCATTATCCAAACCGCTACCTCACTCTGAGTTTAGCTGGTTAGATGATAGTGAAATTCAACATTTCTCCAACCCTTCCAACATACTAGCAATTCCAGATGAAGGTGAATGGGGATATTATTTTGAGATAGATCTAATCTATCCAAATAATATTAAACATAAAACCGTAGATTTTCCACTCGCACCCGAATCAGGTGAAGTGAGTAAAGATATGTTTTCCGACTTTATGAAACAATTTCATAAAGATTTAGAATCATGTGGACAACCCAAGTATAAGCCTTGTCGCAAACTTTTACTCACTCAATATGATAAGGAAAACTATCTAGTCCACTTTAGCATCTTAAAATTTTATTTAGAAATGGGCATGATTTTAAAAAGAGTTCACCGCATTATTAAATTTAGACAGAAAGCCTTCCTCAAACCCTACATAGATAGTAACAGTCAGAAACGTGCACTAGCCCAAAATAATTTTGAAAAAGATTTTTATAAATATAAGAACAACAGTCTATTTGGTTAGACGATGGAGGATGTTAGAAAGCGCGTAAACTACAAACTAGTTAATGATGATCAAAAGTATCACAAATTGATCTCATCACCTCTATTCATCGATAGAGACATAATCGATGAGGATCTTGTAGGTATTAAAATGATAAAATCTGAAGTTGAGTTGTGCAAACCCATCTATATTGGTCAAGCTGTTCTAGATTACTCCAAGCTTGAAATGTATCAACTCTTCTATAAAATACTAAAACCGTTTGTCCTCTCGTAAAAGAGGTTCGTTTGTTGGGTGGTGACACAGATAGTTTCTTTTTAGGTATTACCACTCAAAAAGATTTAAATTTTAATGAAGTAGGAAAATCTTTAGAAAGATATTTTGATACATCAAATTATCCTGCTAATCATCCACTATACTCCATCAAAAATAAGGCAAAACTTGGCTGCTTTAAGGATGAGACAGCAGGGAAGGAGATAGCTGAAATGATTCTCCTCCGCCCTAAAATGTATTCTATGAAATTAAAGGATAGTGATGATAGCATTAAGCGCGCTAAAGGCATATCAAGATCATTGGTCTCTAACATGAAACATAAGAATTTCAGGAAAGCCTATAGAAATAAAAATATAACGTTTGTCAATATGACAATCTTAAAATCTAAGTCGCATGAGATCAAAACTCATACTTTTAGGAAAGGACTTTTACGGGCGCTTTCAGCATGGGAGGAAAAGAGGTGCTGGCTAGAACACAACATATCTCTTCCACATGGACATCCTGACACAAACATACCACCACCCAAAAGAATTAAACTCACACTACCACATTCAGGAGACGTCTTAGCATAATCATCCTTAACTTAGTATTTTGATGTTGATTTCTGTAGATAAACATTGTTGTTTTATGTATCGCATGAGATTGTTTTTTCCTTGTGAATATGTGTCCACATCTGTACATTCCCTATGTGATGACTTTTCCACTGAAAGACATTTTTCCTATCCCTGTATATTTCCACCCTTCACGAAGTAAAAAGACTTTTTGTATATAACAATGTTTATTGAAGTGCGCTCATGTATATATTTTCAGTGGATGTTGTATAAAGTCTATTCCTTCACATTCATGTACATATTTCAATAAATGTTGTATAAAGACTTCACTTTGTTTTCCGAAACACTAACGTTATGAGGGATTTAGTATCTTTCACATGGATGCACTCTTGTAAACCATTGGTAATTTTGATAGCAATAGAGGGTATAGTTTGTTTGACGACGGGATGATAGAAAATAGATTCAAACATCTTCTCGACTATTCCATATGAAGCGTCTTTATCATGAATGAAATCACGTAAAATGTATTCTTTTTTCTCACCAACAGAAATAGTAGAATCAAATCACTTTGAATGTAAAGGTGCTGTTCATGTTTATCAAGTGTCATTGGTGTTTCTATACCAATCGTATGCGCAGCAGCAAACACAGTTTGTAGCATTGAAAAACCAAAGAGTTTTTTCAAATTTTTACTCAATTGACATTGAATGTCATCACCCAGTCTCAGAACAACGCGTTGATTTTCAATTGAAAACGAAATGTGGTGTGTCTTTACATCATATTTACTTTTCATCACATGCTTCAACTTCTGTTGTATATAAGGATTTACTACATGAATGAAGCTTTCAACTGTATGATATAGACGCGGCATTATATTGATAGCAACTTTAGATTCTTCATAAGACTGGTAAATTTTCTTGATGCGATCGCCATAGATGTCCACCCACCATTCATCATTAACTGAATCAGCTTTAGTGTGATATTCATGAGAAGCATACACCACACCGCTTCCAATAATAGGTGTATAATGTCTTACAAAATGACGCAAGGTTGGAGAGAAATAAACTGTAAGTTTGTCATTATATTTCTGAATAACCAACTTATTTTTGTCCGCCATAATTTTCTCTCCATACTTCTTACCCACAGTCTCATTCCATCGTTTTACTAACTCAATAAGTGATAAAGGTTGAACACCACGCTTTTTCAAAATGATGCGTTCTTCGCATTCTACAACATCTTCATCAAATATTTTAAATCTATAATGAAATTTGTTGATTCGATTTGAATAAACTTTTCTAACATTTGCAGTAGCAATTGACGTTAGATGTAGTCCATGACCAAAACCGAGATGCGGATAGAATTCACTATCCAACCTCAGCGTAAGACCTTTAGTAAAAGAATGAAAGCGGAGGAACTGTCTCCCACTCCAATGATAGATAGTAAACTCATAAGCTTTCTGATTTTTATTCTTCATGATGGAAGTATTACCACTGTTGAATGCCTTAATAATTTTCTCATTCCCAAATGGCTCATAAGAATCTGATTTTATCTGAATCCATTCATAGTTCCACTTTCCATCTGATGTTAAATTGTATGGGAACTGAAATGCATTATTCATCGTTATTCCATCATGGGTGCGAGGAGTCAATATCATTTCTTCTTCCAAATCATTCACATTCTGAATATTGCTATCATAGCAAATACTAGAAACGCCAACCTCCCATTCACCTTCTAAATGCAGTGGGCGATTTAATTCTACTCGATAGTCTGATGGTTTATTTTTGGGAAATTTATTCATAGAAGCATTACTGGGCAAGTAGATTAGAAACGAGTCCTTATTTTCACTTTCCATATTATTCACATTGGAAAAATATATTAGCATACGTTTGCATTAACTCTTCATTCGGAAATGGAGTGTGATACTTGTCACAGCATCTTTATGAAAAGGAATCAACGCACCAGCATCGTCATAAATGGCAATATCAATTTGTGGGATGTAGTTTGATTTCAGCTTTGTATAATGCACTTTCTTGAAAGTATGCTCAGATAAAATACTGCAGCTCTTTGGCTGGTATGGTATCATTGCTAGCAATGGAGCTTCAACATCTCCCACACGTACATCTTCACCAATATTGGAATATATCTGAAAATAGTTAATACGACGCGATAGCGACATGTCTGCGCTAGCTTTGGTTACAGTACCACTTTTAAAGATATTTTGGTCAAAACCCAAAATGTCCATTAGAGTTTTATCCATAATTAGTTCAATACCTTTTCCACTTATAGTGAGAGACAAAGTACCTTCTTTTTCAGAAAATGAAATATGTTGGTCATTAATCACTTCATTTAAATAATCTACAACCAATTTAACTGAAGTAATGATGCGAGGCATCAGCACTCTTGTTTCATGTAAGATACCACCGAAAGGCTCTACACACTTTCTGTATAAAGATACGCTCCATTCTGTATCAAATTGATTTGACCTTTCACATGGTAAATGTTGCATATAATTTTCCATGAACAGCTGCAGAATGATGTCGCAAGAACTGATGAAAATCTTTTGAACAAATTAATACTAGATCATCATCATTTAATTTACTTATTGCAATATGATTAGATGATTTAATATAAGTCAATGTTGCCACTTGTTTACCATCAACTCGAAGGAGATAATTAAATTTCTTCAATAATGTTTCAGGAGTCATGTTTGTCTTTCTTGGCTTAATCACAATCTTCTTCACCAACGTCTTCTCATTTTTTGGAATAAGATCTACATAATAAGCTTCCTCTCGATATATTAACTGTTTATGAGCACTTATGTGGTAATTAACGTTAAAATTATCATAGCTTGTCAAGGCGCTAGCGAGGTAACCTAAATCATTTCTTAAACTTGGACTTAAACCAACAATCCAATCTTTCTCAAATACATGATGTATATAAGTATAATCATCATTGTGTGGAGTAAATTGGGCAATATGTTTACACGCTTTATTCAAGAAATCATATATAAACTTTTTACATGATAAGAGATCTTTCTTTGGCCACTGTGGAATGTATACTCGGCAGCCCTTTTCACATTGGTAAGCAGCTGTACGTCTCATATTAATAGTCATCACCTCATGATCAAAAGTATAGACACAGTTGCTATAAACAAGTTGAGTGACACCCACTTCCCAATTCCCATTTAGCTGTTGTGCATGATCAATGGGAGTAGAAAGAGTGCGGCTCGATTACTAGTAAATCTCTTTGTAGCCGCATTGCTAAGCAAAATATGATAAAACGACATTTTTATATTGCTAATCTGCAACTTTGCATAACATCATGAAGACTTGGATTTTGGACTCTCTACAATATATCAGAGTTGATCGTGATGGAAACGTACATTTCAAAAATTCTCATGGTCATACATCAAGAGGAATTACATTAACATGGCGACAATTTGTCAACCTCAATGATATCATGAGGGATTTGGAATATTTTGAAACATTAAGATTCATCTCCTTGGGTGATCAAGTTTGGCTTCAACATTACAGAAATGAAATTCAAATCTACCATTCTCATTCCGCAAACTGTTTCTCATTTCGCAAATACAATTGGGAGAAGTATAGAAGATACATACATCGCTCCATCATGACATTTATTCGTCGTGAGTTCATCGCCCTACTATGCAAATCTTAATCAGACATGACTATCACGCACCATGAGTTGGAAATTAGATTCCCTACAACGTATTGGAAACGGATCATGATCGAAACGTCTATTTCAAAGATTCAACTGGAAATGTGAGAAGAGAGTTTGCTTTATCTTATCGTCATTTTCAATCTCTACATCATATCATGAAGGATTTAAAATACTTCTATATGAAAAGACATTCACGTATTGGAAATCGCATCTGGTTGCGCGTCAACAATCGGCGAATTCAACTCTATCATTCCCAACTTCATACTAACTTCACATTTCATCAAGGTAGTTGGGAAAAGTATAAAAGGAAGGTACATCGCTCAATTTACTCATTCTTTCATCATGAAGCGCCATCGCTACACCATCGTCAACATTCTCCGTCGCTTCAGACTCTACACCAAAATCGATCTCACAACATTACACCAACAGCTTCCAAACAGCAAGTATTACCCGGGCCGTCCTCAAATGTTAGTGGTGAAGATGAACAATTCACGGAATCTTCAACTCTTCCCAAATGGGACTGTACAGATTCTCGGCGCCCTTTCTCATTCATCGGCGCAGTCAATGCGCTTAGAGCTACAAAGACTACTACGTCGGATATGGAAGAGGGAGAGGTGTGTGATGTCGAATCTGACTGTGGACAATATGGTGATCTCTCCTCAATTGAGTGACAGTCTATCATTTTTGAAGATTCGTACCAGCAGTTACAGTTTGTGTTATGAACCCGAACTTTTTCCTGCAGCTCTCATTAGTTGTTGGTTACCTGTGCATGTGGCAATCTTTCATAATAGTAAAGTGATCATTACTGGACTAAAAATCTCATGTACAAGCAAATATGATCCTAGACTATCTCATTGAGTATGTACGTACCCAGCGGATTGTAAAATAAAAAACAATTTTTCCAACATGATGTTTTTATTTCAAATCATGATAGAACTTACAAATCATTTTTTCATTAGAGGATGGATTACATGAAAAGTTTTGAATAACAGATGCAAATCGAGATACATGTAAACGTCTTAAGATGAAGTACAGTACAAAAGCACCACACGTTGATGAAAGTGGATGTTGTAGTATGCGTTCATTTCGCTGATATTGACGCGTATGTTTTCTCAACCACTGCTGTGTTGGTATATTTGGAGGTTGAGCAAGAGAGTCAAATAGTTCACCACGTCGGTCTTCTCCAATAAAGATCGCTTTCCAATGCTCACCGCCTAAATTCTGAGAATGAGTGTTTAGCACAATAAAGATGGGATAGTGATTTACTGCAGGTGGTAAGTAATCGAGTGAATAGACATTATCGAAAGCTTTCAACGTCGCTTCGTCTGCATTACGCTGCACTTTAGTCTTAATATCGTCAGCAGTCAACCAACTCATTAACGATTATACTGAAGAATCACGTCACGATACTTTGTAATTTCAATATTGGAATCGAAGACTGCATAAATTAATACATTGATCGTCTCAGGTAGTGTTCTTTTGAACGTCAAATCCAAACGAATATTATGAGGCACGTTCGCTTGACGATAGGGTGCACTAATATCGCTGTCAGCAGTCAAATCAAATGCATAAATAGTATATCCACTCTTAAACTCTTTCATAGTCAGTCCGTTGGTGTCATCCGTATTGTAAAAGCCAAAAACATCCATAAAATCAACATAACTGCGCATAAATTGATCCGAAGCAAAATCTGGTTTGTAGGGTGGACCAGGATGACTCACACCATTTACACGTAAAGCAATTTCACTTAACTGATTGTGTTTAAAATTGAAAGGATTCTTCGTAAATATTACCATTAAATGCATCATTTTCAACCATTGCCACCATGAGGAGCTTCGGTGCTTCCGATGGAAAGAGGCCATCTTTCATGAAACTCTTTTGATCTTTCGGAATTGTAAAGGTGAGAAGCTTTGTATGCTGAATGGGGTAAATGGCATTTTGGCGGTTAAGGCCTTCAGCATGCCCTCTAATGACACTTGGATTCGGTACTACTCGACGAATGTAAAGTGCAATATCTCCACATGAATTCTAAAATTGTCAACTTTAGCAAATGCATTCAGCGCAAATTCAGGCTTATTCAATGTCAGCTTGAGTCGCATGCTGGTATTACACAGTAAAAACTTTGACTGTCTAAAGAAGTCTAAATTCAGCGGACCATATAGCTGACATACTCTACTATCTTTAATCATAGCAGATCGCTTTACAAAGCCACTGTTTGTTTCAACATCAAATTTTCCTGCTTCATCTCTGTACCATCCCATGGCTTCCATATGACTTTTTTGTGCTGCTGGATGAAACTGTGATACATGATTGAAATATGATTTATAGGGATAATCGCTTTGACCACCTTCCACTTGCTGCTCTCCAATCGTTAGAGAAACATCACGAAGTAATGTAGTCAATGGTAAATTGTTCAGTCCAACTTTATGTGCATCGTCAATAGCAGTTCCATCTGCTTGCTGAATTCTAAACCTCAAATCAAGCATCGCATAACTCAAATCTATGTAGTCATCACTACCACCAGGAATAACAAATTCAATGGGGCCAGCATTCTCAGCTGTTCGAGGATGATAATCTACAATACTTGAACTAAGAATATCTGTCTGTATGGCTTGTTGATCGAACAAACAAAAACCGGAAGTTTTACACTCCATGATTAGAAGTTATAGCAGCGTCGTCGTTTAGCGCCTGATGAATGATTAGAGCCTCTGCGACGTTTGCGTGAATGCCTTTTGACTGAAGATCGCACCTTACCAGCTCCGCGATGTTTCCTCCTTCCTTTATTCATTCGTTTAGGTGATTTCTTTCCTTGAGTAACACCAGCAATGGTCTGCTTCAATGTTTTTAAACCGCGTTCCTTCCCACGATTCAACAAACTGCTCTTAAAACTTCTACCTCTGGAAAGATCACTAGCAACATCACCAGCAAAGCCAACGGCATTACTTAAAACATTTCGTTTTAAAGATCTACCGACATTGGATATGAGAGGTGCTACAACAGATTTCAGTGCACCAAGTATGCTACCTCCACGTTCGCGGCGAGCACCGATGTAAATTTGTCCTCCGCCACTTACATAGGAGGGTCGTGAATAAAATGAGGCAGTTGGATTCATAGCTCAAACCCTAAACATTGTTAGTTACAACTTTGCATGAATCACTGTCGATCACTTAGATGAAAGATGTCGGCACGACGCATCCAAGAGTTCATACTTGAAGGATAACCAGTCCATTTAACAAGACACCATTCTTCACCTTGCCGTTTTTTACATCGAATGATTTTCTCTACCAAATATGTTTCACTTTCAGTGACTACCTCAATCTCATCGCGGTAAAAGCTACCCTCAATTTCTTCATTATCGTAATCTTTCAACTTGTAGGTGGTCGGAGAGTCTTTTTGATTAATCCTTGATACTGTAAATACCTCCTCTGTCCAATTCGGAAGGTACCCTTTAGCAAAAACACTTTTCACTTTTGAGATACGAACTTTATCGCCAATTTTCACATCACTTTTCACATGAGTGCGTTTACGTTGGAATGATTCGCGCACTTTATCTACATTGTCAGCATTTACATCTACTGGTCTGAGTCCAATAGAACGATGGATAGAGTGATTGTAGGCATGGAGTGTATCTTGTAGAACCTTTGTCCAATTTTGTGTCAAGTTGGCAGTAAAATGTCGCCACAAGCGATTTTTTAATGTGCGATTAAAACGTTCAACGAGTGCAGCTTTATAAGCGCTCTTTACACTAAACAACTCAATGTCATGCCTCTCAAATAATCTTGTCACATGCTGATTTTCAAACTCTTTTCCTTGATCACTCTGAATTCTTTTTGGAATGCGACCTTCTCGAAAAATTGTTTGGAATGCTTTTGCTACTCCTTCCCTTCTTTAGTTTTTAAAGGTTGAGCCCACGCATAACGCGAGAAAATATCAATGACGGTTAAAATAAATTATTGCCCGAGTTATGTTTTGAAATGGAGGCAACATCACACAAATCTGCTTGCCACTGTTCATCGATGTCATGAACAATATAATGGCGGGTGCGGTACTTCTTTTTCGCTTGTTTGTGGAGTGTATAGGTAGCCTGACCCTTTAACCATCGTTTCACTTGTGATTGTGGAAGACCACTCGCTTTTGATAATTTCTTGATAGATGCAAATCCTGCCGGATGTTTTACATCATAATAGATTGACTTCAAACGTTCAGTCGATGACGGCTGACTCTTTTTCCTCCTTCTCATCTTTTTTTTTCTTGCCTTTCTACATTTACAACAACTGCAGCATTTAGCTTTAGCGGTTTTGCGATCGTGTTCACATTGCTTAGGGGTTTCATTATGAGAGCTGGCGCAGCAAGTGCAAGTGACAACGACATTCACCTCTGGCGGCTCATTACATGGCAAGGAAACACATCTGCTTCATATTAATAGTCTGAGAACATGTATTTCCTAGGAGGAGCTGTTTTACGTTTTCCTTTTACCAGTTTTAGTGGCGATGTAGATCTACGTCGAGTTCTTCCTCTTGTTTGCTTAGTGAGTGTGGGAGGGGATGTAGCAGGTGACGTCTTAAACCAATTTGTTGGCATTTTCATCGCCTGAAGCATTGGAGTAGTAGCCACTGTTGAATCAAGTTCTTTCAATGTCTCATTATTTAAAGCAAATTTTGGCACATTATGCTTTTTCAATAGTTTAAGAAAGTATGACCAACCAGGTGGAACATAGCCCTGACGGCGCTTTCTACGTGTCGCATACTGAATCAAGTCTTCATAACGTGAAGCATCAATCACTTTATTTTCATCTGTAATGATTTCTCCTCTATCATTTACATTGAGATGGGGTTCAATACTGTTGAAAAGAGATATGGCATGTGCGCGAGATGCTAAAGGTGTAGCAGTCGATACAGAGTCACGCATCTTATTCTTCAAGTTTTTCAATTGCTCAACAGTTTCCGATTGTAATAATACAGCACGATGTGGATCTTTGATGTGAACATTTTGCTGATAATCTATTTCTTTCCTATACATTTGATTTGCAAGAGGTTGCTTTACTTGCTGCATGGCAGTCAATTGTACATATTCATCCTGAGGAATAACAATCATGCGAGAATAAGAACTCATAGTTTGTAGATAATCATGGGAGTTTTCAAAATATCACTTCGAAATCTAAATTCTTCCGGACACTCTTGCGTAAAGTCAATGAATAAGTAACCGTATGGTTTTTCAGTAGCTGCTTGAAAAATTTCAATTAAGGCTTTTGATCCTCTGGGTGCAACTTGTCGCGCTAAAATTTCAAATTGACTTTTATCTCGCGGATTCTTGAAAATAGCATAATAGTGTGTATTCAGGTTTCGTGTACGAGCTTCTTTTCCATCAGGAAACAAATTTTGTGTAATATAGATGATAAAACACCTTTTATGGTGTGCTGCGCGAGTGAACATATCTGTAACATCTTTTGAATTCTTACTTTCTTTTAATAAATCATCCAATACAACAACATCATTAGACTGAAGTTTATCCACTGGAATAATTCCTTCATGTCGAATAAAGTTGCGACTTTGCAATTCCTGAAACAGCGACGGTTGATAAATACCATAACACCAAATCACTCGATTGATAGGTTCCTTAAACAACTCCCTTCTTTTATCCAATAAATTCAGCGTGAAAACAGTTTTACCTGCATGAGATGGACCTGATACAGTCAGAACTTTATCACATTGAAGTCTGAAATCCATTTTATTACTTTGAGACTCAACATTTGCATAATTAACGCTTAGAGCCAAAGATATTTCCCAATAGGTTGCCCACGGCAGGAGCTATCATTGGAAGTATTGCTGAAAGGAAACCGCCCTTTTGTGTTAGAGTTTTCCTCTTTCTTTGAAGGGCGACTTTAGGATTGGAGATGAAACGCAATTTCGTAGCATATCGCTTAAGTAACTTTCGTTGTTTTGGCGCTAATTTCTTCGTCCTCAACTTCCTCACATGAGAAATAATTTCACAAATGAATTTATCGTTAGCATGTCGTATAGCATTGTATCGCTGATTTGCTTTCATTCGTCGGAGAGCTTGAATGGCTGAAGAAAACTTTTGACTTTTACGTTTCGTCATTTTACGTTTCGCCATTTTCGTGTTAGTCTTTGCTAAAACCTATCTTTACCACATTTGCATAGGTACTAACTATTGCGACATAAGTGACACTCGAAATGAGCAATATCACAGTGGTTACATTGGCAAAGTTGAATGCAATTACGTATGAAACAGCGTTGACAAAAAGCATGCTTACATCTCTTGAAGATGCGCTTTTCATTTCCATCCTTTCGCTTACATACATCGCAACACATAGTTTCACCGTTACTGATGTCTATAGCAAGTCTTTTTGAAGATATGAATTTGCTAGCCTTTTCTAAATAATAGACGCATGTACAGAAGGAATATACTTCGAGAGTGAGCAGACATAGCTCGAAAACCAGTTGTGCTACAATCAAGTACCACTGCATTTTCAATTTTTCTTTATGGAAAGTTGAATGTGAATATCTGAAATCGCTTCAATCACTAGACTGCTACCATGATGGTTAAATGCGTTAAGACGTTCAGCAATTTTTATCATATGTCTTTTAAAAATTCTTGGGGGTGATCTACCACTTCCATTGAATAAGAAGCAAAATGGAAAGAGCGACTTTCCACCTCTTCCTTTCCAAAATGACTAAACTTAATTTTCGCAACTAATCGCGCCATGATAATGCTATCAGAGAATGTATTCATTAACTCTAGAAATAGAGTGCTAGCATCATCGACCACTGCTTCGATGTCGGTCTCATCTTTATGAAAATTTATCACATAATCTTGAACAGCTCCTTTTAAACTTTGCCTATGAAAACGTAATGTTCCGCAGTCGTTTGAGAAAGACATGATCGCCCTTTATCTAACCCATCCATTGCATGAAAACAACAACTCTTCTCATAGTAACATTTATTGAATAACGGTAACAAGCATGCATTATAAATCAATGGTTTGAAAGAGATAAAATAGATACAGCTGGTAACTATCATACAGCGAGCAATGATAACCATACAGGACTTTGGCAGTGTTGAGGTAAGGAGGAAAGAAGCATTGGTTATGAACGTAGCTACTACAACGAACAGACAAAATAGGAACACACAAATCCTTAAAACGTTTCGTGACTTCATGATAATGTTGATTCACTCTACTATCCCAAGGCGGGAGCAAAATATCATCAATGATTAGATTGGGAAATACTTTCCTCTCCTTACCAGGATTATTACAAAGATGCGTATAACATTGAAAGCAGCTAACCATCGTTTAAAGTCAATAAGAAGAGCACTTTCACAAGAAAAGCCATAGTCTTGCAAATATTTCAGATTAAGTCCATGAATGTGTTTTCTCGCCCATTGATCAACATTGGGATCGCAGTTGGCATGTTGATGATAGACACTAACAATCTGATATGTCCAATTGTTCATAGCAATAGCACTGAGCTCCTGTACAGGTTCACCCTCACAATCCATAAAAATGATGATAGAAGCCTAAAACGGAAATTTACACATCTAAGGAAACGTTCTATAACATATTACAAAATGAAGAATTACATCGATGCTTTTCACGACAAAATACACAAATGATATGATGGCAACGAAGAAGTAAAATGTATCTAATAAGACCACGTCTACGACACTCAAAGCACATAAGCGAATTGTCATAGGGTAGAGTTAGGAAAGGACTAGCAATTCTCCTTCTTTGATTTGCGTTTTGATGTAGCATTCTTCTCCGACTTGCGCTTCGTACCACTGCTGTTAAGGATTTGATCAATTATGTCGTCCACGTTGGGTGGTTTCGGAATATATAGGATGGATTCCATATGCATGGAGAGAGAGGCTATTTTATTATCCTTGTGTCGACCATAATATAGCCCATTCACTTTGAAAAGGATATCCCAAGTACCTTCTCCGAGCTCATCACATCTGATGGGTATTGAATGATCTCCATCCTTCTTATAGTAAGTACACCAATGTGATACCGGTAGGCAAATGTGATTACCATCCCAAATCTTTCTATAGGGAGTATCCTTGTCATCTCTCGCCTTCCACTCTTGAGCAAGAGGAGTAGGAATGTCCATATTTAATGTCACGTACTCCTCAATAATATCAAGTTGGTGGCGAATGTACGGACTCACGGGGATCAGTATGTAGTCCCCATACTGATTGTGCATTATCTTGACATCCGTGGAAGGGAGCATTCCCGTTTGGAGTACTACGCTATGATCATCATAACGCAAGGCTTGTTTAAATTTACGCTGTAGCGGTGTAGGATTATGTACCTTGGATGTTTCTTCCACTGGCCTCAGTTGTAGATGATCTGACCGTAGCGAACCTTGTAACGTTTGACCGCCATTTTGTCCTACTAGTGCAGCAGATGGAGTAGATGCCTGAAAATGAAAAAAGATTGTATTAAGTTTACGTTCAAGGGAGGAGAGGGAGGGAAGTAGCGACTTACCATTTTAGTTGGATAATAGAACAGGGAACTAGAGAGAGAGAAAATGTGCGTCCGTCACTCGTGTGATTCAACGATGGAATGATTCTCACTGTGGAAGGCTCGCTATTTATAAAGAAATGCTTGATTCTCATTGGATGATGATCCTCATTGGACAATAACATCAAGCTGATTCGAAATTCTAACTCTGTCGTTTTTCGCCAATGTCCAAAATCTTAAATGGCGTCTCACATCTAAACGAAGACAGATAGGAACAAGCCGATTGTTTCACTGAATTTGTCTCACTCTTAGCTTTCAAACGAGCTATCGCACGACAAAATCCGTCCACTGGAAGCCAAAATCGAAGCAAGCTGTCCAGAGGGGGGGGGGACGTCAGTGAAATTTCAAAGTTTGATGAAACAAACTTTGGTAAAGGTCCCAGGTCGAAATTCCACACTTTGGAAAATTTTTAATTTTTCCCATACAAAGTCACTCTGACACTTAGGATTTTTTCAGGTAAGCGAGCTCCGACCTAAAATCTTGTAACCGCTCTAACTTTTGAACGGCTGCTCCGATTGACTCGCAACGAAAAATGCGGTCGAGCAGTGTTTCATCCTCTTTCCAATGCAAGTCGAACGAACAAAATCCGTCCACTAGAACCAAAGTTAGATCAAAGGGGGGGGGGGTCAGCGAAATTTGATGAAACAAACTTTGGTAAAGGTCCCAGGTCGAAATTCCACACTTTGGAAAAATTTTAATTTTTCCCATACAAAGTCACTCTGACACTTAGGATTTTTTCAGGTGAGCTCCGACCTAAAATCTTGTAACCGCTCTAACTTTTGAACGGCTGCTCCGATTGACTCGCAACGAAAAATGCGGTCGAGCAGTGTTTCATCCTCTTTCCAATGCAAGTCGAACGAACAAAATCCGTCCACTAGAACCAAAGTTAGATCAAAGAGGGGGGGTCAGCGAAATTTGATGAAACAAACTTTGGTAAAGGTCCCAGGTCGAAATTCCACACTTTGGAAAATTTTTAATTTTTCCCATACAAAGTCACTCTGACACTTAGGATTTTTTCAGGTGAGTCCGACCTAAAATCTTGTAACCGCTCTAACTTTTGAACGGCTGCTCCGATTGACTCGCAACGAAAAATGCGGTCGAGCAGTGTTTCATCCTCTTTTCCAATGCAAGTCGAACGAACAAAATCCGTCCACTAGAACCAAAGTTAGATCAAAGGGGGGGGGGACGTCAGCGAAAAATTTTTATCTCCGATTGCTTTCAAATTCACCATACAGATGCAGAATTTCACGCTGAATCCGAATCTGACCTCCGTTTTCACATCCGAGGCTTCGTTTGGACACTACACACCAAAACATCCCACAGTTTAACCAAGACAACTAGACGGTCGCCCAGGTCAACCTAGACGGTCGCCCAAGTCCACCAGGCGGTCGGACACAGACACCCGAGACTCACACACTGGCGGACCAGAGGGGGGGGGGACGGCAGCAGAACCTCGACGGCACATCACGACACTGGCGGACCAGAGGGGGGGGGGACTCAGACACGACGGCGGCCATCTTGCGCTATCTGGTGTTCGCCGTTTTCTTACTACTCTTTAGGTACTATCAATTTCAATAAATTCGTGTGTTGCTTACCGAAGCGGAGATTGACAGAAGTGGACAAACGTTTATTATGGGACATGATGAAACTAAAAAAGAGTCAAGATCCAGCGGAAATTAAAGAACTTAAGAAACAGATAAGTGACTACAATACCTTAACTGAGCAAGAACTTAACAAACTTCAACGTTGTGTGAAAATCTTTATTAGGAAACATGATGAATGCCCGTCCGGGGGAAACCCAGAGGACGTATGTCCGATACATCAATTTTTCAAAAACCTTGGATCTTTTAATTATCCGAAAGTAACTTTAATAGCACATAATTCATCAGGATTCGATGCATATTTTCCACTCAAATCTAATTTTAAATTAACTAAACCACCGCTTAAAACATCACGAGGAATACTCACTGCTTCTTTACAAAATCCTTATACAACTGAAAGTGTTAGTAAGTATATCCAACGCTCCTCTAGATCTAAGCAACTAGGTGACTCTACAAAACGTAACATAAAACCAAGCAAACCTTTACAAACCATTGTAATGAAATGTAGCTATCAACACGTGAAAACAAGTCTTTCCAAATGGTGCGAGAATTTTAAAATCCCCACCAATATGTGTAAATTAAATTATGAAATTGGTGAAATTACACATGATAATTATCTAGAAAAAGAACATGAGTGGAAACCGTATTTAATTAACGATGTTCTTTCATTAGCATTTTGTATCTACAAGTATAATAATGTTATGAAAGAATTAGTTGGTGAAGATATAACTACTAATTTAACATCCTCCGCTTTAACATTTAACGGTTGGATGAAGAGTGTACAAGAAGACAACATAAATATTCATTCGCATACTGATTTATGGACTAGGAACTATGTTAGAAAATCTGTTAAAGGTGGAAGAGTGTCAGCAAATATAAGACATTACGGATCTCCATTTTGTAACATCTTGCTACCAATATTACAACGATATTTTCCTGGTCATAATAATAATAATTTAATAGATTTAATGAAGCAGTATAATCAGTTGCAAGACAAGAATGCTCTCTGTAAAGAAATTAAACATAAACTACTCGACCAACGAAATGAATTCTTAATGGCTTTTGATGCAACATCTTTATATCCATCAGCTATGTATGACGAACATTCAGAATATCCTAAAGCTGAATCTGCTAGAAAATTTAGACAAGAAGAAGAACAAGCAGTATTATATCAATTTAACACTCAATCATTTCGTCCTAAAACTGGAATATTCACAGTTGTGTTTCATTATCCTGATGAGATGTTTTTTCAACCAGTTCCTGCGAAAGATAAGGTAAAGAATGAAAACAATTGCAATCAAGAAATAATAAGGTTTAGGAATGGAATGTGTTATGATGTATTAACTTCTGTAGACATACAGGAAATTGTTAGATGTGGCGGGAAAATATTATCTATTACAGATGGTATAATTTATGAAGAAAATTATCACATTTCACCATTTCGCAAATACATTGAAAAGCTCTTCAATTTAAGAAAAAAATATAAAATAGAAGGAAACACTGTGGGCGATGAGTTAATTAAATTATTAATGAATTCACTATATGGAAAAACCGTACAAAAAGACATAACCACTAAATATCATTTATGGAATGAGAATACATTGAGAAAAAATTTCACTCAAGAAGTAAAAGATTTTGAAAAAGTAAATGATGAACAATTCTTAGTAAAAGTAGAAATGGAAGATGATGAGTTTCTTAAAGCTAATATTGTAAAAGATGGGAAGACGTCATTCATGCCATCACACTTAGGTTCTTTCATTCTTTCTCACTCTAGAAGAATCATGAACAACTTTATTTTAGAAATTAATGGTTTCAAAGAAAAATACATTCATTATACCGATTCAGTAACAGCTGACACACCTGTAATATTGAGAAAGAACAATTTATTATTTATTTCTAGAATAGATAGTATTGTAGACAACTATGAAATCAATCCGTTTGAAATTAATGGTGATATGAAAGAAATTTCATTAGTTGATAATTTAGAAATTTATACTCATAATGGATGGAGTAAAGTAAAAAAAATTATTAGGCATCTTACGAATAAACGCATTTATCGAATAAGAACAAAAATGGGAATAGTAGATGTTACTGAAGATCATTCATTGTTAGATGAAATGAGTAATGAAATAAAGCCACAAGAATTAAATATAGGAACAAATTTACTACATAATAAATTATTTTTACACGACAATACAATCACATTGAAACAAATTTTATATGATATTTATATTCACGAGCCACCTAATTTAATATGTAAATGTGCATTTATAGAAGGATTCTTTTTAGGCGATGGCTCTGCTGGAATCTATAATTACCAATCGCGAATCAAATATTGTTGTACTTTAAATAACCAAGATCTTAACCTCTTAATGAAATTAAAAACATATATTAATCAAGCTTATAACAATGATTGTAAAATATATGATACAATGAGATCATCTAGTGTATACAAACTTAATTTTCAAAATCCAAAACAATATGCTATATACTTTAGTGAAAATTATTATAATCAGTTTAAAGAAAAACGCGTTCCTTGGTATGTTCTAAGTGCCGAATATCATATTAGATATTGGTTCTTTGTTGGATTTTATGCAGCTGATGGAGAAAAGAAATCATACATTACGAGAACATATACACCCATGATTCGCTTTAGTCAAAAAAACAAAGAAAGCTTTAGTGGATTATACAATTTAGCATCATCACTTGGTATGAATTTAGTCGTAGAAGAAAGACAAGATAAACCATTATGCTTTAATGCATATCAAGTTAAAAATGATATAACCAAAGATGTCACCACTGTAAGATATTTAAATAATGACCCACAATATGTTTATGATATTGAAACAGAAGATGGCACATTTAATTGTGGTTTTCCATTGATTGTAAAAAACACTGATTCAATATATATTTCCAATGAGCTCTTTAATAAATTAGACGCTGCTGGATATGTTGGAGGAGAATTGTGTCAATGGAAAAATGATTATGGAAATGGTGGAATTATTTTTGCAATGTTTATTGCACCTAAAGTAAAATATTGTATTACTGTAGATGAACAAGGGAGACTTAGTGAAAAGAAAACATTTAAGGGTTATACAAAAACTAAAGTAAAAGTAGAAGATTTTCTAAAATTATACCATGGGGAAACATTGACAACAATTGTTAATAAACCATGGAAAAGATCTTTAGAAACTGGTATTAGTATTCCTGATAAAAATAATAACACTGAAGAAAAAAGATTCACTGGTAAAATAAATATTCTTAAACGTCAAGCGCCTAATGCAAATGGTATTATGCTCCCCTATAGCGGAGAAGATGTTCAAGACGAAATATTTCAACGAATAAAAAAAGAATGTAATATAATTGAATACAATGATAGTGAAGACTGGGAAGAGGAATTATAATACACTAGTCAGAGAACAATTGTTCGATAACTCTATCATGTACTTTTTTATCAATATTGACTGTGATAAAACCATAGTCGTTTGCCCAAGCATTGTTACACGATTGTTTAAATTCATCTTTATCTCTTATACATAAGTCTCTTAACAAATCACTTAGGTTTCTTTGGTTGATTTCGAAAAGCATAAAAATATTAGCATTCTTTCTAATAACACTTCCATCTAATGAATACATACTTTGTGTCAAATAAAAGACACTACAGTTGTTATGTCTGCCTCTTGTAAAATAATTTCTCTGGACTGCCTGATTTCTGTCATTAACACAATCATCAAACACCACACAATGTTTTTTCGTTTTATTTAGTTTACTAGGATCTTGCATATTGCCACTATCATCTATTAATTGTATCGATATGTGCCTATTTCTATTGGGTTCTACTAGTTGTTTACTTTTCGCTGCTTCTTCACACCAGGAACTTATTTCTTCTTCATACTCCGATTTTTCATATTCTTCAAACAGTGAAGCTATAGTTGATTTTGTAAGATTATTTTCAAAACCATGTTTCAAAAATTGATAAATAGGTTGTTCTGCTGTTGTTGTATAAATGATAAGATTGTTATTATCCAAAAATTTGGGTGTCGTGAGAATTTTAAATAATAGATATGTTTTTCCACAACCTGATCTTCCACAAATAACTGATAAAACTTTATTTGACAAGTTATGATGATGATTGAATTTCACTTTCTTGTTTAGTGGATATTTTTCACAACTGCTTTCACTCATTTTTAAATCAATATTTTTTAATTATACCTCCCGAACCAAAAGATCTATCATAATTTCTTCGCCTCCAAAATTTATTTCCTTTCCTTTCTCATCTGTTATTCTAATTGTAATTGAATTAATTGTTTTTCTTGTAACAGGGAAATATATTAATGATTTTGGGATTACATTCAAACTGTAACCAATCGGAACTGTAAATGCTGGATAACTGAAGATATTATTTGACAGCTTTCCATTAACATAACCACCTTCTATAATATCACATTGAACGTTGATTGAATTTATTTCAGTTACTTTAGGTATATTTTCACTTATATGAAAACCTTGTGTATAGAGTTGCTTTTTAAATCCTAATAGTCTTGATAAAGATTTGTCAATATTAAAATCAACTTGATGATCTTCATCTAAAGTAAGAGAAAATTTATTTACTGCTGGTTCAACTGCGAAATGTAATTGTTTCTTGTCTTTAAATTGAATGCCTAAATGTCTTTTTATTTCATTGGAAATCGATTCAACTTCATAAGATCCAGGAAGAAAAGTTAATTCTTTCCAAGTTTTACCTTGATCATTAGAATATTTAAATCGGTCATTTACATCTTTGATAATATTTTGTATAGTGTTAAATGTTGAAAAACTAGTTAGTGCTACTTCATAATGTTTGTCTTGTTCTAAGTGAATAATAGGATCTAAATTACAGGTATGGGTTGAAGTAGTTGTTATAAATTTTAATGTCGTACTAAATTTTGATGAGGTTAAAATCTCGGTTAAATTTTCTAAATGCTTATTAATTTTTTCTAGTTCTGCCGAAGACATTTTTAACTAGATAATTTAGATAAATTTTGATAGTCTTCTTCACTTATAATTTTCTTTTCTAATAGTCTTTTTAAGATTGCATGTATTTCGTTAAAGCTAGAGTTATGCCCTTCATTTCTCGCAGCTAATAAAATCTGTAATCTATTCACTAATTCTTGTGGATCATCGGGGAGGAAAACCGTTGTCACTTTTAGTCCTGTTCCTGTTTTTGGGTAACTAGACGGTGTTGAATAACCAGTTCTTGCTGGCGAAGCAGCTGTTAATATTGGTATCTTTGTTCCTGTTTTACTGGTACTAGACGTTTTGGATAATAAGTCATTCAAAGTTGTATAACGCTTAAGAGTTTTTACAGTTCCAACCTTATCTAACATAGTTTTGTATTTCAGTAGATCATCAGTATGATAGTTATCTAACTTCGCTCCTCTTAATAAATCCACGAAATTTCTGTCTAAACTGAAAGCTGCTTTGTCTGGTGTAAAAATTAAACTTTCTTTAGTATTTATAAATAATTCTTTTCCACCTAAGTAAAATCTAAGAGATGGCTTTCCATCTATAAATGAAGTAGAATGTTCAAAGAGCATAGATTTGGGTAATTTCTTTTCTATGTTTGCCTCTAACAAACCATAATCATCCATGATGGTTTTCTGCACTGGATCCGCTATATCAATTCGTTTATCATGAACTGCAAGTTCTTTCTCAAGAATTTTGAGTGGCGCAATAGTTTTTTCAAAATCAGTTTTCGCTTGGTCAGTTAGGCGTATTTTTTCTAACATATCGGATTGAACGCCAGCTTGTAGCATTCGATATTGTCTATGTCTTTTCTTCATAATATTTTTCTGTTTTATTAATTCGTCTAGTTGTTTTATTTTTGCCTCATTTGTGTTCATTATTTTATAAGATAATATTTGAATTTTGTGGTAGCATAGAGGTACAGCAAAAACACTGCACCAAAGGTGCTGAGACTTGAAGAGACAATTTTACTGATGTTCTAACGTTTTTAATAAAGTTCTTATTTCTTCTAAAAAAGCTTCATTGTTTACTTTGTCTTGAGGTTTAACAGGAATTTTAGTTGCTTCTCTAGCTATTTGATCAAATTTTTCAATCTCATCTAACGTAATAACATTGTCATCACACACTCTCTGGAAGTAGTAATGTAGTTTATCATATACTTCTTTGACATGTGCATGTTTTTTACTTAAGGATTTTCGTTTCTTAGTCATTAAAGATTTATCTATCACTGTTGCAAGTGTCGTTGTGAAGACACCTGTGCCTGTTAAAGCAGTAGCGACAACAGGAATTGTAAGAACGCCAGACGAAATAACAATAGTGAGAGCGCCTAAAGAAATTGTTAAACATATACCAACGCCTTGTGTCACATTCTTAGCTATGGTCCATCGTTTTCTTAATTTATTATAATGTTCTAGTTTAAGTAATAATTGGGCTTCCTTATCTTTCATGTACCTGACTCTATCTTTGTGTTTTGCTATATCCATTTCATTGGGAACCGAAGGTTTTATGTCATATGATAATGAAGGATATAAGGGGGCTGATGGTTCTTTTGTTTTTTCATCTTCCATTTTTAAATGAATATTTTTGTTCATGGGTCATAAACATTGTATTTTTCCCATTTCGCATCTATTTTAGCCCGTAAATTAGTGATTTTAGAGGTACTTTCCTATTTGTTGTATTTTTTCATTTTTTGTATCTATTTTAGCTGTTTTTTTATAAATTTCAAGGGGACCCTATTTTTTTGTATTTTTTCATTTTTTGTATCTACCTAGGTGTGGGATTCGGTGCTGAGCGAAGCGATGCGCCGAATCCTATACCCTATACTACTTATATGCTTCGAAATCACAATAAATAGTAAAGGGTACTTTATTTTTCAAATAATGTCTTATATATATTAAATAATCATCTTTAGGAAAAGTATTTTCAACTGCTTCGTTTTGTTGACAATTCTCCAAATGTCTATTCATTTCTTCTTTAGTTCTAAAGCTCGTCATACATTGGAGACAGGGAAAATTAGCATTATCTGAAGTTTTTGTAAATATAGAAACATCTTTGCACAATATAAAATGACCCTGATAATATAATATATTCACTTGTGCTCGTTGCTTTGTCTGTTCTAATTTTTCAAATTTATCTTTATATATTTCATGTGTTTCATCAATTTCTTTTGTAAGATTAAATGTATTTCGATGAAAATTTTGATTTAATATTTGTAACTGATAACTATATTCTTTATCATATTGTTCTTTATATTGTTGTTGACATTTTTTTAGACATTCATTTATTTTTTGTTTGGTTTCATTTTCTTCATTGTTTAATTCTTTATTGTCTTCATTATTTTCTTCATTTAATTTTTGAATCGTTTCTATCTTATTTTGATAATTATGACCATATTCTTGTACTAATATTTTTGTTTGTTGTTGATAATCTGTTTTACATTTTTGTAAACTTTTATTTAAATTTTCTAATTTTTGTTGATATTCTGAAGATAAAGATGAATATTTGTAATTATAATCATCATTACGTCCTTTATAGTTATTATGATTAATCATTATTGGTGATGGTGTTTTAACAATTTCAAATTTTTCAGTACATATTATATTTCCTTGGTAAAAAATATTATGATGCATGTAATTTCCTCTATCATTATATACTATTTCTGATTGACATACATTTTTATTATTCAAATAAAATTTCCTTGAATCTGAGTAAAATGGAGTAATGTTACCAATAGAAACATAATTCACATTTAATTCAAAAACATTTACTTCAATTAAATTTTTATTCTTTTTATGAAACTTTATTAACCTATTATAATCATATGGAAATTCATGTAAGCCATCAGAAAGATCAAATTCCTTTATATATTCTTCTTTATTATAATGACTTAGTCTTTCTTTATGATATTTTGCAGGATGTAAATGTGCTATAATACTCCACAGAAAACAATAATCATCTTCATTTTTTATGTCGATTATTTGTGGTGAACTGAAAGGTAAAGGAACATAACTACCACCAGTATTACTTTTATATTTATCAATTACTATTTTCTTAGATAGTATTTTAACAAATCTCCAACCAGATTCACGTAACTGGGCTTCAATTATACAATTTTCTAATTTAAGTATCATCGATTCAAATATGGGTTGTATATCATTTACATTATGAATTTCTTGTGAATTTGTAAAATGTCCTGGTATTATTTCTTCAGGAATTCCATCAGGTCCAGTTTTCGTATAAAGTACTTCTACATTCATATAACATTTGAAAGATTTCTTAAATATATTATAAAAGTTTGTTAATACATTATAAAAAGTTTCATCGGTTTCATTATGTTCAACAGATTCATTAAATAAATATTTTATATCTGTTACCGCTTCATCGGTTCGTTCAGCTTCATCAAATTTATCAGTATCGCTAAATAAATATCTTCCATCTGGTAGGGTCTCATCTTCACTATTAAAAACTTTTTTATATTCCGAATGTGAATAATCATCAAACATTTTTTTAACTTTTATATCAGTAGGCAATGTTTCTAGATAGTTTTTATAACTATTTAATTTTAATATATTTCCTTCATCAACTCGTTCTACATTTTGTAAATTCAATTTACTATTTAAATGAGATTGATAACTTCTTTTTGTTTGCAACTTTTTTTTACATAAGTTACAATAAAACTTGGTATTTTCCATTTTTTTATTTTTTAAAGAAAAAATTGTGTTTTAATTTTAGATATAAACATTCTAATATCAAGGACTTGAGTTTTTTTTTATATTATTATATATTTCACGTTCCTAAGTTATTTTATTTTCTTTATCATATTAAGTTTTATCATATAACGTTTTATCAAAAGATAATTTAAATTTATTTTCACTAACTATTGATTCTTCATCATCATCATCAATTGATTCTTCATCATCATCATAAATTGATTCTTCATCATCATCATAAATTACACTTTTTGGGATTGGATACCATTCTCTTATTGGAATATCTAACTCTAAATTACATTTTTATCTGATAATAATATAATAGAGAAAAATATTGGTCTTTGATCTCTTTTGGAAAATTTAATAACACCACCATAATCTGAATCACTTTTAGTTTTATTAAAGATGATAAAATTTTAAATTGATTAGATGTAAATCCTAATTTAAATTTTGTAGACCCGACACATAGTTGTCTAACAGTATCTTCAACTATACCATCATTATTATTTTCAATTGTAAGAAAATGAAATTTAGATAAATTTTGATTATATGTAGTATTAATATCATGTACATCAGTATGAGATATAAATTTTTCTTCACTTAAATTTTTATAATTACTAATATTTTTATAATATTTTTTACCATTTACACCATTTTCAGATGTTTCGGTATCATCGTCCATGTTATCATCATCTATATTATCATCATCCTTATTATTATAAGATTCTTTAAGATCGGGCAAAGCCCTAGAACCTTCGGTTCGTTTATTATGATTATGGTCATTGTTTATAGTATAAGGTGTAGTCCACATATAATTTTTTTCTTGTTGGGCCAAACCATTTATATAAGATTTTAATAAATTAATATTTAAATTTGAATATAATCCTATATATATATCATCATCATATCTTTGTGGCATTTCTAATGTTTCTTGTTTATAAATTGTATCTCTATAATATACTTGACATAATAATTCTTCATTGTGTTTTTTACTCTCTATGTGAATGTTATATTGATTTTGTTCATCAACAAATAATCTAATTTTTTCTTTGGAAAAAGATTTTAATTTTTTAACTAATTCTTTAATATTGATATAATTAATAATTTTAGTTTCTATCCAATCAGTATTACTAATTGGCAACACTGCTCTAATAAATCCGTAAACATTATTATGACCTATTATAACCATATTTTCTTTGTTCAGTTCAACATAAGCAACGTCATTGTATTTGCTTACAATATCCATAAATTTGATAAACGGGTCTCCGGGAAAAATACAATAGTTAGTTTCTATAGAAGGTAAACCTTTAGTCTGTTCTCTAAATATTTCGGCTTGTAATTGAAATAAAATATTAACATCTATACATGGATTATTATTATTATTATTATCAAAACATTTATTTTCAAATCCCGTTGATCTCGTCGAATAAGAAGAACAGGATGATGCGGACGAATAAAATTTTTTTTTTTTAATTTGCTCTATCCATTTTTTTATTTTTATTATAAAAAAATTTAATTTTTTTATTTTTATTAGAAAAAATTTTATTTATTTTTATTAGAAAAAATTTAATTTTTTTATTTTTATTAGAAAAAATTTTACTTTTTTATTGTTTTAAAAATGATGTTACCAAATGTTGGTGGAGGTGCATATATCCCGAATAATCGTGAATTAGAAATAGAGATAGAAAATTATATCATGAAAACTGGAGACGTTTTATCTGGTCCATTGCATCTTTCTATTCTTCCGCAACAAAATACAGAGTTAACAAATAAACAATATGTTGATACACAAATCAATGACTTAAAAGAAAAATATATAAACGATGTTTTGGTTCCACTGATGAACGAATTAAAGTTGCTTAAACTTAATGACAAATCATTAAACGAAAAATTATTAAAACTTGATAAAAAGGATAGAGAGCTAGAAACAGATATAGCAAAACTTTTTAAAAAGATTTCTGAACAATCAAAAATTTTAATATTACTTTCTTTAAATTTAAAATCTGCAGTATTAAAAATAAACATCAGATAAAAATGTTAAAAGAACAATTAGAAGATGAAATAGAAAAACTACCTGAAAGAATTAAAAAAAATTTAAAGCAGTTACAAACTACATTCCAGAAAAGTGTTGATGAATTAAGTTCTAAAATTACTCAACAAATGAAAAAGATGAACAGAATAATAAATGAAGTAAACTCACTTAATGAAAAAGTTGATAAAATGAAAACTCTTAAAATCAATTTAGAAAATGAATTAAAGAAAAATTTACAAGAAAACTCTAGAGAAAATAAAGAACAGTTAGATTCTGTTAAAAGACAATTAGATGTTCTTAAAATTAAGTTAAATGCTCTTAAAACGGCGTTGAAGATGAATCAGCAGAAAATGCAAGTTAATAGAAAAGAAATTAAAGTACATCACACGCTACTTGACGCAATAGATAAAGTGCAACGGAAAATTAATAAAGTTATCACGAAGTTGTTGGACATTCACACACGTAAATCTTAAACGGACCAAAGGTCCTCAGGTTACTAACCAATCGGACCGAAGCTCCTCGAGGCTTTAGCCGATCGGACCAAAGGTCCTCAGGTTACTAACCAATAGAACTTTGTTCAGAAGCTTTAGCCGATCGTAAATATTTTTCCCAAAAGTCAAATTTAATCTTAAAAAATACATATAATTTATAAACACAATCTTAAACATTTTGCTTCAAATCAAAATATTGCTCATGAACCATCTATGAAATCTGTTTACCATTATGACAGTGTAGAAACAGTCGGAACACAAAAGTTCCTAGGCACCGCAGGTGCCGTTCAAAAAGAAGGGGATGGTATATTTTATGGTATTGGAAGTATCGTTAACTTAATTAAAAATAATAAAGATTTGATTACATCTGCTGCAAAAGGAGCAGCTGCTATAGGTAGTACAGCTAGTGCAATATCAAATGCTGTTAAGTCTCAAAACGAATTAAACAACTAGAAGTTATTCGTAAACTTAAGAATGATTCTGAAGAACTAAAAAATTTAAAAAAACTTTCAGAGGAAACAAAAAACAAAATTGCTAACATAGCTGTGGGGGAAACCTTGAGGAGCGGAGCTCCGTCTGATAGTAAACATAAGAAGAAATCAGGCGTAGCCATAAAACGTTCAATTGAACTTACGGTTCGTTCAATTGAAGAAATAAGAGGTAATGGTCTAGCAAAATTCTAAAATATATTTTTTAGTAAAATATTTTTAGTAAAATTTTTTAGTAAAATTTTTTAGTAAAATTTTTTCTGTGTGTGAGAAAAAACAAAAAGTCAAATTATTTTTTATAAAAATGTCTTCGCTTATCAAAAATAAATTTAGATTAGACGATCCCCCGTTCGTCAGTAATAATCAAAAAAAGAATGACTATATAAGAATTGCTATGAATCCCGGATCTTCCAGTAGAGTGAATACTGGAGGTGATTTAATTTTTGAAGTTGATAATCAGCAGAGTTATTTATATTTACCTGATTCATTTTTACACTGTGAATATTCTTTATATAGTGATGCTAATTTTACAACACCATTACCAGAAACCGATAATATTGCACTAGAGAATAATTTTTTTCCAAGATTATTTACACAAATGCGTTTAGATGTTGCAACTGAAAATATAGAAACAATAAGTGATTCTCCAGGTGTAATTAATACAATGGTTAGATTTGTAACAATTGGTGAAAATAATAAAAAGTATGAAATCGAAGGTTGGTTTCCTGATACTAATGATGGTATAATTATAGATGATTTAACTCACGCTGGAACAGGTGCAGCAGGAATTTCGAAAGATGTAGAAAATATTGCAAAACATTTAAATGAAACAAATAATGATGCATATAAAGAAAGACGTGAATTTAACAAGAAAAGTAAGCAAACAGACAGTTAATTGGTCATTGTCTCCATTATTCGGATATTTAGATTATGATAAAATATCATATCAATTAAAATTTAAATTAATAATTCATCGTACAGCAAATAATGAATTAATCTTTTTTGGTAAGACTGGAAAAAAAGCATATTTAAAAATTGATAGACTTGAATGGTGGATTAAGCATATTACTCCTAGTTTAGAGATTGAAACAGCTATTGCAAAAAGATTAAATACTAACAAACCAATTCCAGTTAATTTGCTAGTTCAGTAACTTTTTCCGAACAACGATTTAACTGGCATTTTACTAGAACTGCGAATACACCAAGATATTTATTACTAACTTTTCAAAGAAATAATTCTCCAAGTTTTGATAAGAACAATAATCTCTTCCATATTAATACAATTCGAAGTTTACAAGTTTCATTAAATCAAACCCGATATCCAATTGATCCATTAAGATTCGATGATACCAATAATCAATTTTTGGAAGGATATGATTCTTATCGAAATCTTTGTATAGAATTTGGAGTTGAACCACAATTAACTCCTGGAGATTGGACACATTTATATCCTGTTTTCTGTTTCGATTTAAGTGCACAATCTGAAGATATTATCAAGACTGGTTGTGATGTAACAATTAATATTGAAAAGAAAGATTCCACAACTTTATTGATGGCTTATGGTTTATTGCTAGAAGATGTAAAATATTCTATTGAAATTCTTAATGGAAAGATGGCTAGGATCGGTTAATAACCTGAGGACCTTTGGTCCGATAGGCTAAAGCCTCGAGGAGCTTCGCTCCGATAAGTTAATTAAATTCTTAGATTAAAATTTTTTTTAGTAATTAGTAATAAAATTTTTTCATAACTAGAATAGATTAAAAATTTTTAGTAACTTAAAATTTTTTATTAAAAATGTCGCAAGCGAAAAGTAATAATAATAAAACTGTTGAATTAAAATTACGTAATATTGTTGACAAAAATACCCCTAAAGCTATTACGATTAACAAAAAAAAGTATTACATAAGTAAACCAATGATAGAGAATATTCAATTACAAGAAGAAAAGAATGGTGGAATTCTCCCATTAATTCCACTAATAATAGGTGGCATAGCAGCTGCAGGAAGTGGTGCAGGTGGGACAGCTGGTATTGTCCAAGCAGTAAATAAAAATAAATCAGAGAAGGCAGCATTAGAAGAACAAAAACGTCATAATAGAGAGTTAGAGAAAGTTGCTAGGGGTGAAGGAGTAGTAGATAATTTTATTAGTAAACTAAATTTAGTTGATGAAGGAAAACGAGTTCTTAAAAATATTCTCCACAATGTTGATGATTTAATTGAAATTAAAGAAACTAAAGATGGTTCTGGAATATATCTAAGTACTAGTATGATTCGGTAAACATTTATTTTATCTTTTAAATTTTTTTATCTTTTAAAATGAATTCTAAAAATTCCGAAAATTTAATTAAATTAAAAATTGCTAATTTAGATTTATTAAATTATCTATTAAACAAAAATAAAAACTCAAATTCTAAAATTTATGAAGGTAACGACAACAAACAAAGTTTGGCTACTACCTACGGTGGTGACATACAAAAAACATTAGAAAACTTTCCTGGATTTATTTGGAGTAAATATTCGAAAGAAAAACATCTTCCTGGTCATTCATATACCGGTCCAGGAACTCGATTAGATATAAGACTAGATGAGAATAATAATCCGAAACCAGGTGAAGAACCAATAAATAGAGTAGATGCCGCCGCTTATAGACATGATTTAGCTTATCGAAATCATGATCTAAGTTCTCGTCATGCAGCTGATAAGAAGATGATTCAAGAAATAGATAGTATTCAAAATCCTACATTTAGAGAAAAAATTGAAAGAATGTTTGTTAAGAAAGCTTTACAAGCTAAAATATTATTCGGTCAGGGTTTAAATGAAACGACAGCAAAGCTGTCTGAGAGCAACGCTCGAACCTACGCGTCTGAAATGTCGAATGACCCAAGCCGCTACGCGTCTGAAATTCATAAAGAATACAGAAGGCCTAAATATTTATTGAAAGTAAAAGTATTTAATAAAGATGATATTTGGAGTGCTGATCTTATTCATATGCCGAATGAAAGGGACTACAAATACGCATTGACCGTTATAGATCTATATACACGATACGCTTGGGTAAAGCCTTTAAAAAATAAAAGTGGTCTATCAGTTAAATATGCGTTTGAAGAAATCTTTAAAGAAACTAATAGAAAGCCAAAAAAATTGTTTGTTGATAAAGGGTCGGAATTTTATAACCGAAACGTTCAGCCACTATTTGAAACTGTTTATTCAACTGAAAACGCTGAAAAAACTGTAGTGATAGAAAGATTCAATCGGACGTTAAAAAATAAATTATTCAATAAATTTACTGAGCAAAGAAATCAGAAATGGTTGAAGATATTACCAGGAGTTGTAGAAGAGTACAATAATAAAGTTCATTCTGGTATTGAAGAAACCCCAAAGAATGCTTCTGACGACCCTGATTTGATACGAAAGAAAATATTCGAGAATAATAATTCGAATGAGAGTAATCCGAATTTGCAGAAACTTAAGCCGAAATTTAAGATTGGAGATAGAGTTAGAATATTTAAATATAAGAATAAATTTGAAAAGGGCTGTGTTGGATACTGGACGAAAGAGATATTTGAAGTTTGCAAAATAAATCAAACTTATCCGATTACTTACGAAATCAAAGATTTAGATGATGAAGATATCAGAGGCCGATTTTATCAAAATGAATTACAACTGACTGATTTTTAATTATCATTATTATTGGAACTAACGTTTCGGGAATGAAATTCCCTTGTTAGGCGTAGCCATAGAACCTACGGTTCGTTCAATTCTAACATAATATCAAGAAATGGCACCCCTTTTTGTAATTTAAATAAAACATAAAGACATAATTGACCACAATAAGTAGTTCCCGGTTTTTGAATTTGAAATGTATTATAAATTCCATTTCTAAGTATTTCTCTTACTTCATTCGTAGGTGGAAGTCCGTATGAGTCAAAATAATAATTATCTCCGTTTTTACTAAAGATACCTGCTGACCAATGTACGCCTTTTTGGTCTGAAGTGTGAAGATTCGTTATGAAATTTATAGTTATTGATGGAACTTTGTTCCGGGAACTGAAGGTTCCTGTTGGCTTATTTTTGATCAATTGTAATTCGACTCTCATTAGGACATGAAAATTATTTATTCCTAATCGATTAGCGATTTTCTTTAGGTCGAAATTTGTCGTAGTTTGCGTTCCATATAATTTAAAAAACTCATTTATGTTGCTCATTTTATAATAAAAAAATTTCTTAAGGGACCCCTAGAAGTCGGAAGGGAGGGGGTATTGATTTAAAACTGTTCTCTAATGATGACTTTCCTTTCTACCTTAGTCAGAAGGGGGGTATTGATTTAAAACTGTTCTCTAATGATGACTTTCCTTACTACTTATTCGATTTTTAAATGATTTAATTTAATCTAAATTAAAACGTTACATTGTTACATTTTATTTTTATGAACTGTCATTAAGAGGATATTGTTTGTTTTATCTGTATTAAGACAATAGCAACATCTGTTACCACATTTCTCAAACCGCATGATTGTTTTAGGGATCATACGGGTTGTGCATTCATAACATGACGTTAATAGCATAAAAGCAATCTATTAATTCATTCTCTGCTTTGAGGGAATATTCTGTTGTTATAGCAATCATTCAATACAATATCGCAGTATCGATAGTCGAGACCGACTGTCGAACCAAAACCGCAACTTTTCTGGTTTTGGTCGGTAGTTTGGTTTTGGATCTGGCTCGCGTTATGGCCGATGAAATGATTTACAATGCGGTGCAATTTCCTCATTGTCATTCAAGTACATTTAATCATACCCGTATGTTGTCAAGCAAACTTCATTCACCTACAATGCCGCTTTGCTTAGATCACCATTCATAAATTTCACTTACTATTTAAACACACACACAATTCATAAAACGTGACATTACAATCTTAGTTTAAATTTTATCATCACAATGGTTGGATCTACTGAAAGATCTGTTCGATTGGAGACAAAGCGGAGAAGAATTCAGAAGTTAACAAGGGAAATCATACATCTGCAAGCACGAAGTAAAATATTCTTACACTTGGATATGAGAAGAATTTTTGAATACATCGGAGACCCGCACATCAATTATAGGACATGATTTTAAGGGTGAAATGTCATAATCACAAATTTGAGATTCTTAACTTTTATGATTTTCGGAGTCCTGGAACAGTCATGATTTTAAGGGTGAAATGTCATAATCACAAATTTGAGATTCTTAACTTTTATGATTTTCGGAGTCCTGGAACGGTCATGATTTTAAGGGTGAAATGTCATAATCACAAATTTGAGATTCTTAACTTTTATGATTTTCGGAGTCCTGGAACGGTCATGATTTTAAGGGTGAAATGTCATAATCACAAATTTGAGATTCTTAACTTTTATGATTTTCGGTGTCCTGGAACGGTCATGATTTTGGGAGCAAAATGTCATAATCTCAAATTTTGAGATTTTGAAAAATTTGAAAAATTGGGTATTTTTAAAAACGGTTTTTTTCTTCATAACCTGAAAAATGACCAAAATTCATGAATTTAGACCATTTAAAAAGTACCATTTTTTGAAAAAAACGGTATCTTTAAAAACGACTAAATTCATGTATTTAGGTCTTAAAAACCTGAAAAAGGGTCTAAATTCATGAATTTATGTCGTTTTTAAAGATACTATTTTTTGAATTTTATGGCGTCCTGGAACGGTCTTTTGCCCATTACTGTCCACAGCGCTTTCTCTGGCAGCGGCGAGTGTAAATGTAAAGCAGTTATCTGACTCGTTCTGTCGAAATTTCCTTGCAACCGTTCGGTTAAACAAGGAGTTCCAGAATTCCTTGGCTTACACCATAGACAAATATTCATGTCTTACATTGTCATATAAGGAACCGTTGCCTCTCGCCAGTCTCTCTCCCTACTCCAGAGAAGGTTAGTTATTTATATTCTCTGCCGGCTGTATAGTAAGGCCACAAGTCAAGGCGTTCAACCCGAAAGTGATTTTATACAACAGCTTGATTGTGATACTATTATTCGCCGTTTCAATGATAGAAAAAATCGTCGTCTTCAATTGTTCTGAATAGATCGGATTTCGTACTTATTTGGTAAGCTTTGATCTCTACATTCAGATGAGCACAAAATCTTTATTATACTTCTCTAATCGACTTATTGCTTTCCTATGCAGCAAAACAAAGGCCGATGTACCGTCTTCAGAAAGCGAGTATAGTATGTGTGATATAAACTTTTAACTGCGTATTTCTGCTTGATCAACATTGCCATGAAAACACATTGACATGTAAGCGTGAATATAGGCGATTATATATCTTAAATGTAATAACACAGATAAGACAGGAATATAGGCCTACAAATTAATGCTTTGAATTGATATGTTCTAAATTGATATGTTGATAATTCTAAATTGATATGTTCGTCAAATTCTATGATATCAGATAGTGCACCATCATCAAAGCTGAGGGCCCCTTGCATATAATGGGCACGCTACAACCCTGCTTGAATCGATTCACGAATAACAATCACAAGAGGAAATTCACGCAGTCAGCCTATGAAGAGAAGTGTATAGGCTTTGGATCAGTCACTGTCTTCTGAGTGATCATGTAGCACGCAATCGCTGAAGTAGGAAGGAAGTTTCCTCGAACGGGTGGGATGAACATTTCTTGGCGTTCTTGCTAACCCGCGCGTGATTCCAGGGATGTCACAGCGGATCTGAATGAGAGTTCTCCGGCTTCTGTGGTTGCCTCGTCAATAGCAGTTAACGTCGATTGGGATAGATTGGTCTCCACCTCACTGTCCTCCTCGTCAGATTCGATTGCATTCAACACTTTGTCTTTTAAAGGAATAGTCATCTTCTTCAAATGTCGTCGGTTTCTCCGGTAGATGGTGCTCCCTACACGCACTTTGTAAGATCCTGGACCATCTGCATCTACAACAGTGCCGTTACTACACTTCTCACATCCCAGCAGACGCATGCGAACTTCATCACCTATTTTCAACGGGATCAAGGTGTGTGCACTCCTATCATAGTAGCTTTTCTGAACTTCTTTCTGGTTATCGAATTCACGAATAGATTATAAAAAGAGAGGTTCAAGAGGCTGTCTTTATGAGGAAGAAGAGTCCTACAACGTCTTCCCATCAGCCGTCGGGCAGGAGAAGTGGCAATGCCTGCAGTTGGAGTGTTGTTCAGTTTAATAAAGCCCTAAATTCTGAAGTCCCATCTATATGGCATTTCTCAAAAATTTCTCGCTTGATCGTCTTCACGTCTCGCTTGATCGCATTTTCGGCCTTTCCATTGGATTGAGGGAAGAGAGGACTAGGCGTGACATGTAATGTGTTCCAATCTGAACAAAATTTTTCGAGTTCACCCGAAGAGAATTGAATGCCTTTATCCGACACAATGGTTATTGGAATGCCTAGTCGTGCAAAGATCTCACTAAGTGCAAGTATGACAGCTCTGGAAGTGGTCGATGTCAGTCTCTTGATCTGGATGAAACTGCTGAAGTAATCAACGACTACGAGAAGCTGTGACCCTGAAAGTCGCAGAGATCGAGCTTATCTGCCAGTAGGGCTCTAAAGACGAGGACACCTGAGATTTGTATCTGGGCCATCCTAACCTTATCATCTTTTTCAGTTCAACCGATACTTGATCTGACTCACAAACACTGCGAATTTTGTCGAGACTGACAGGGGAGATCTGGAAATCAACAGTGGCATTCACTTCAAGAGTTCGGAAATCATCAACTATAATTGCTCGACTGAGAGGATCGGCTATGTGCATTTCAGTGCCACGTGAATACTTTACAACAGGAGAATACCGTTGGAATCTTAAAAGCATGCGCTGTAAACGAATAGGAGTGCTTGCAAGAGGTTTCTTCATATTGTTCTCAAGTGGTTTGTGGTCGCTTTCTACAAGAATTTCCTGTCTACCATATAGGATCACATCAAACTTTTCGCATGACCAAATGACCGCTAGGAGCTCTTTCCTAACTTGCGCATATCGTTTTTCAGTTTGAGTCAGAGTACGGGAGGCATACGCTATCGGTTGCCCTGCCTGAAGTAAGGTAGCTCCGAGGCCTGACTGGGATGAGTCACACTGTACAACTACTGGTTCGTGCACATTATGGTATCGCAAGACTGTAGTACTTGATATCGCTACCTTTACTTTCGAGAAAGCTGAAATGTCTCTAGGATTCCATTCCCATGGAATATCCTTCTGAGTAAGAGTTCGGAGAGGCTGAGTCAAATCGGAGAGATGAGTGACAAACTTAGCTAGGTATTGTGCCATTCCACAAAATCGGTCTGACATCTGAAGTATCCGCAGGTATGCGTATATCTTGAATGGCCTTAACCCTGTCTGGGTGTAATTTCAACCCGTCTTTAGTTGCGTAATGTCCTATGAAAAGAACCTCAGATTGGCATAAACGGACCTTCTCTGGATTTAACCTCAGACCTCTTTGTAAACAACGCTCAAGAAAACCTATCATGTTCTTGTCATGGTCACGCCGAGCTTCGGAATCATCGTTTCCATATCCGACTATAATAAAGTCATCTGCCACTACGTCTACATCATGGAGTCTTTCTACCAGATGATGCAATTCTCGTTGGAAACCTCGAACACGGATGATATGCCGAAAGGCATGCGAAGAAACTGGTAGCGACTTAAGGGAGCATTTATAGTGGTGAGGTAAGTAGACTGCTCATCAAGCTTTACTTACCAATATCCCTGCTTCGGATCGAAAACCGAGAAGATTTTGGCTCCATGGAACCTGTGTACTACGTCTTCAATGTTGGGAAAGGGGTAATTTTCTCTGAGAATCGCTTAGTTGAGATCTTGCGATCGAGACAGATGCGCAGTTGGTTGTTGCTCTTACGCGCAGCGACAATGGACAAGACCCAAGATGTTGGACATTCGGTCGTGGCAATAATATTCGTCTTTTCAAGATCATATGATTCACATCTAAGCTTTTCGCGAACGGCAACTGCAAACTTTCGAGGGGCATGTTTGACAGGATCAATCCTACTGCCGAACTTGATGTGGTAAATTCCTTCTATTTCTCCAACACCGTTATCAAAGACTTTTATGTATTTCTGAAAACACTCATCAGGGAGGGACGCAAGAGAAGGAGGCGACTGCAGATTGAAAACGTCTAAATAGTTACATCAAGAGAAGCATTCGTTTCAAGTACTGCAAGGAAACTGACTTACTAAGTACAGTTAGAAAGACCGAGAACCGTCTGTTCAGGAAGATCATCACCAATGCTGCTCATCCACTTCACAAGTTTCTGCCTCCCAAAACTAACAATGTACGAAATCTGCGAAGAAGGCCACGCAATTTACAAAGATCAATGCATAACAATAACACTGGGCGGAATTTTATCAACCGACTGCTACATGCTGACTTTGCTTTTTGATATTCCAAGCCTTCCTTTACCAGCCGTATATTTCAAACCTTTGACTTCTTATAGTAGACATATTAACTTGTCACCTTTTGAATTGTAATCCGTCATGCGTCTGTCATTACTGGAATAAAGCCTTTTATTTATTTTTTTTACACGAACTCTACATCGGTCGGTCTACAACCCAGGATCTCGGAATCCTACCAGGATTCAGGGAGATCGAGAGTGCGTCTGAGGTCATAGGCACTGCCCAACAGAGCAGCTTTCTTTAACTGAGGTACATGATGAAGTCCGGGTACTTCTCTCAAGTATTTTGCGAGATTCTGAGTGCGAGCACCCAATGCCCCAATGACAACAGGGATCACTTTTACCTTGATCTTCCACAACTTTTGGATTTCCAGTTTCAGGTCTAGGTACTTTGCGATCTTCTCTCTTTCTTTGTTCCTTATATTTCTGTCTTCTGGTACCGAGATGTCAATTATGCATCCTCTTTTCTTCACCTTATCTATTATTGCGATGTCAGGTCTTCGTGCTGTGATTTTCTTGTCCGTTCAAATTTCAAAGTCCCACAAGATCTTAACCGAATTATTTTCTGTTACTGGCAAGGGGATATGCTGCCATGGCTCTCGTGGTACGCTTAGATCATGGCACATGCTGATGTCTCTGTGAATGACTCTTGCCACCTCATTTTGCCGCTTCAGGTATTCACTCCCTGCTAGTTTTGAACATCCCGTGAGGATGTGAGAGACTGTTTCATCTGAGGACTTGCACATTCTGCACTTTGGATCTACACTTGTTTTCAGGATATATGTTGCGTGGGCTTTGGTGTTCAGTGCTTGATCTTGAGCAGCAGTGAGCAACGCTTCTGTCTCAATCTTGAGATTCACCGTTCTTAGCCAGCTGTGACATGCCTTCTTTGATGTAATTTCATCCATCTGTCTTGTATATTGCCCATGTACATGTAGTGCTTTGTTTTTCCAATCTTGATATCGATCTTCTACTGTCTTCTTCCTCCAGTCTTCGGGGTCTCTTGCCGTTGCCTATACAAGTCACCAGCTCTTGCCACCGCCAGAAGTGGGTCGTTGTTGCTGCCTTGTATATGCTCTGTAAGGCTTCGGTTCTCATGTTCTATGACTTCGGTCAAGTTTTTCAGACCTCTTCCTCCCCGATCCCGCGGTAAGTAGAGGCGGTCCACGTCTGCTCTTGGATGCAACCCTCCGTATATATTTAATATCTTTCTTGTCTTGCGAATCAATTCATCTAATTCTTGTTGCTTCCATTTCACCACTCCGCCAGTGTAACAGGTATTACAGTGTATTACAGGTACAGCGAATGTATTTATAGCTTCGATTTTGTTTCTTGAGTACAGTTTCGATTTCATCACTTTCTTAAGTCTTTTCTTGTATTCAGCTGTTGCCTTTGTCTTTGCATCGTTATCGAGGTTGATATGCTGTTGATGAATTCCCAGGTACTTGTATCCTTCATCGCTTACGTCATGTATACGAATCCCTTCTGCTTCGAATCCATCTGTGTGCACGATCCGACCACGACAGATGACGAGCCTTGCGCATTTATCGATGCCAAATTCCATGCTTATATCATTGCTGAAAGTTCTGACTACGTTGATGAGGCAATTTATATCATTTTCAGTTTTTCCGGATAATTTAGGGTCGTCCATGTAGAGGAGATGGTTGACCTGGTATCCACTTAGTAACTTGTATGAATTCTTTACATCACTGAGTGGGTTCATCGCTAGGCAGAAGAGCAATGGTGACAGTGAGTCTCCTTGGAATATGCCTCTCTTTATTTGAATTATTCCAATTTCCTCTTTCTCTTGTGTTACCATAGTACTCCAGACTTTCATCGATGCTGCGATTACTTCTTGTATGCGTTTGCTCACCTTATACATTCAAGCACTTCTTTATCCATGGATGTGGGATAGAATCGAATGCCTTGCGATAATCAATCCATGCCATTGATATGTTTTTCTTTCGCTTTTTGCTTTCGCATGTTATTGTTCGGTCTATCCGAGTTGCTCTTTGGTTCTTCTACAATTGGGTCGGCATCCTTTCTGCTCTTGGTGCATTATTCTGTTTGCTTTGATGTGCTGGTTTATCTTGCTTGCTATAATTCCACTGAATAGTTTCTACATTGTTGGTAGGCATGTAATTGTCAGGGCTAGGTGGCTTGCTTTCATCTTTCTCTATCAGTACAGTCTTGCCTGTGACTAGCCATTCTGGCATTGTGTTGGGATTCTGTAAGAAGCCATTGTAGAACCCAGCAAGTCTTGTATGTAGTTTCTTCAGTTTCTTAACCCAGAATGCCTGTATCTTGTCATGCCCTGGTGCCTTCCTTTGCCATACTTGCAAGTTTGTATTGTAGGTCTTCATTTGATATTGTGATGTCGTCTTGGTTAGTTGTACTGTCATATCTACTTTCGACTTCTGGTAACCATTCTGCTTCTGGGTTGTAACTTACGTCGGATTCCCAGATATCTTTCCAGTACTTCATTACTTCGTCTTTGTCTAGGGTTTTTGCTTCACATGCTGTTTCTTGGCCTCTTAACTTTCTGTACACTTTCTTTGGGTTTTCACGGAATAGCTTGTTTATCTTGAATTGCTCACTTCTGTCTTCGTATCTCTTTAGTCTGTGGCTAATGGCTATTAATCGCTGCTTTGCGTCTTCATACACCGCTTCTTTAGTTCTATTGTTCATGTTGTACTTTCAATCATGTAAGGAGGAAACCTTCCGTTAGAGTCAATGAACGATTTCAGTTGGCTAACTTCTCTCCTTAGGACTTCAATTTGTTTCTGTAGTCGGCGCTTCCACGATGATAATAATAATTATTATTATTAAAACAATGCTATCTGGTGAGCTGACAGGCATAAATAATTCATCAGAGTCTACAATAGTAACAAGCTTCATCTCAATACAAGCCTTGCGACTAAGACTCGGACGCATCTCTGGGGCAGAGACGATCTTACAGTCAATGAAACTTATTAAATTGCGTCGGGTGACCTTCAGATGAACACATCCTAAAATTGGAAGACGTGAGTTAACACCATACGGAACAAAGCATGCTTTTGAGGGGATCAAATTTGAATGGACGTTATCTCCTGTTGCAGCTTTGTATAGGTGCACAGGGATAACGTTACACTGCGCTCCCGTATCTAACTGGAAACGAAGAAAGTTTCCGTTTTGAAACTGAAGGGTACTAGAGATTCATCATTGGAATCAGCTGAGATTGAGAAGACGAGAAATTCATTATCCTGTTCTTTAGACACAGATGAGGTATTGACTTAGCTAGAAGCATGATCCTGATTCTCAGACACAGACACAACATTGACTAGGCTGAATGTACATTTGCTAGCAAATTGATTTTGTTGATGACACTTTGTTCAGACCTTGCCCCACATAAAACACTTAAACTTGTTCCTTTCATGCGATTTTCCACAGTATCGACAATCTCGCATAGGAACAAATGATCGTTGACTACGATCATTTGAGGGTTGGTTTCTCCGACGAACAACGGCGTGGACAGATAAATTATCATCACCACTAGCAGTTAACTTTAACTCCTTCATCTTTTCTTGAGTTGATTCAGCCGCGCGACAAGCATTTAAAGTCTGAGTCAAATCATATTCACTGCGCAACAGCTTTACACGAACAGAGTTATCAAGGATCCCGAGGATTATTCTGTCTCTTAAAACCTCATCGGAAGTCTGAATATCGAATTCACAAGTGTTAGCTAGCTGCCTCAGTGTTGTCAAGTAGCTATCGAAGGATTCTCCTGATTGTTGCTGTGTTTTGTAGGATGTATCTCTCAAAGGGATGTTTTCACGAGGTGAACAGTATTTTGAAAACTTGTTTATCACGTCAGCTAAAAAATTCTTGCTCTCGGTGCCACCCCAGGGAAAAGTAGCAAACATACAACGAGCGTCCTGTCATATGCATGTCACGAAATTCGAGACTTGGACCTCAGGTTCTTCATTGTCTATCTTAGAAGCACGAGAATAGTGTGTCCAACTATCTAACCAAAGACGCCAAGTTTCGGAAAGTTGAGCATTGTCAATAGCCAAAGGACCTGGGGGCGGTAGAAGAGCAGAATAGGCCTCAACAAAAAAGTTCTCTGAAAGTAAATTGAACAAAACTTATAGGACAGAGTAAGTGTATTCCAAAGGTCTCTATGGATTGATAGATACTTATGGAGTGAGTATGGGTATTCAATATGTGGCTTTACCACTGCCACCATGTAATGTTTATTAATAAATGTACATGTCCAGAATTTCAAATCTCAAGCATTGTTGAAAGCAAAATTGTTTCTATTTTACGCAAATTTAAATATCAGTTTTTGACACAGCGATTTAAGCAAAACTGCAAAGCATCAACATGAATGCTACAATGAATTTTATGAGAAAAGCTTCTTCCAAGTTGCTATGTCTAATAATGAACGCCCTCTAACAGCAATTTTAGTAGGCCTATTAAAGAAAAAGCAATGCAGCTGAAGAGTCTTTTTGTCAGTTAGTACTTTCAATTAAAGAAAATTAACTGTTCTTTAATTTCAATTAGTAAAAATTAAATTCACTTTTAATTACCAACTCAAAGCATGATTTGATCCGACATCAAAGGACGTGAGGTTATTCGCACGCAATGTTGCGTGTAAATAACCAGACAACTGAATCCAAGTTATTCCCACGTAAAATTGGGTACCAGCAGTCATAACTTTGCACTGAGGTTTTTCAGGCGCAACAAATCGTCGAAATGGCAGCTTTTTAACTGAAAAGTTACATTTTTGCATGATCACTGCAAATATTCTGCATAATGTTTTGAACATTAATCGTTAGAATTGAGCAATTGCTTCTTAGAAGTGGTTATCTACTGAACACGTTATCAAAGTTTCATAGTATCAAATTTATAGGAAATTTTGAAGTTATTTCGCAGTGATGCAATGATCTCTACTGAATTTGTATTTTTAGCAATTTGTAGTCGCTGCTTTTCCGGGATTTCCAGATGATCATCACTATTCTTCAGTATTCTTCATGTTTGAGACAGTTAATAATAATAATAACAATAATAATAACGTTTTATTCAAAAAGGCCCCAATATTGGAAATCGTGGGGCATGTACAAGGTAGATTACATATCGATGAAATAAACAAGTGATAGAGAAGTAACAAAACAAATCAGGAAAAGCATTTAAACTGAGAGTTGTAGGTGCATAATACTACACAACAGAAAATTGACAGTCGCTTTATTTAGATGCTAAAGCCGCTATTGTCTAGCTTTGACATGCTGACAAAAAAGGAGTTTCTTATCAAGATGTTGGAGCAAACTGGGATTCTGAGATGATTGCTGTAGGTAAGGCGATCAGGCAAAAGATTATGCAGAGGATGTTGTTCGTTGGTAAGGATTTTACAGAACAGTCTGTAGCCTAGAATCATTCTGCGATAATCTAATGGGCAAAAAGAATCACACTGGCACTGACTGGTGCCGCATAGATCACACGATGCCAGCGATCCTGTACACGCTCGAAAATCTGGGACTGTTGCTTCATCATGCCTACAAAAACAGGAGCGCAATATTCCAGTATTGATCTGATGCACGCGCAGGAAATGGAAACCATTTGTCCTTTATCCAAGAAAGGCTTCAATTGCCTGAGGATATATATCCTCGGAGAGGCTCTCTTGCTCATTTGAAGAGTGTGAGACTTCCACTTTAAAGTGCTGTCAAGAGTAATGCCAGGAAGCCTCAGTTCGGTCACTGATGAAATATCACACAGCATGAAGTTATCAAAGTTATGAGTAGTCATTTAGAGATATGAACATTTGCTTGGACTTCTGCATTTTGACACTCATTTTGTTGGTCGTCATCCAATAACAAATGTCATCATAAGCGCACTGAAGGGGACTCGATGAGGTTTGTTTTTGCAGGGGACCACATATAGCGATATAATCAGCGTATTTCAATAAAATGCAATCGCTGGAAATTTCAAGTCAGACACGAAATATTTGAACAGGAAGGGCCCAATCGACGACAGTTGTAGGCATATTAGAAGGTACAAATTGATGCACTTGTTTAACCGCTAGGAGTAGGCATATTCAAAATGTTCAAGCGGGCATTGATCACTTTGCTTAGTAATTCGGATGAAGCTTTTTTGACATGCGGCAAACTAGGGCGAATCAGACATTGTTGGTAAGAAATCTGTTTATTCGCTCAGTGATTGCCACTATGACATGATGATTTATGTCATTGTGATTATTAATGTATGTCTGTACATATTCCTATACATGTGAATCGTAGTGATTATTAATAATAACAAATCGTATATTTGAAGAAAGTAAAGGACTCCAATATTGAAAATCGTGGAGTCCATGAATCCACTGGTGACAAAATCAAAATCAGACCATGACATAACAAAGGAGTAAGCAACAATAGTGATAGCGAGAAGAAATGTGAACATCAAAGAGAAGCCACTGTTGAACAGCTTTGTCATAGAAATTATGAAGTACTCGCTATGATGTGATGAGATTATCTTTGGTAGTCGAAATTTCTGCGAGTGTGTCATACGAGACAGCAATAAATGATGGAGCGGATGATTGTTGTCACTGATCATATACTGAAACAGTTTGAATCCTATTATCGTTCTACTGTACGAAAGATCAACAAAATTGCACAGAAGCAACTCTTTCCACAGACAATAGCATGAGCACGACGCTTTGCACGATCAATTTCAGCAGTCAAATTCTGATTCAGGTTAACAAACAAAGGAGCTCCATACTCGAGGATGCTTCTAATGCAATTTTGATAGATTAGCACTAATTGATTGCCAGTAAGATAATCTCGGCAAACGAGATGATTCCCTCTTACAGATGTTGTTAACGTGGATGTTCCATTTGAAAGACTCAGTGAAGTGAATTCCCAGAATTTTCATACTTTCGACCATTTGAATATCTTCTATTGCAAACGCATCTGAATTGAACCAATGTCTCTGTCCAACAATAATTTGTTTTGATTTTGTTTCCTTGATGAACATTTTGTTATTGTTAGTCCATTCCTGCAATTGAGTCCACACTTCTTTAACCGGTGATACAGCAGCATCCTTATGAATTGTGCAACCACGATCATGTCATCGGCATGTTTCACCAATATGGACTGATCAACTTCGCTCATCAAGTCGGACACAAAGTAGCCAAACACTATGGGCCCCAAATTTGACCCTTGAGGTATTCCACTTGAGACACGACACATTTCGCTGAAGGTACCTTTCTATCTTACTCTCATGCTTCTTCATGACAAGTAATTTTGAATGAAACGAATTACAAAGTTGCTGAATTCATCACGAATCATTTTTTGCAATAATTTTTCATGACAAACGCGGTCGAACCCCTTCATCAAATCTGCACATAGCATGTGACAGGATACCGCGGACAAATGATGTATAACAATGCGCACGTGGTCGAGCTGTTGGGTTTATACGCGTACTGTTTGCCATCGTAGCGGCGAATGAATTCATTTCGTATCCGTTTACTTAAACATTTTTCGAAGATACGTTCAGGCATTGGTAAAAGGGATATGGGTCGAATTTCGGACATTTTCGGTGGCTTGGACTTCGGTACTGGGATTACATCCGCCAACCTCCACTGTTGCGGTATATCAGCATTCTACAAGCATCTATTGAATAACATGCAAAGAGGAATATCTAATCCACTTGATAGTTTTGGCCATATGATGGAAGGAATACGGTCACATCCAGCCGACTTTTAAGGATTGACATTATTGAGCATCTGTTGTACCTCAGCCACATCGAATTCAAAAGGGACCGTAAATGGGAGTCGTAATGATTCTGACATTGAAGTGCTAGTGAAGTTCGCTTCGATAGTTAATCTCACTTCATTAAGTACGTCGACCATATTGTCTCCAGGTCTTCAGTTTACAAGGCAATCATTCAGTGTCTTCGTTTTACCTGTCACTTGTTTGTACACATCCCAGACAGAAGAGCCCAGGTTTCCTTTGCTTTGAGAATAGCGTCCGTTACTTTGTCCTTATAGTGATAACAGAGAGGCCAATCCTTTCTTCGATATGCTTGATACCTTTTATTGATCATCACTTTTATGATGTTACTCATCCATGGAGAGTCTCTAACAGACCTTTTTACAAAATCATATGGGAGTGCTTCAATACAAGAGTACACTGTAAATCGCTCAATACCAATCACATACGACACGGTATGCCTGAACAGGCGGTCTAACTTTTAAAATTTCCCATATGTTTTGTCGACGGTTTCCGGTAGAGTTTTTGATCCTCTTTCAGAATATCATAATTAAAGAATCTTTCATCGAGCCCTTTTCGAGAAAATGACAAAAATTCAAGATGGCGGACGATGAAACCGAAACTTGTGTCTCGAGGCATGTGAAAAAAATTCCCATATGCTTTGTCGACGGATTCCGGTAGAGTTTTTGATCCTCTTTCAGAATATCACAACTAGAAAAAATTTCATCGAGCCCTTTTTGAGAAAATGACAAAAATTCAAAATCGCGGATCGCAAATCTTGAAGGAGAGTGCTTACATTTATGATAGGAACGTGAACAAATTCGTTGTGCTATTTTTCATTTGCCCTTCATCGTGTTATTGACTTTGAAGAGTTAACAAGAAGCCAAAACAACTTGAAGCTACCAAATTGAAGCCTACTGTAGATGCAATATCAACATCGTGCAAAACGGCTATATCAGCAAAACTGCCGTGACAGCATTGAGTCAGACAAGAACCAATTATATTGAATCCTAGCAACGCTTTTTTGGTTATTAGCGATCACTTAACCCTGTGAAAAATTACGTTGCCGGGCCAGCAGCGTCGCGTCGACATTGGGTCGACACAGTTATGGTTCCTGATTCGTCGATGTCGGGCCAATGACGTTGCATCGACATAGCGCCATCAAACTGTCGCCCTAAATCCCATTAATATGCCAACGACAAATCCTGCATGAAAACCTGCCCTTGCAGCATTGAGACAACTCAATAATATCCATGTTATAATAATTGTATTTTATTATATATAATAGTTATAATAAATACATAATATATAAATACTAACATCAGGTATAATAATTATTACGGATGCATTCAGGTAGCGTTCTTTTAAATTCCACCAGAGGACGAGATAGAGTGATGGTCTCGAACTTTCAATGCACTCAGACGAGCACTAATTTTCATGATATTTTACAACCAATGAGAAATAATGGAAATGCCGATCGAACCTCAAGCAAGTGTAATTTTGAGTCCGGTGGATGTATCAAGGCATCCATCAGGATTCAAAACTACCGAATTTAAGGTTTTGAACAGTACTTAAAAATGAAAGAATCAATGTAACTCATATTATACATGTAAAGTGAATTGCTTTAATTAAAAAATACTGTGCTTAAGGGTCTGTTCACTGTTCAATTGCGTCATACTAAAATTGTCTGCATATAATTTTAACAATCAAACAATAGCAATTTATGATATTCACTTCTCATACATGTAACGTGTAATTCGTGTATTCTACTGTAATTTTAGTAAAAGATTTTTAGAAACACTGATTTTCCGCTATATCCTAATGCTCTATTCAATGTAGGTAATTTTTCATTTATTTTGATAGCTTCAATGATTCTAATAGAATTCTGAGTTATTTCTACCTTGATATTCAACTTCAAAGCAGTTGTGTATTCTATTGCTACATGCAGTACATCTACTTAAGTGAGTGCTTACTGCCGTGTTACCTTTTATGTATTCATTTATTCGTTGGTGAAATCGTCTTTTTGCCTATTGGGCATCAGGATCAACCTGACATGTGAATTGATACAAAAGACATTTCAACAACTTTGGTGTTTTATCTTTTAGATTTAGGTATACTGACTTTTGGAGTTTGAAAGACGACATTTACGTTCAAATCCAACATTCGAAAAAGTTTTTTATATTTTACGTCTTCATTTTATCGGTATAGTTTGCAAATGCAGAAATCGGAAAAAACATTTCTGTCCATCTATTGTACCTATCTTCCGAAGTATTTTTACATTTATCGCTAAAATTTATTATTAAAGAGATTTCTTAACATACTGTACACAAATTCTAGTAATTCAATTACATACTCTGTTACATAATTCCGGTATATATAGATGCATAGGTATGTATAGATGGACAGAAATGTTTTTTCCTATTACCACATTTGCTAGCTATAGCGAATACACGAATTACACGTTACATGTATGAAAAGTGAATATCATAAATTGTAGTTGTCTGATTTTTAAAATTACGCAGATCTAATTGTAGTATGACGCACTTGACCAGTGACCAGGTCCTTAAAAAACTCACATTATAATTTCCATGTTTTCCAATCCTCCTTCGGAGATTCACCTTGCTTTATTCGATTATTCGACTGCAGCGGTATGTAGTTCTAATATTTGATCACATTTTGAAATTACTTCAAATGACTTTTCGACAATAATATCAATCACATCAACTTAATGGTTTTCAGCGAAGATCGAGAGACTATAGGTCGATGAGTCGGAAAGATGTGAATCAAAACGTGTAGCGATGAAGATGGAGAACTATTTCCAAAATGAAAAAAAGCGCCGGTATAATACGAAAATTGGTTGTGAACGTCGAAATACGACAGAATCCTCTAAATCTCCAAAACACGAATGAATAACTGGAGGTGTCGTTAAAAGCTTTGAAAATTCATGCTTAAGACCGCAGAACGATGTAGCTACATGTATTAACGCTGGTGCTGAGCTGACTGATGAAAGTGAAAACACGCACGATAGATCGGGAGCAAATGAATGACGCCTGGATGCAGTATACAGTTTCTCTCCGCTCCTATCCTCTGTTATGTGACTCATTGAATGAAGGCCGGTTGTATCATTAGTTTGGCAGGCGATTGACGAAGTTATTTACTCTAGTGGAGAGGTGTTTGAACACAGATGTGAAGAGGATTCTTACGTAATTGTGGCTGATGTACAGACCTTAGTCTTTCAATTAGGAGAGGGAGAAAGAGAGAAAATTTTACCATCACCTTGCCATCTGTCAGCCGGCAGTGATGTCCACCATCGACACTCACCCATCAATGCGACGGCAATCGGCCATTAATGGACCGATGCATCTTTTTACACAGGGAACTGCATCAACTTTGTATGAATGCTGCACACGCTTCATGCAGGTGCAGGCGTGCTGCTGCTCTTCGCGAATCGATTAATTTTCATTAGATGACAGTCGAACTTAGCAGCGCTACCATTCACTTGCATTCACTGTTCGCGTTTACTTTCAACTTGTGATTTGCGTCTTTCATTGACATGATATCATGCCCAAGACTATCAGAAACCACTCTGACTCTTTGAAGGCTATTTGCGTTATTTGGTTTTCCAAAGGTAATGATTTACGAGGTGTTTCTGAGAACGCTGAAAATTTGATTAAGACATATGTTCTTCCCAGCTTCGACAGATTCAGTAACATACTGCCGAATGTCATCTGCTCATCATGTCGTAAAAAAATTTCATCGATGAATTTTGAAAATTTACCTTTTCATGTATATGTCCATGACAAAATTCGCTTTCCACCGAAAACTCGTCAAAGTTCAGCTGATGGTTTTTGTGACTGCACAATCTGTGATGTAGCAAGAATGTCGATGGATTCTAAATCGCCGTGCCGGAAAACACATCCAGGAGGGCCTTCAACGAGTGATGACGAAAAAATCTCCAGCAAATTTGAAGGTCTGTGTCAGTTGGGTAGAGGCAAGCCTCACGTGTGCTCAAAGATGAGGAAGTTCGCAAATCTGATGGATTTGATGTCGATCGAGTCTCCTGATGATCCCGAGAAGTTTTCTGCTTCCACAATCGTTCATAAACTTCACTCAAAATCTGGAGCAGTTGATGTGCAAACAGTGAGATCTGGATCCGTCTCTATTGATTTGAATTCACCCAAACACCAGCTTTCATCCGAAAATATGTTGGACATACAACGCAACATGAACCTTAGTGGCAGACAAGCAACCAACTTGGCGAAGACTATCCGACAGTCTAACAGAAGAAGTTCCGTCGAACCATATGTGAGCGAGAAACTTAGGTGCAATGATCACATTTTTGATGACCATTTTGTTTCTATGAATGCAGATTTCTTTGATACTAGAAAAGAGCGCATAAAAAGACCTGTTATTCTGTGCAAAAATGTTCAAAGTGTCATTGATGACATACTTTTGAAGCGCGAGATAGAGAGTGATCATTTCGTCAAGATTGGCATCGATGTAGGAAAAGGATTTTTGAAGATCAATCTTCAAATCATTGAGGGAGATTCTGCTGCCCCATCATTTGCGAGGCCAAGTCACTCAAGTACTGGGGTGAAAAGTATATTCATGATAGCGATTGCACCAGACCTGCCCGAGAACTATGAAAATTTGAAGTATCTCTGGCACGAGCTTGGCTTGAACAATTTATCATCTGATCATGTCATTGTTGCCGACATGCAAGTCTGTGACATTCTTTTGGGATTGATGAGTTGCGGAAGCACGCATCCGTGCCCTTGGTGCGATGCCAACAAAGATGATCTTCTGAATGTCGGTCAAAGCAGAACGTGGAGCAAGCTTTCTGGTCTGTTTTGGCGATACTATGACTCTTCAGAATCAAAATCTCAAGCCAAAAAGTATGGAAATGCGATTCACCCAGCGATTGTTCGAGGAAACAGCAACGATCGCATCGTAGCGAAAATGCCTCCTCCTGAGTTACACGTTCTGATTGGCTCTGTGACAAAATTGTTTCAAATTCTTGAGGAAACGAATTCGACCATTGCAAGCCAGTGGCTTAGCTCATCTCTTGCTCAGAAATATGCATACCATGGCGGCACTTTCAACGGCAACAGCGCACGCAGACTTCTGAAAAATGTAGACAGACTGCGATCAATCGCAACAATTGACGTTTTACCTGTGGTAGCAGCGTTCAAAAGTCTTGATTCAGTCGTCACGAGCTGTTTCGGGAAGCATGTTGTTGCAAATTACATGTTGTATATTGAAAAGTTCCGTGGTGACCTCGTTGCCCTGAATGCAAGAATATCACCAAAGCTGCATTGCATATTGCATCATGTTCCCGAGTTTTGTGAGATGAAACGTGAAGGCCTCGGCAAATACAGCGAGCAAGTCAGCGAAACGCTTCATGCCGATTTTGACTCGTTCTGGTCGAATTACAAAGTAAAAACTTTTGAAAATCCCAGATTTGTCGACCAACTGTTGGCCGCGGTAAGGGCCTACAATGGTCGACACCTCTGAGTGGTACATGTAGGCCTACATGTTCTTGTTCTTAGCAGTCTTGCTATTTGTTGTTGGTAATTGCTTATTGCAAGTAGCTCTGTTGTAGAGATTAAAACTTATCATCAGTATGGAATTCTTGTTCTATATGATCCAATTTGGGTATTAACATTGGTTTTAAATGCTTTTATTTCAAATGGGTTGTGACTACGTTGGTCAGCGATTTTGAATTTTTGTCATTTTCTCAAAAAGGGCTCGATGAAATTTTTTCTAGTTGTGATATTCTGAAAGAGGATCAAAAACTCTACCGGAATCCGTCGACAAAGCATATGGGAATTTTTTTCACATGCCTCGAGACACAAGTTTCGGTTTCATCGTCCGCCATCTTGAATTTTCGTCATTTTCTCGAAAAGGGCTCGATGAAAGATTCTTTAATTATGATATTCTGAAAGAGGATCAAAAACTCTACCGGAAACCGTCGACAAAACATATGGGAAATTTTAAAAGTTAGACCGCCTGTTCAGGCACACCGTGTCGTATGTGATTGGTATTGAGCGATTTACAGTGTACTCTTTCTTGTATTGAAGCACTCCCATATGATTTTGTAAAAAGGTCTGTTAGAGACTCTCCATGGATGAGTAACATCATAAAAGTGATGATCAATAAAAGGTATCAAGCATATCGAAGAAAGGATTGGCCTCTCTGTTATCACTATAAGGACAAAGTAACGGACGCTATTCTCAAAGCAAAGGAAACCTGGGCTCTTCTGTCTGGGATGTGTACAAACAAGTGACAGGTAAAACGAAGACACTGAATGATTGGCTTGTAAACTGAAGACCTGGAGACAATATGGTCGACGTACTTAATGAAGTGAGATTAACTATCGAAGCGAACTTCACTAGCACTTCAATGTCAGAATCATTACGACTCCCATTTACGGTCCCTTTTGAATTCGATGTGGCTGAGGTACAACAGATGCTCAATAATGTCAATCCTTAAAAGTCGGCTGGATGTGACCGTATTCCTTCCATCATATGGCCAAAACTATCAAATGGATTAGATATTCCTCTTTGCATGTTATTCAATAGATGCTTGTAGAATGCTGATATACCGCAACAGTGGAGGTTGGCGGATGTAATCCCAGTACCGAAGTCCAAGCCACCGAAAATGTCCGAAATTCGACCCATATCCCTTTTACCAATGCCTGAACGTATCTTCGAAAAATGTTTAAGTAAACGGATACGAAATGAATTCATTCGCCGCTACGATGGCAAACAGTACGCGTATAAACCCAACAGCTCGACCACGTGCGCATTGTTATACATCATTTGTCCGCGGTATCCTGTCACATGCTATGTGCAGATTTGATGAAGGGGTTCGACCGCGTTTGTCATGAAAAATTATTGCAAAAAATGATTGCATGAAGCGTGTGCAGCATTCATACAAAGTTGATGCAGTTATGTGATCGCTAATAACCAAAAAAGCGTTGCTAGGATTCAATATAATTGGTTCTTGTCTGATTCAATGCTGTCACGGCAGTTTTGCTGATATAGCCGTTTTGCAAGATGTTGATATTGCATCTACAGTAGGCTTCAATTTGGTAGCTTCAAGTTGTTTTGGCTTCTTGTTAACTCTTCAAAGTCAATAACACGATGAAGGGCAAATGAAAAATAGCACAACGAATTTGTTCACGTTCCTATCATAAATGTAAGCACTCTCCTTCAAGATTTGCGATCCGCGATTTTGAATTTTTGTCATTTTCTCAAAAAGGGCTCGATGAAATTTTTTCTAGTTGTGATATTCTGAAAGAGGATCAAAAACTCTACCGGAATCCGTCGACAAAGCATATGGGAATTTTTTTCACATGCCTCGAGACACAAGTTTCGGTTTCATCGTCCGCCATCTTGAATTTTCGTCATTTTCTCGAAAAGGGCTCGATGAAAGATTCTTTAATTATGATATTCTGAAAGAGGATCAAAAACTCTACCGGAAACCGTCGACAAAACATATGGGAAATTTTAAAAGTTAGACCGCCTGTTCAGGCACACCGTGTCGTATGTGATTGGTATTGAGCGATTTACAGTGTACTCTTGTATTGAAGCACTCCCATATGATTTTGTAAAAAGGTCTGTTAGAGACTCTCCATGGATGAGTAACATCATAAAAGTGATGATCAATAAAAGGTATCAAGCATATCGAAGAAAGGATTGGCCTCTCTGTTATCACTATAAGGACAAAGTAACGGACGCTATTCTCAAAGCAAAGGAAACCTGGGCTCTTCTGTCTGGGATGTGTACAAACAAGTGACAGGTAAAACGAAGACACTGAATGATTGGCTTGTAAACTGAAGACCTGGAGACAATATGGTCGACGTACTTAATGAAGTGAGATTAACTATCGAAGCGAACTTCACTAGCACTTCAATGTCAGAATCATTACGACTCCCATTTACGGTCCCTTTTGAATTCGATGTGGCTGAGGTACAACAGATGCTCAATAATGTCAATCCTTAAAAGTCGGCTGGATGTGACCGTATTCCTTCCATCATATGGCCAAAACTATCAAGTGGATTAGATATTCCTCTTTGCATGTTATTCAATAGATGCTTGTAGAATGCTGATATACCGCAACAGTGGAGGTTGGCGGATGTAATCCCAGTACCGAAGTCCAAGCCACCGAAAATGTCCGAAATTCGACCCATATCCCTTTTACCAATGCCTGAACGTATCTTCGAAAAATGTTTAAGTAAACGGATACGAAATGAATTCATTCGCCGCTACGATGGCAAACAGTACGCGTATAAACCCAACAGCTCGACCACGTGCGCATTGTTATACATCATTTGTCCGCGGTATCCTGTCACATGCTATGTGCAGATTTGATGAAGGGTTCGACCGCGTTTGTCATGAAAAATTATTGCAAAAAATGATTGCATGAAGCGTGTGCAGCATTCATACAAAGTTGATGCAGTTATGTGATCGCTAATAACCAAAAAAGCGTTGCTAGGATTCAATATAATTGGTTCTTGTCTGACTCAATGCTGTCACGGCAGTTTTGCTGATATAGCCGTTTTGCACGATGTTGATATTGCATCTACAGTAGGCTTCAATTTGGTAGCTTCAAGTTGTTTTGGCTTCTTGTTAACTCTTCAAAGTCAATAACACGATGAAGGGCAAATGAAAAATAGCACAACGAATTTGTTCACGTTCCTATCATAAATGTAAGCACTCTCCTTCAAGATTTGCGATCCGCGATTTTGAATTTTTGTCATTTTCTCAAAAAGGGCTCGATGAAATTTTTTCTAGTTGTGATATTCTGAAAGAGGATCAAAAACTCTACCGGAATCCGTCGACAAAGCATATGGGAATTTTTTTCACATGCCTCGAGACACAAGTTTCGGTTTCATCGTCCGCCATCTTGAATTAATTATGATATTCTGAAAGAGGATCAAAAACTCTACCGGAATCCGTCGACAAAGCATATGGGAATTTTTTTCACATGCCTCGAGACACAAGTTTCGGTTTCATCGTCCGCCATCTTGAATTTTCGTCATTTTCTCGAAAAGGGCTCGATGAAAGATTCTTTAATTATGATATTCTGAAAGAGGATCAAAAACTCTACCGGAAACCGTCGACAAAACATATGGGAAATTTTAAAAGTTAGACCGCCTGTTCAGGCACACCGTGTCGTATGTGATTGGTATTGAGCGATTTACAGTGTACTCTTTCTTGTATTGAAGCACTCCCATATGATTTTGTAAAAAGGTCTGTTAGAGACTCTCCCTGGATGAGTAACATCATAAAAGTGATGATCAATAAAAGGTATCAAGCATATCGAAGAAAGGATTGGCCTCTCTGTTATCACTATAAGGACAAAGTAACGGACGCTATTCTCAAAGCAAAGGAAACCTGGGCTCTTCTGTCTGGGATGTGTACAAACAAGTGACAGGTAAAACGAAGACACTGAATGATTGGCTTGTAAACTGAAGACCTGGAGACAATATGGTCGACGTACTTAATGAAGTGAGATTAACTATCGAAGCGAACTTCACTAGCACTTCAATGTCAGAATCATTACGACTCCCATTTACGGTCCCTTTTGAATTCGATGTGGCTGAGGTACAACAGATGCTCAATAATGTCAATCCTTAAAAGTCGGCTGGATGTGACCGTATTCCTTCCATCATATGGCCAAAACTATCAAGTGGATTAGATATTCCTCTTTGCATGTTATTCAATAGATGCTTGTAGAATGCTGATATACCGCAACAGTGGAGGTTGGCGGATGTAATCCCAGTACCGAAGTCCAAGCCACCGAAAATGTCCGAAATTCGACCCATATCCCTTTTACCAATGCCTGAACGTATCTTCGAAAAATGTTTAAGTAAACGGATACGAAATGAATTCATTCGCCGCTACGATGGCAAACAGTACGCGTATAAACCCAACAGCTCGACCACGTGCGCATTGTTATACATCATTTGTCCGCGGTATCCTGTCACATGCTATGTGCAGATTTGATGAAGGGTTCGACCGCGTTTGTCATGAAAAATTATTGCAAAAAATGATTGCATGAAGCGTGTGCAGCATTCATACAAAGTTGATGCAGTTATGTGATCGCTAATAACCAAAAAAGCGTTGCTAGGATTCAATATAATTGGTTCTTGTCTGACTCAATGCTGTCACGGCAGTTTTGCTGATATAGCCGTTTTGCAAGATGTTGATATTGCATCTACAGTAGGCTTCAATTTGGTAGCTTCAAGTTGTTTTGGCTTCTTGTTAACTCTTCAAAGTCAATAACACGATGAAGGGCAAATGAAAAATAGCACAACGAATTTGTTCACATTCCTATCATAAATGTAAGCACTCTCCTTCAAGATTTGCGATCCGCGATTTTGAATTTTTGTCATTTTCTCAAAAAGGGCTCGATGAAATTTTTTCTAGTTGTGATATTCTGAAAGAGGATCAAAAACTCTACCGGAATCCGTCGACAAAGCATATGGGAATTTTTTTCACATGCCTCGAGACACAAGTTTCGGTTTCATCGTCCGCCATCTTGAATTTTTGTCATTTTCTCGAAAAGGGCTCGATGAAAGATTCTTTAATTATGATATTCTGAAAGAGGATCAAAAACTCTACCGGAATCCGTCGACAAAGCATATGGGAATTTTTTTCACATGCCTCGAGACACAAGTTTCGGTTTCATCGTCCGCCATCTTGAATTTTCGTCATTTTCTCGAAAAGGGCTCGATGAAAGATTCTTTAATTATGATATTCTGAAAGAGGATCAAAAACTCTACCGGAAACCGTCGACAAAACATATGGGAAATTTTAAAAGTTAGACCGCCTGTTCAGGCACACCGTGTCGTATGTGATTGGTATTGAGCGATTTACAGTGTACTCTTTCTTGTATTGAAGCACTCCCATATGATTTTGTAAAAAGGTCTGTTAGAGACTCTCCATGGATGAGTAACATCATAAAAGTGATGATCAATAAAAGGTATCAAGCATATCGAAGAAAGGATTGGCCTCTCTGTTATCACTATAAGGACAAAGTAACGGACGCTATTCTCAAAGCAAAGGAAACCTGGGCTCTTCTGTCTGGGATGTGTACAAACAAGTGACAGGTAAAACGAAGACACTGAATGATTGCCTTGTAAACTGAAGACCTGGAGACAATATGGTCGACGTACTTAATGAAGTGAGATTAACTATCGAAGCGAACTTCACTAGCACTTCAATGTCAGAATCATTACGACTCCCATTTACGGTCCCTTTTGAATTCGATGTGGCTGAGGTACAACAGATGCTCAATAATGTCAATCCTTAAAAGTCGGCTGGATGTGACCGTATTCCTTCCATCATATGGCCAAAACTATCAAGTGGATTAGATATTCCTCTTTGCATGTTATTCAATAGATGCTTGTAGAATGCTGATATACCGCAACAGTGGAGGTTGGCGGATGTAATCCCAGTACCGAAGTCCAAGCCACCGAAAATGTCCGAAATTCGACCCATATCCCTTTTACCAATGCCTGAACGTATCTTCGAAAAATGTTTAAGTAAACGGATACGAAATGAATTCATTCGCCGCTACGATGGCAAACAGTACGCGTATAAACCCAACAGCTCGACCACGTGCGCATTGTTATACATCATTTGTCCGCGGTATCCTGTCACATGCTATGTGCAGATTTGATGAAGGGGTTCGACCGCGTTTGTCATGAAAAATTATTGCAAAAAATGATTGCATGAAGCGTGTGCAGCATTCATACAAAGTTGATGCAGTTATGTGATCGCTAATAACCAAAAAAGCGTTGCTAGGATTCAATATAATTGGTTCTTGTCTGACTCAATGCTGTCACGGCAGTTTTGCTGATATAGCCGTTTTGCAAGATGTTGATATTGCATCTACAGTAGGCTTCAATTTGGTAGCTTCAAGTTGTTTTGGCTTCTTGTTAACTCTTCAAAGTCAATAACACGATGAAGGGCAAATGAAAAATAGCACAACGAATTTGTTCACATTCCTATCATAAATGTAAGCACTCTCCTTCAAGATTTGCGATCCGCGATTTTGAATTTTTGTCATTTTCTCAAAAAGGGCTCGATGAAATTTTTTCTAGTTGTGATATTCTGAAAGAGGATCAAAAACTCTACCGGAATCCGTCGACAAAGCATATGGGAATTTTTTTCACATGCCTCGAGACACAAGTTTCGGTTTCATCGTCCGCCATCTTGAATTTTCGTCATTTTCTCGAAAAGGGCTCGATGAAAGATTCTTTAATTATGATATTCTGAAAGAGGATCAAAAACTCTACCGGAAACCGTCGACAAAACATATGGGAAATTTTAAAAGTTAGACCGCCTGTTCAGGCACACCGTGTCGTATGTGATTGGTATTGAGCGATTTACAGTGTACTCTTGTATTGAAGCACTCCCATATGATTTTGTAAAAAGGTCTGTTAGAGACTCTCCATGGATGAGTAACATCATAAAAGTGATGATCAATAAAAGGTATCAAGCATATCGAAGAAAGGATTGGCCTCTCTGTTATCACTATAAGGACAAAGTAACGGACGCTATTCTCAAAGCAAAGGAAACCTGGGCTCTTCTGTCTGGGATGTGTACAAACAAGTGACAGGTAAAACGAAGACACTGAATGATTGGCTTGTAAACTGAAGACCTGGAGACAATATGGTCGACGTACTTAATGAAGTGAGATTAACTATCGAAGCGAACTTCACTAGCACTTCAATGTCAGAATCATTACGACTCCCATTTACGGTCCCTTTTGAATTCGATGTGGCTGAGGTACAACAGATGCTCAATAATGTCAATCCTTAAAAGTCGGCTGGATGTGACCGTATTCCTTCCATCATATGGCCAAAACTATCAAGTGGATTAGATATTCCTCTTTGCATGTTATTCAATAGATGCTTGTAGAATGCTGATATACCGCAACAGTGGAGGTTGGCGGATGTAATCCCAGTACCGAAGTCCAAGCCACCGAAAATGTCCGAAATTCGACCCATATCCCTTTTACCAATGCCTGAACGTATCTTCGAAAAATGTTTAAGTAAACGGATACGAAATGAATTCATTCGCCGCTACGATGGCAAACAGTACGCGTATAAACCCAACAGCTCGACCACGTGCGCATTGTTATACATCATTTGTCCGCGGTATCCTGTCACATGCTATGTGCAGATTTGATGAAGGGTTCGACCGCGTTTGTCATGAAAAATTATTGCAAAAAATGATTGCATGAAGCGTGTGCAGCATTCATACAAAGTTGATGCAGTTATGTGATCGCTAATAACCAAAAAAGCGTTGCTAGGATTCAATATAATTGGTTCTTGTCTGACTCAATGCTGTCACGGCAGTTTTGCTGATATAGCCGTTTTGCAAGATGTTGATATTGCATCTACAGTAGGCTTCAATTTGGTAGCTTCAAGTTGTTTTGGCTTCTTGTTAACTCTTCAAAGTCAATAACACGATGAAGGGCAAATGAAAAATAGCACAACGAATTTGTTCACATTCCTATCATAAATGTAAGCACTCTCCTTCAAGATTTGCGATCCGCGATTTTGAATTTTTGTCATTTTCTCAAAAAGGGCTCGATGAAATTTTTTCTAGTTGTGATATTCTGAAAGAGGATCAAAAACTCTACCGGAATCCGTCGACAAAGCATATGGGAATTTTTTTCACATGCCTCGAGACACAAGTTTCGGTTTCATCGTCCGCCATCTTGAATTTTCGTCATTTTCTCGAAAAGGGCTCGATGAAAGATTCTTTAATTATGATATTCTGAAAGAGGATCAAAAACTCTACCGGAAACCGTCGACAAAACATATGGGAAATTTTAAAAGTTAGACCGCCTGTTCAGGCACACCGTGTCGTATGTGATTGGTATTGAGCGATTTACAGTGTACTCTTGTATTGAAGCACTCCCATATGATTTTGTAAAAAGGTCTGTTAGAGACTCTCCATGGATGAGTAACATCATAAAAGTGATGATCAATAAAAGGTATCAAGCATATCGAAGAAAGGATTGGCCTCTCTGTTATCACTATAAGGACAAAGTAACGGACGCTATTCTCAAAGCAAAGGAAACCTGGGCTCTTCTGTCTGGGATGTGTACAAACAAGTGACAGGTAAAACGAAGACACTGAATGATTGGCTTGTAAACTGAAGACCTGGAGACAATATGGTCGACGTACTTAATGAAGTGAGATTAACTATCGAAGCGAACTTCACTAGCACTTCAATGTCAGAATCATTACGACTCCCATTTACGGTCCCTTTTGAATTCGATGTGGCTGAGGTACAACAGATGCTCAATAATGTCAATCCTTAAAAGTCGGCTGGATGTGACCGTATTCCTTCCATCATATGGCCAAAACTATCAAGTGGATTAGATATTCCTCTTTGCATGTTATTCAATAGATGCTTGTAGAATGCTGATATACCGCAACAGTGGAGGTTGGCGGATGTAATCCCAGTACCGAAGTCCAAGCCACCGAAAATGTCCGAAATTCGACCCATATCCCTTTTACCAATGCCTGAACGTATCTTCGAAAAATGTTTAAGTAAACGGATACGAAATGAATTCATTCGCCGCTACGATGGCAAACAGTACGCGTATAAACCCAACAGCTCGACCACGTGCGCATTGTTATACATCATTTGTCCGCGGTATCCTGTCACATGCTATGTGCAGATTTGATGAAGGGGTTCGACCGCGTTTGTCATGAAAAATTATTGCAAAAAATGATTGCATGAAGCGTGTGCAGCATTCATACAAAGTTGATGCAGTTATGTGATCGCTAATAACCAAAAAAGCGTTGCTAGGATTCAATATAATTGGTTCTTGTCTGACTCAATGCTGTCACGGCAGTTTTGCTGATATAGCCGTTTTGCAAGATGTTGATATTGCATCTACAGTAGGCTTCAATTTGGTAGCTTCAAGTTGTTTTGGCTTCTTGTTAACTCTTCAAAGTCAATAACACGATGAAGGGCAAATGAAAAATAGCACAACGAATTTGTTCACATTCCTATCATAAATGTAAGCACTCTCCTTCAAGATTTGCGATCCGCGATTTTGAATTTTTGTCATTTTCTCAAAAAGGGCTCGATGAAATTTTTTCTAGTTGTGATATTCTGAAAGAGGATCAAAAACTCTACCGGAATCCGTCGACAAAGCATATGGGAATTTTTTTCACATGCCTCGAGACACAAGTTTCGGTTTCATCGTCCGCCATCTTGAATTTTCGTCATTTTCTCGAAAAGGGCTCGATGAAAGATTCTTTAATTATGATATTCTGAAAGAGGATCAAAAACTCTACCGGAAACCGTCGACAAAACATATGGGAAATTTTAAAAGTTAGACCGCCTGTTCAGGCACACCGTGTCGTATGTGATTGGTATTGAGCGATTTACAGTGTACTCTTGTATTGAAGCACTCCCATATGATTTTGTAAAAAGGTCTGTTAGAGACTCTCCATGGATGAGTAACATCATAAAAGTGATGATCAATAAAAGGTATCAAGCATATCGAAGAAAGGATTGGCCTCTCTGTTATCACTATAAGGACAAAGTAACGGACGCTATTCTCAAAGCAAAGGAAACCTGGGCTCTTCTGTCTGGGATGTGTACAAACAAGTGACAGGTAAAACGAAGACACTGAATGATTGGCTTGTAAACTGAAGACCTGGAGACAATATGGTCGACGTACTTAATGAAGTGAGATTAACTATCGAAGCGAACTTCACTAGCACTTCAATGTCAGAATCATTACGACTCCCATTTACGGTCCCTTTTGAATTCGATGTGGCTGAGGTACAACAGATGCTCAATAATGTCAATCCTTAAAAGTCGGCTGGATGTGACCGTATTCCTTCCATCATATGGCCAAAACTATCAAGTGGATTAGATATTCCTCTTTGCATGTTATTCAATAGATGCTTGTAGAATGCTGATATACCGCAACAGTGGAGGTTGGCGGATGTAATCCCAGTACCGAAGTCCAAGCCACCGAAAATGTCCGAAATTCGACCCATATCCCTTTTACCAATGCCTGAACGTATCTTCGAAAAATGTTTAAGTAAACGGATACGAAATGAATTCATTCGCCGCTACGATGGCAAACAGTACGCGTATAAACCCAACAGCTCGACCACGTGCGCATTGTTATACATCATTTGTCCGCGGTATCCTGTCACATGCTATGTGCAGATTTGATGAAGGGGTTCGACCGCGTTTGTCATGAAAAATTATTGCAAAAAATGATTGCATGAAGCGTGTGCAGCATTCATACAAAGTTGATGCAGTTATGTGATCGCTAATAACCAAAAAAGCGTTGCTAGGATTCAATATAATTGGTTCTTGTCTGACTCAATGCTGTCACGGCAGTTTTGCTGATATAGCCGTTTTGCAAGATGTTGATATTGCATCTACAGTAGGCTTCAATTTGGTAGCTTCAAGTTGTTTTGGCTTCTTGTTAACTCTTCAAAGTCAATAACACGATGAAGGGCAAATGAAAAATAGCACAACGAATTTGTTCACATTCCTATCATAAATGTAAGCACTCTCCTTCAAGATTTGCGATCCGCGATTTTGAATTTTTGTCATTTTCTCAAAAAGGGCTCGATGAAATTTTTTCTAGTTGTGATATTCTGAAAGAGGATCAAAAACTCTACCGGAATCCGTCGACAAAGCATATGGGAATTTTTTTCACATGCCTCGAGACACAAGTTTCGGTTTCATCGTCCGCCATCTTGAATTTTCGTCATTTTCTCGAAAAGGGCTCGATGAAAGATTCTTTAATTATGATATTCTGAAAGAGGATCAAAAACTCTACCGGAAACCGTCGACAAAACATATGGGAAATTTTAAAAGTTAGACCGCCTGTTCAGGCACACCGTGTCGTATGTGATTGGTATTGAGCGATTTACAGTGTACTCTTTCTTGTATTGAAGCACTCCCATATGATTTTGTAAAAAGGTCTGTTAGAGACTCTCCATGGATGAGTAACATCATAAAAGTGATGATCAATAAAAGGTATCAAGCATATCGAAGAAAGGATTGGCCTCTCTGTTATCACTATAAGGACAAAGTAACGGACGCTATTCTCAAAGCAAAGGAAACCTGGGCTCTTCTGTCTGGGATGTGTACAAACAAGTGACAGGTAAAACGAAGACACTGAATGATTGGCTTGTAAACTGAAGACCTGGAGACAATATGGTCGACGTACTTAATGAAGTGAGATTAACTATCGAAGCGAACTTCACTAGCACTTCAATGTCAGAATCATTACGACTCCCATTTACGGTCCCTTTTGAATTCGATGTGGCTGAGGTACAACAGATGCTCAATAATGTCAATCCTTAAAAGTCGGCTGGATGTGACCGTATTCCTTCCATCATATGGCCAAAACTATCAAGTGGATTAGATATTCCTCTTTGCATGTTATTCAATAGATGCTTGTAGAATGCTGATATACCGCAACAGTGGAGGTTGGCGGATGTAATCCCAGTACCGAAGTCCAAGCCACCGAAAATGTCCGAAATTCGACCCATATCCCTTTTACCAATGCCTGAACGTATCTTCGAAAAATGTTTAAGTAAACGGATACGAAATGAATTCATTCGCCGCTACGATGGCAAACAGTACGCGTATAAACCCAACAGCTCGACCACGTGCGCATTGTTATACATCATTTGTCCGCGGTATCCTGTCACATGCTATGTGCATTGTCATGAAAAATTATTGCAAAAAATGATTGCATGAAGCGTGTGCAGCATTCATACAAAGTTGATGCAGTTATGTGATCGCTAATAACCAAAAAAGCGTTGCTAGGATTCATCTACAGTAGGCTTCAATTTGGTAGCTTCAAGTTGTTTTGGCTTCTTGTTAACTCTTCAAAGTCAATAACACGATGAAGGGCAAATGAAAAATAGCACAACGAATTTGTTCACATTCCTATCATAAATGTAAGCACTCTCCTTCAAGATTTGCGATCCGCGATTTTGAATTTTTGTCATTTTCTCAAAAAGGGCTCGATGAAATTTTTTCTAGTTGTGATATTCTGAAAGAGGATCAAAAACTCTACCGGAATCCGTCGACAAAGCATATGGGAATTTTTTTCACATGCCTCGAGACACAAGTTTCGGTTTCATCGTCCGCCATCTTGAATTTTCGTCATTTTCTCGAAAAGGGCTCGATGAAAGATTCTTTAATTATGATATTCTGAAAGAGGATCAAAAACTCTACCGGAAACCGTCGACAAAACATATGGGAAATTTTAAAAGTTAGACCGCCTGTTCAGGCACACCGTGTCGTATGTGATTGGTATTGAGCGATTTACAGTGTACTCTTGTATTGAAGCACTCCCATATGATTTTGTAAAAAGGTCTGTTAGAGACTCTCCATGGATGAGTAACATCATAAAAGTGATGATCAATAAAAGGTATCAAGCATATCGAAGAAAGGATTGGCCTCTCTGTTATCACTATAAGGACAAAGTAACGGACGCTATTCTCAAAGCAAAGGAAACCTGGGCTCTTCTGTCTGGGATGTGTACAAACAAGTGACAGGTAAAACGAAGACACTGAATGATTGGCTTGTAAACTGAAGACCTGGAGACAATATGGTCGACGTACTTAATGAAGTGAGATTAACTATCGAAGCGAACTTCACTAGCACTTCAATGTCAGAATCATTACGACTCCCATTTACGGTCCCTTTTGAATTCGATGTGGCTGAGGTACAACAGATGCTCAATAATGTCAATCCTTAAAAGTCGGCTGGATGTGACCGTATTCCTTCCATCATATGGCCAAAACTATCAAGTGGATTAGATATTCCTCTTTGCATGTTATTCAATAGATGCTTGTAGAATGCTGATATACCGCAACAGTGGAGGTTGGCGGATGTAATCCCAGTACCGAAGTCCAAGCCACCGAAAATGTCCGAAATTCGACCCATATCCCTTTTACCAATGCCTGAACGTATCTTCGAAAAATGTTTAAGTAAACGGATACGAAATGAATTCATTCGCCGCTACGATGGCAAACAGTACGCGTATAAACCCAACAGCTCGACCACGTGCGCATTGTTATACATCATTTGTCCGCGGTATCCTGTCACATGCTATGTGCAGATTTGATGAAGGGGTTCGACCGCGTTTGTCATGAAAAATTATTGCAAAAAATGATTGCATGAAGCGTGTGCAGCATTCATACAAAGTTGATGCAGTTATGTGATCGCTAATAACCAAAAAAGCGTTGCTAGGATTCAATATAATTGGTTCTTGTCTGACTCAATGCTGTCACGGCAGTTTTGCTGATATAGCCGTTTTGCAAGATGTTGATATTGCATCTACAGTAGGCTTCAATTTGGTAGCTTCAAGTTGTTTTGGCTTCTTGTTAACTCTTCAAAGTCAATAACACGATGAAGGGCAAATGAAAAATAGCACAACGAATTTGTTCACATTCCTATCATAAATGTAAGCACTCTCCTTCAAGATTTGCGATCCGCGATTTTGAATTTTTGTCATTTTCTCAAAAAGGGCTCGATGAAATTTTTTCTAGTTGTGATATTCTGAAAGAGGATCAAAAACTCTACCGGAATCCGTCGACAAAGCATATGGGAATTTTTTTCACATGCCTCGAGACACAAGTTTCGGTTTCATCGTCCGCCATCTTGAATTTTCGTCATTTTCTCGAAAAGGGCTCGATGAAAGATTCTTTAATTATGATATTCTGAAAGAGGATCAAAAACTCTACCGGAAACCGTCGACAAAACATATGGGAAATTTTAAAAGTTAGACCGCCTGTTCAGGCACACCGTGTCGTATGTGATTGGTATTGAGCGATTTACAGTGTACTCTTGTATTGAAGCACTCCCATATGATTTTGTAAAAAGGTCTGTTAGAGACTCTCCATGGATGAGTAACATCATAAAAGTGATGATCAATAAAAGGTATCAAGCATATCGAAGAAAGGATTGGCCTCTCTGTTATCACTATAAGGACAAAGTAACGGACGCTATTCTCAAAGCAAAGGAAACCTGGGCTCTTCTGTCTGGGATGTGTACAAACAAGTGACAGGTAAAACGAAGACACTGAATGATTGGCTTGTAAACTGAAGACCTGGAGACAATATGGTCGACGTACTTAATGAAGTGAGATTAACTATCGAAGCGAACTTCACTAGCACTTCAATGTCAGAATCATTACGACTCCCATTTACGGTCCCTTTTGAATTCGATGTGGCTGAGGTACAACAGATGCTCAATAATGTCAATCCTTAAAAGTCGGCTGGATGTGACCGTATTCCTTCCATCATATGGCCAAAACTATCAAGTGGATTAGATATTCCTCTTTGCATGTTATTCAATAGATGCTTGTAGAATGCTGATATACCGCAACAGTGGAGGTTGGCGGATGTAATCCCAGTACCGAAGTCCAAGCCACCGAAAATGTCCGAAATTCGACCCATATCCCTTTTACCAATGCCTGAACGTATCTTCGAAAAATGTTTAAGTAAACGGATACGAAATGAATTCATTCGCCGCTACGATGGCAAACAGTACGCGTATAAACCCAACAGCTCGACCACGTGCGCATTGTTATACATCATCTGTCCGCGGTATCCTGTCACATGCTATGTGCAGATTTGATGAAGGGGTTCGACCGCGTTTGTCATGAAAAATTATTGCAAAAAATGATTGCATGAAGCGTGTGCAGCATTCATACAAAGTTGATGCAGTTATGTGATCGCTAATAACCAAAAAAGCGTTGCTAGGATTCAATATAATTGGTTCTTGTCTGACTCAATGCTGTCACGGCAGTTTTGCTGATATAGCCGTTTTGCAAGATGTTGATATTGCATCTACAGTAGGCTTCAATTTGGTAGCTTCAAGTTGTTTTGGCTTCTTGTTAACTCTTCAAAGTCAATAACACGATGAAGGGCAAATGAAAAATAGCACAACGAATTTGTTCACATTCCTATCATAAATGTAAGCACTCTCCTTCAAGATTTGCGATCCGCGATTTTGAATTTTTGTCATTTTCTCAAAAAGGGCTCGATGAAATTTTTTCTAGTTGTGATATTCTGAAAGAGGATCAAAAACTCTACCGGAATCCGTCGACAAAGCATATGGGAATTTTTTTCACATGCCTCGAGACACAAGTTTCGGTTTCATCGTCCGCCATCTTGAATTTTCGTCATTTTCTCGAAAAGGGCTCGATGAAAGATTCTTTAATTATGATATTCTGAAAGAGGATCAAAAACTCTACCGGAAACCGTCGACAAAACATATGGGAAATTTTAAAAGTTAGACCACATTTTAAAAGTTCAGGCACACCGTGGCGAAGGATGCATACCAAAATATTTTTTGGTATATTTCTGTATTCTCTTGGTATATATTTGTATGCTTTTCGTATGTCATTTCAAATGTGGTATGCTTTACATACTAAAGCCATACCGGCACAATGTTAAAGGAAGGCATCAATGATTTCTAATATATGTTGATTTAAGGCCTTTTGTCAATAAAGATCACACTAATGTTACTACTGTTTTGTAAGTAGTAAGATAATGGCATTTAATAGTCAAACGTACACTACAGAATTCGATTTTAATACGTGTAAGTCCACGGCATTTCATGAATAATCAATAAGTATTTGACCATCAACAATTATGCATTATGTAATTTTGGAACTAAGCATATTATCATTCCGAAATAGATACACATTATAATTCATGAACGAAAAAATAGTTATGTTTGAGCTATATAAGTTAACATGGTTGCTCAAAAGTTATCGTTTTATTGAAATGATGTTTATCAATATAGTTCATGGAAATGAGCTTATTATGATTCTTGTTATTGCCATAAGACTAGTAACAAAGATGACATGCGGCTTTAATTTCACAATAGATCTAATCTAATTAAATATCACAGTGTCACAAAGAAATATTCACAACTGGTATTACTGGAAAAAAGTTATTTGACAGTAGTATGTAATATAACATATTTTTGCCATGTAACTTAAAGCTATTCATACGAAACACATACGAATGAGGACCAGTTTGCATCGGGTCTCGTATAGAAAACATACCAACAACTCGTATTTCATTGTAAAACAGCCAATCACAGGTAGAATAGTTCGTATCGCTACATACCAATCACATACAAAAGTAAATGAGATTTCGTATGAAAAACATACCAGATCTCTGTAAACATACGAGAATCTCGTATCAGATGATAGTTTCAATTTGTATATGATTTTGGTATATGTTTGTATGTAATTTTCGTATCCAGCGATTTACAGTGTTCAGTATATCATAGAAACAGCCACACATTTCATTTAATGACTTATTTGAGAAAAGAACATGGAAGTTCTTATTAAGCGTAGATGACTTAAAGTTTTTCTTGACGAAGCAACACAAGCCTCCACCTTTCCTTGAGCTTTGACGATCTATTCTATGAGTGTCATAGTTATTCAATTGTAAGAACTGATCGTCAATGCTTTCATCCAACCACGTTTCTGTCATGCAAAGTACAGGGTGAGTCATAATGTGCGCAAAACTTTGGTGATGTCCTGTGATTACTGAACGGGGTACTCGACATTAATTTTAATGCCATTTTGTTCGTTAAGACTTGGGGTTTTGTATGATGTCACATCCTACAGACTTCTATGAATTTTAAGTATAAAAATTTGAAAATTGAATCATGTCATATTTTCTCAGTTGGTGAAATCTTACCATAGTTTTGGGCATGATTCTGCATCTGTTTAGTGATTCGCAATGACATCAAAATGATTCCACAATCCATTTTATTTCGTTCAACCAACAATCTGGACACAAACAAGCAATCTATGTTTTTTGAAGATTTTGAATTTGTCCTACAATTAGGAAATGTTTGATTTAACTAAGATATGCGAAATTTCAGCGCCAAAAGCTAAATTGTCTTTTTTTCGTTAACGATGGACTTAGAAACAAGATTGACTCTTGTGAAATTGTTTCTATTCCAATAACGAATCTCCAACTGCTACTCTACGTGCATATAAGAGAATGATGTCCTTGCACAATGATCCATTTCCACCTTCAACTATCAGTCGACTGATGCAGAAGTTTGAGGCAACAAAGACTCTCCATGACATCCAGTCTCCTGGTAGACCGTCCATTGTCAATGAACGTTCCTCTGCTATCGAGAAGTCGATCACCAATCTTAAAGCTGCAAATCCACTTGGTCATACTAGCTCTCGACAAGTCGCGCGTGAAACCGCTATCCCTCAACGCAGTGTCGTTCGAGTCCTACATCAAATCGGGATGCATCCATTCCGAATATCCCGAACACAGGCGATAAGTGAAGAAGACAAGCTGAAGCGTCTTGACTTCGCGAAGTGGATATTGGAGAATGAGGAAATCCTGCCAAACATTCTTTGGTCTGATGAAGCTTACTTTAGTTTAGATGGGCTCGTAAACCGACACAACTGTGTGATATGGGCATACGAAAATCCAAGATGCCAATTTGCCGAAGAATCTCCATTCACCAAAGCTTTGCGTTTGGATGGCAATTTCTTCAAACTTCAAATTGCAGCCCCACTTCTTCGAATCGACTGTGGATCAAGAAAACGACACTAGCATGCTCCGTGATCACTCATACCTGAACTGCAAAAGAGGCGGAAGATGAAGTCTGTCGTATTCCAACATGATGGAGCTCCTCCTCATTTCTCGAAGAAGGCACGAGACTTTCTATCAACGAAATTCCCCGAAAACCGAGTGATTGGGCGTGGTTACGGTCATCCTTGGCCACCGCGGTCTCCGATTTGTCCCATTAGACTACTATTTGTGGGGAACTTTGAAGGCTCGCGTGTATCACCAATTTGGTCGAGAAACATTAATGAGTTAAAGGAGAAAATCTTTGAAGAAGTTCAAAATCTTGAAACAGATGAGCTCCAACGGGCCATTAACCATTTGCTCGTCAGAGCACAATGTGTTGTCGAGGCTGATGGAGATTGTTTGAACACTTGCTGTAAATTGTCTATCATCAGTAATAAGCTTAATTATAAAAAGTCCTTTGGAAAATTTGTTTTTAATTTGAATTTTGAACGATTTAAATTGTGAAATTTAGGTAAATTCTAGTGAATTCAAAATTAGCTAGAATACTGTCAAATAATTGAAAGAGAAAAATAATATTGCACACAGCAAAACCCCATGACATGCTAAACAATATGGAAGAGAAACTCAAGTCGAATAATTATTTTGGTCAGAGCTACAAGTCCTTGAAGTTTTGCGCACATTATGACTCACCCTGTACATCTGGAAATTGTTTATTTATGAATAATCGAAACTCATCCATTTTGTTCTTGATTGACCTTGAATTTATAGTGCAAATTGTCGGAAGCTGTAAATTGCTTGTATGTTTTCTTTCTGGAGGTCTTTTATCGACCGTGACATTACGTTCGGGGTTTACCTGCCCCTGTCAATAATGCAAGGAATTATGCGAATTTCCTGCAAAAATAATGCCATCTACAATAACTTTCCCTTTCTGAATAATCTGGATTTTTATCTGGATATCCTGTTTATCTGGATAAGCAGATCTCAACGACTTTAGAATATTGCGGAGTCTTGCATCCTCTTTGCGGTCGGCATAGCATCTATCCGGAATTATAAAAACCCTATTCAAAGAGGAATTGCGAAGCTTTCTGGAGTTCTTCAGAACAAGATTCCTATCGTCTCTATGTTTCGTTACAACCTTGGTCGAGGGCCTCCAGTTCTCCCTATTCTCTCACTCGAAATAAAATCGATTCTGCTATCAATTTCACTCAATACGGAGTTCACTCTTCCAGTCTTCCTGACAAATAGACCACCGTTTCATCTTCTGTTTCTGGTAATCCTGCACCCCGGTCCGGAAAAAAATTTAGTTCGAAAAAAATACAATTCATTTCCGTTTGCACCATCGTGTAGAGCAGGTCGCGAGGACTTGAAAAAATATAGCATACGAAATAATCCATCGAGCTAATCAAAAGTTATTGATACTGATTGATTTTTTATTGATTTTTTCTAATTTTTGCGAACTAAAACTGATTTGCTGCATTGTTAAAAAAATGCAATCAAATTTTTTTATATTAGCTTGTTTAGGACTCCAAGGACAACGCGGAAATCAAGTTTGCTGAAAAATTGATCGAGCTAATCAAAAGATATTTACATTTATTGATATTTTTTCATCGATTTTTTGAGCTATTTTATGAAAAAAATTGATTTAAGTCACTGAAATCAAAATGCAATCCAATTTTATTCACACTAATTTGTCCAGTACGCTCTGGAGAACACAAAAGTCAAGTTTGCTGAAAAATTGATCGAGCTAATCAAAAGTTAATTACATTAATGATTTTTTATTAATTTTTTTGCATTTTTTAAGCATTTTTTGATGTAAATTGTTAAAGTTAAATGCAATCCAATTTTATTCATGTTGTCAGGTTTTGAGTATAAGCAGGAAAGAAGTCAGTGTAGGAATGTATTTGACGAGCTGATGTTATTGACAACAATTGAAAATTTCTTTCTTATAACTTTTAGAAAATGTTTGATTTAATGCAGCCATATTGGGAGCAATAGTAATAAGTCGATGATATCTAGCAATACATGCCCGTTTTTTTCAAATGAGGCGTATTTGCATGAAATATTCTTTAATATTCAACCATTTATTATGAATCATTCGATCAAAAATTGCTCCTTGAGTAATATAGCCTATTTATTCATCTCACGGAAATTTTTGATGTCATGAACCAAATCAAATTTGTCGTATTTACACTGAAACCTTTGAATCGTTAACCAGTGACTATATAGTCAAAGAAAAGTAGAACACTCATCTGCATATCAAAAATAATTGAGGAAATGTTAATTAAGAAATCAGTTTTTAAAGCGAATTGCAATATCTGAACAATGTTAACGGAAAGATTCAAATATGCTTGCTGTTAAACTCAACCACCGATTTCAATAATGAGTCAGAATATGTAGGATTGTCAATGTTTTTGACAAGTCGCTTAGCCCAGAAATTCTGGAAAACTGAGTGTACACTTTCGGAAGCTTGTTCCGAATAAGGGCTTAAGCCAGAGTTCACTTGCTCACAAAAATCACCTACATGTGCAGTTACTATATGCACTTTTGGAAAAACACTGATGCCGAGGTCACGATAGCTGGTTGTGAACCTAGCCAGATGCTCACGAAAATTGGGATGTAGTTTCATGCCGAAGCAAGACACAACAACTTGATGAAAATTGCGAAGGGATTCCACGAAGGGTACAATCGGCAGTGGGCACATGCTGGCCAACATATCCACGTTGCGCAAAAGTTTCATACAGTCACCACCAATGAAATCCTCACCGTGGTAGCCAGTTTTATTCAAGTGCAGACTGGTTGGCCACCTGTCCACATCACTCCATACCTGCAAATAAATAGACATGATTATCAAGTTTTCAGTTCTATAATAATTAGACGTACCTGGTGCATTTGTCTGTAAACATGATTGACTACTCCCATTAATAGATGGAGCTCCGGAGTTGGTACTCTCTCCAAGACTTTAGTGTCGTCACTGCAATTAATGAGTGGCTCATGTTGCACACTCTTGAAAAAACGAGGGTCTGATGGTCCGACTCCTCCCTTCTCCATAGCATTTCTGCGAGATTCCAGCTCCCGAATTCTCGTGAAGGTGCGCAATGGAGCTGTGATCCACTGGTCCCTTGGAGAGCTTTCGCAATAACAACATGGGTATGTTAAGCTATGTGCCCCGATCCCAACGATCAAGTATGCCAACTTGAGATCGGTGCACAAGAAGGTGTGGTTGAATGGGATGTTGATGTCCTCAAATACAGTCGCCACATTAGCATAGGTCTCACTTATGTTAGGAATCATCGCGAGAATTATCAGACCCTTTACACCACCAGCCGCGGCTCCATACTGTGTTTCTGCCTCTCCCGTGGAATCACATATCGAAAGACAAATCTTAAAAAAGCCCTGACCCCCATCGACTCCAATTTTTATCAAGCAGTCTGATGGATCTGTCTCTCTTGCCGCAAGAATTTTATCAATAACATCATTGCAGTCTTTTGCTATGACAATTGGTCGTTCGATTATTTTGACCATACTAGAGCCGGTTGACTAAAAAAATACTCCATCTATTACATGGAAATGGTCCTCCATTTGTCTACCCATTTCCGCCAGTTTCTCACGCGAATATGACTCAACAGACCTGCGTCCAAATCTTCTGCGTATTGTCGAAGCGATGGCGCTAACTTGATTTCCTGAAATGAAAAGTGAAAATATGTCTGTTTTGCTTTACTTTGACTTATTACTTTGTTTCTTTATTTTTTTTCATTGAAAATGAATTTATCTGTTACATATGTAAATTTGTAAAACCGGAAGAGAAACTTACCTGATAAGAGGTTTGTGCCAAACTTGAAGTCTGCATAATTCTTCGGAGGACATGACTTCTTTATCTGACCACGGCTCACGGAACAGAGACACCTCAAGATTCTTGCCAAGGTTGTTGCCAAGGGAATTCGGTGCAGTGACCCTTCTTGCCTGCTGCGATCCTTGAGGATTGCACTACATAACTTTTCCTTTGATTTTGGGGAAAAGCTTGTCAGCGTGTTTTCCAATTTCGATGTGCGGGAACATCTGTGAGCAATTCTTTTGGCTTGAGGCCCGAAGCAAGATGGGCACACCTTGGTTGGAATGTAATCTTCTTTTGTTGGTGGTCTACACGTACCTCTCCTATTTGCTGTTGTAGAGCCACTTTTTCCAACGGGATTGGTCCTCGCAGTAGAGCAGATGATGCAGCTTACTTAGTGTCGCAGCGAAACCCTCGCGTTCCAGTGCGCAGAACTCGAGTAGTATTTGTTGAGGTCCTGGAGCTCGCATTTCCTATCAGCTGCTCCCACGTCTCAATCTATAGAGAGCTTTCTGATGTAGTGGAGCAAACAAGGCACCAGTGGTTAGAAAAGGGATCGGAAGGATCATATCGAGGAGGAAATGGAGCGTTTTCTCTAATGGTTTCTATTAGACCAGAAGAAATTTTAGGCACGATCCCTTTTCTCCACAAGATCGGCATACTTAATAGGATTCGTGCCTCTTCGTGTAGTTGGAGCAAGAGGAGAACCCTCTAGTAACTCAATCGTTTTAACTGGAAAAAATTATACAGATTGTTCATAAAAATGGATCACCCTTAAACATCGCCTTAACTTCAAACTTGTCTAACTCGCCAACTTGAACGAATTTCTCTGAAATTTGGAAGATTGTCCTGTTGGCTTACTAATATCATTGTGGAAACTTTCAAGCATGAATATTGAAGTTGTTTTCCGGGTATAGATAAAAAAGTAGTAGATAATTTGATCTTCATTTAGCAATGTTACACAAAATCATACCTCACTCTTATAAAATTACATTTGTTTCCTTTGTTATGTAATATGTTGTTCTACAAGCCAAAAGCTATCAATCAAAACAAAAATTAAGAAATCGCGTCAATCAGCGCAGTATAGCACCACTATTCATCAACAATAATGTAATGGTACATGTGGATTAACTGGATTGGCTTCATGTTCCATAGCTTCCTGACTTCGTTGCGGTGGTGTTGGCAGTCACTCCTGATTGCTTTCAGCTAGAAAATCTATCTCTACCGGTTGGATGAAACACATACAAAACACAAATGTACAATAACGAGAATCGCGATTCACAAAAGGCAAAGTGTCAGCTTATCGAAACTAACTGCACATACAGCAAGGGGAAACATGAATATGAACGCTATGTGAATGCTTTACGAATGAAAATTGGCCAAATGACAGTCAACTTAGTGATCATCGAACTTGGTTTTTATAGGATGATAATGCTACGTGTCACAGGATTTGTAGAGTCAACTTATGAAGTCTCAATTAGGGCTTAGGGGACATTATCTTGGCCCAGCTCGTTCTCTGATCTGAATCCCATTGAAAAATGTATGGGAGTATTCTAAACGCAACGTCGTCGTTCACTGTTACTACAGGTGGGTTTTATCACAACTTACGTCACTGTTAAAAAGAGAATGGAAAAAGTTAGATCAGTCAAAAATCAACGATATCATCGAATCAATGCCTAGACGAATTGGTAATGTCATTGACAATAAGGGTAGGGCCACAAAATATTAGTTCTTAAGAACCGTTACTGTATCATAGCTTATCAGATTATATAAGGACATTTAAATATATTAGGGACATGAAATAACATGAAAAATGCTTTCTGCATCATACTTATGTTTTATGTAGTCAAATTTTAGGATGATCCACTTTTTATGAAACGGACTGTAGTTACTCTAGCAAGAGGTAAGCAGATTATTATCAAAAGTTCAGAGATTTCGCCCTTGATTGTAACATAGACTGCACTTGCAAGTTGTTTACAATGAAACATGTTTACACTGTTTATTCGTCCATGCCTTACGCAACAATTCGATCATACCGTTTTTTACACTAACAACAAAGAAAGTTTGCTTGTCGTCAGTTAAAGGGACTGCGAGTTTCGCTTGTCGATGAGCGCCGCAGTCGACAGTATTGTATTCGATATTGTTGAAGATCACACACAACTGATACAGAGAATCTGTTTTTAAGATATGCGACTTATGCTAATCAGGTAGGCATCGTAGCACGAGGTAAAGTGATGATAGCAAAAACAATGGAAAATGATAAGGGTATACATACATCAACTTCACGAAAAAACGGTTCACCATGGGGAATGGCTGCCAATAAAACAAGCTACTGCCATTCTGAATAGAAAACTATAGATCATAAAATAGCTCAAAAATCGATGAAACATCAATAAAAAAATCGATTAATGTAATTAACTTTTGATTAGCTCGATCAATTTTTTCAGCAAAACTGGACTTTTGTATTCTCCGGAGCGTACTGGACAAATTAGTGTGAATAAAAAATTGGATTGCATTTTGATTTCAGTGACTAAATCATTTTTTCATAAAAATAGCTCAAAAATCGATGAAAAAAATATCAATAAATGTAAATATCTTTTGATTAGCTCGATCAATTTTTCAGCAAACTTGATTTCCGCGTTGTCCTTGGAGTCCTAAACAAGCTAATATAAAAAAATTTGATTGCATTTTTTTAACAATGCAGCAAATCAGTTTTAGTTCGCAAAAATTAGAAAAAATCAATAAAAAATCAATCAGTATCAATAACTTTTGATTAGCTCGATGGATTATTTCGTATGCTATATTTTTTCAAGTCCTCGCGACCTGCTCTACACGATGGTGCAAACGGAAATGAATTGCATTTTTTTCGAACTAAATTTTTTTCCGGACCGGGATGCCTGATATTACGAAATTACACGCTAAGTTCCTCCTCATCTCCTGTAATTGCTCCTAATTTCTACTTGAAAGGCATTGCCAAACATTTTGTAATTCATTGTAATCGAAACTTGCTTTGCACGCCTCTGGCATAGCGATATGAAACACTATGGAATGCGTCAACAGGCACTATCAAAGAGCAGGGGAATCCCAAGAAGCAACGTCAAAAGTCACGTGATCAAAAATCAATAATTGACGGTTCCTTGAACAGGGGGCTTTCTAACAGATCAAAAATAACAGCTGATCGTTGACTACTGACAATACCAGTCCCGCATCACACAATACAAACAACCATGAGATTTCAGCTACTCGAGGCACTGTTGCTAATTATAGAACGCAGACAAAAAAAGCTTGATCCGAATCAGCGAGAAAGGCAACCAGATTGTAGCAAATGACGCGCTGTGAACTATAGCCACTCGAATGTCGAAACAAACCAGGAAAATATCAATTACAGCCAAACCACTGCAGACCAACGGTAACAACCAGACAATCAGATAGACCAAGACAAGAGGAATACACCGATATAAAGATGCCCACGATACGGAACCAACAAAACACGAAACAACGAAAAATCAATTTCAGCGTAGAGACGCAAAGACACGACCGATCACATCCAACACACGAGTTGTGATCGGAGATGTGAATATTAACATAGGCCTACATATACAACTTGCAATTTCACTGCCCACCAAAAAAACGTAGTTGATTACATCACAATTCGTTGGACTGCATCGGCCGTTAGGTGAATCGAATACCTATTATGATGAGTCTGACACCTCTGTTGTAATGTCTATTATTTAAGCTTTTAACAGAAGCTTAATAATCAAATTTTGATCAATTAAGAAAACGTGTTTCTTCATCCGAAATTTTTATTGATCAAGAATTGAAAATGTCCAAACATTATTCTATGTATCTACATTTGCGCGCTAGCTCCTGCTACTCCACGCCCTACCCCCTTAGAGTAGAGAGATACACCCACACCTGCTTTCCGTCTCTCCCCCACCTCGCTCCATCCGCTGCCCCGCTAGAGTAGTCTCATGCTCGCACCGAAAATTTTCGAAGTCATGCTGAAGCAACTATTAGTATAGGTGAAATACAATTTGTTGCAATAAAGATAACCTACATATTAGCAAGAGGAGCAACAGTGTGATATTCACAGCATTCACAGCGAAATAATAAAAATTCTGAGAGATTTCGTGGCCAAAAATGATTTGTCATAAGCTTGAATCATCTAATTTTCGACACTTCTCTCACGTTTTTATCACCCCAAGAAATAGATATAGCCGTGGTTTTCAAGAAATTTCATCATCATGAAACACAGAAATTGAAAGCTAATAAGAAATTAGAAATTATTAATTATTAAATTATTATTAAATTATTAATTCAATAATAATTGACTAATGCTCTCCTAGTTTGATAAATTATGCTGATGATGTGTGTCTGATGTACAGAGTAAAACTCCCGTGGCAACTGCCTTTCATTTCTAAACAATTCCTAGTAAATTTCCGTCATAAAAAATGCTATTCATGTCTATTACTTTCTTGGAGTAGGAATAATGAAAATATTGTAATAGTACATTTTGTTCGTACGTCACATTTTGCAGCATATTTCTTTGTATATATTTTGATAGAAGAAGGATATTTATCAGCAGTTTCCACCATGCACCTGCAAAACTCTTGTTTTCAATACGTGCAGACTTGACTCTTTCAAATATGTATTTATTATGGAGAAAAAATGTTCAAAGTCACCGTTCTTACGTTCCACTCAGGAGACACGAAAAGCCCTTACTATTATGCTAGCAAATTTTTCTGTACTCCTACAAGTGATAGAAAGGCAATATTTCCCAGAAATATAATTGATGATTCACTTTGCCAAGTGAATGCATAGTTACTATGATCAAGTTACTGAATGATCCTCACGATGCATTTAAATATCGTTGGCACGCTACAATGAGATCGTTCGTACGCTGCATAGTGAATATAATCATTTCAGCACTAGTCAAAAGTCAAAAAAATTTTTAGTAGCACTCCAAATAAAGTATTGGTCGTATTCACAAACAAGTATATGAATATATATATGCATTACTTTATCATTAGTTAACATCATGTTAGCTTAT
>CAJQUW010013481.1:0-269325 GCA_907163375.1 Prostheceraeus crozeri
AAACAAGGAATGGATCTTTCTTATGAGACTAAATGTTTAGTCCATGATATTAACATCTATCACGTACATAACAAAAACGGCACGTACATTACGACAGCTCTCCTACTAGTAGTTGATTTCAAAGAAAACAAGTCTTACACACTAGCTAGGCATATGCAATAATAAGATGTTTACAAGGAATCAGAAAAATTCATAGCGAAATCCTTATAGCGCTGTTTCAGGCAATGATAGAGTGTGCAAGAAAAGTGAAGTAGCTTTTGACATGGAATACTCGGAAATCCATTTTATCCTTGATTAAAACATGAGGATATTTTTCAATTTCTTCGATTATCTGTGTCACGTCAAAGAAGGTATAAAAACCTAGAAGATGACATCGTATGGAACGAAATCGATTGGAGTGTTGCAATTTAGGGTATTTTGGATACATTGGCACAAAAATTCAGGTGTGCATCTGAATTATAATTTTTGGTCCTCATGCTTTCATTTCCATGGAATAGCCCATAAAATAATCGCACAATCACACCATGGAGATCAACATTATAGGATGTGAATGGCGGATATACAGCACAAGAGTTGTTATTTCATGATATGCAACATGTCTTTCCGCTATAATTATGCCCTCATGAGCAGTTTTGATAAGCTTTTTTTGAATAGTGTATCGGTAAAAAAAAGAAGCCCAGTTAGTCCTGAGTTAAGGGGCAAATGTTGAGCTGCATCCTCAGTTCAAAAATGATAACAGCCTCTTCATCCTACGTCAACAATAGAACTAATTCACATCACTCGATATCAACAAATCTGCAGCTACACCCAGAGTAAATGTCAGCGCAATTAGAAATATAAATTTGTATTAAGCCGAATTTCTCATGCATTAACTAAATGATACATTGACCAATAACGAATCCAACTGCGTAAGAGCATATGCATAAAATGCTTCATTGTAGCATAATAATGATCGCCATATCATAATAAAGCATGATAAAAATGAAAACAAAATTATTTTAAGTTTACTACCCCTCCGGTGATTTTAGTCAAAATTGTCCTAAGTTTACAGAAAATGATTTCCAATACATTTCTTATTAACTTGTATCCGATAGATGGTCAAAGTTGCCAACGCAATTTTTTATACCCAATATTATTTTATTTTCATGAATGGGCCTTTCATATATCAATGCGCACTTAGTTGCGAAAAACTAAATTTACCTGAATGTCAGTAGCCGTTCCATCAGCTTCCCGTAATTCAGTGTTATGGATTCGCCTGATTCAAGTCTCGAAAGAATGACTTGATCGACTTCTGGACACGCTAAATCCTCATACCACCACAGAACACGATCCAAGCGATCCGCAGATCGCGCAATAATAGCACGGGAGGCATTCGTCAATTGATCTCCGAAGTTGCGAACCACCGGATACGGAAGAGGCAGCTCTGCAATTATCTGCAAAGGAAGGAATATGTGAAGAACTCTATCTCTGTTTCATGTCTTTCATGAAATCATTGCATCCTAAATCCGTTGTCAAATGAAATGCCGGATACATGTTATTCTGCTTTGGATGCGGTTGTTCTTGCTATTCATAACGCATTTGCATGATTTTCGACAGTAAAACCTTTACATATCAGGATGGAAACAGTCATGCGCAAGTATAGGTACCTAAAGTCACAGATCAAACTTTGTTTGAGCATAAGTCTCCAATTAACTTATGAGCGATTTCAGACGACTAGATTGAAGAGAAAGTGCCACTGCAACTTTTGTAAGCCCTTTATGCTTTCAACAGGACTGCGGATTCGTGGTTTTCGGACTCGAAAAAAGCCAAATCTATCTCATGTTTTACCATTGTCAGTAGTGTGTATGATTTATCAATAGCAGAATTGTTTTGCATTACAACGCTGGCTTTCGAGAGTATTAGATAGGAATAGGAATCCGTGGGCAAATCACAACCCGGATTGCCCGACTTCAAGCAAATGACAGCACGGGGAAGCCGTTGGCCAGGTTACTCGGTTTGTGAGCCTCAAACCGGGTTTTTACTGAAGTCGTGGAAAACTCCGTCGAAATCAGTTTATGCTGATTTTTGATTCCACATTTGAAGATATAGGGACCTATCTACATTATTTCTTATCTTAATAATTCGGTATAAAGAACACTTTTACCTAATTATACATCAATGTTCACATTTAGTGTACGTAGGTCCACACTCAAGAACACTTCATATCCCGTGTTAAAAAACATTTTTCGAGTCTAAAATTGCTATCGAGATTCTGACCCATGACAATGATTATATCAACTTACGATTGAGTAAGGCATTTCTTATGCACAAATTAATTCAAAACATCTTCCAGTAGGAAGCCCACTATAATTTTTGCAGCAGATAATAAAACAGTGGTTGAAAATAATGAAAAGTGGTTGCTTTGTTTAATCATTTGCTGCAAGGAAACAAATTACATCTATCAATGAGTAATATAACTGAGCTTGACAGTTATCGTGAATTTCGTTTTTATTAGTAATATTTCTCTACTAACATAGTTAATCATTCTCATATCTCGATCAAACTTATCTCATTTTAATTTCATACTGATATCAAAAGATTCTGTTGTACCTACCTGAAGATGACTGCCGGATAGGAGTCGAAAATTTTTGTACAGAAATGACAAATTACAATATTCCTAACTCCTGATTCATTCCAACCACAAAACTTAACTGTTTGTCCGGTTGAGTTCTACTTCTTCAACCCTGATGATCCCGATGTTTCCGTATAGATGCGAACTATTTTCCTTAGAATTTTATACATGCCACTACCCAATGAGTTGTGCAACCTCAAATAAATGAATTCCCTCAATTGCTGAAAATTGCGTGAATTCACATATTTGATCATGCTGACAACATCGACTGGAACAATGATTTTCTTGATGATCGACCAGTCGCATTTACGCAAAGCCCTATAACAAGTTAAGCAATCTGTACTTGAAATAATATATATTAGGAATTTCCATTCACCGCTTGTGACACTTTTATATGTGTTTAGTCATAAATAACTAAGAAAAATGTCCATAATTGCAAGCTTACTTCATTGACGTTCGAAGAGTTAATTTGTTTTGCTTTATAAATGAAACTAGTCTCCGGAACTTTGCCTGTGTAACAATAATTGAGAAACCAGGGAAGACTGGGAAAATCTTTCTTTGGATGCAGATGTAAAACGTCCGCAAGCCGCTTCCACAAATCTGGCGGATAATGAAGAACAAAATATTCCAGCTCATTAATTGTGAATCGTCGAACCCATCGACGAAGTCTTCTTGCCAGTGCTCCTGACAGATTGCCACCTCTCTTAACTTGTCTTAGATTTCGCATATTGTCGATGTTGTATTTAGCACGAGAAATTGTACGCCGTTTGACACGTCCACCACTCACAGCTGCTCCAACCTGTAAAACAGTATTCAGAGATAATGAAACACGGGAATGAAAACATGAGAACACATTTCAAGAAGTGAAATTCAAATCTGCTGTGTGGAATGACAGAAGGACCTCAATACAATGCTGTACATTCTCAACTGGAAAGAACATCTTTACGAGTGCTGAAATACTTTATCACAAATGTTGTCTTCTAGGTCTTCGTTTGCTTGAAACGTCAATTTCTGCGATTGAATTGTGTTTGAGTTAATTATAAAACATAGGGTGATTCGTCAGCATGAAAATTTCTAGATCGAATCCCTTAAATCTACGTCAAAAAATCAAGCAAACCATACTTCATGCGTGTGACATACTATACTTCACGTCATTGTGCTATAGAAGTCAAGCATAAAAAAATTAAGAAGTAGTGCATGCTAAGGGTATCAGTATATGTATATTTTGAATTGAATCAAATCGGGTAGTGATTAGCGAATCGATTCGAATAGTAGAAAACTTCCTAGTTCCTACCATAGCCTATCTTTAAATTTGTTCTTTCTGATTTTTAATCGCTTCTTCAAATATAACTCAAGCCCTTGAGAAAGCACAACTATAAATAACATTCATATATTTTTCTAGATAGCTATTGAAGCCATTAGTGTGACGCCCTGGTACTCATTAAAAAATAAGCAGTCAATTTAGGTGTCTTAATTTGTCTTATGCTACTATGGTCTGCTGTGCGTTGTAATAATAATAATAATAATAATAATATGCGTTTATTTCTCTTTTGAATGAAAATCGGAAGATGCTTGAAGACATACATAGAAAATTGGTAAGATAGTTCAACAATCCAATAAGAAATAATACAAGTATAGAAGTAAATCAGCGGCGCAGATGAGAATTATACAGTTTACAGGCACAGATGACAGAAGTTTTGCTACGTCGAGTTGATCGTACATCAGGTAGTATGAAGCGACCAGACTGAGAAACACAGGGCAACAGATCATGAAGAATGTGATCATCTTTCATAATATTCTTCAGAAATTTCTCGGTCAAAAATCCCCGGCAACTCATCAAAGTGGCAAAGCAGCCTTCTTCACATTGAGCACCACAGATCATCCTGTGAAACCGACGTTGTACACGCTCCAGTCTCAATGAGTCTGTATTAGACATGCATACAAAGAGTGGACAGCAGTATTCAAATATAGAACGCACGTAAGCGCAATACACTTGTTGTAAGTCACGAACAGATAGGCACGGTTTCAGGATACGAATAGCATACAAGCGCTGTGAACCAATCCGGATGATATTATTGACGTGATCGGACCATGTGCATTTGGAGTTGAAAGTAACTCCAAGAATTTTGAGAGTTGTGACCAATGGAATCTCTTCTGGTAAGTTGACATTTTCCTTAAAGTTTCGCTTGCGGATCAGTAAAGCTTTGCATTTGTTCATATTTATGGATAAATCCATCTCTCTAGACCAACGGAGGATATTTTCATGTTCCAGTTTGATGTGATCATTGGCAGTAGACGAATATATCGGAAAACATAGTGTAGTATCATCTGCATACTTGACTACTTGGCAGTGATCGCTCAGCGAAGAAAAGGTTGCGGCTGTGGCAGCGAAGAGGAAGGGACCGAGAATTGAACCCTGAGGTATTCCAGAGGACATCTTTACTTCACTACTTTTAGCTGTACCAAATGAGACGTACTGCGTTCTATCAGTCAGATAACTTGCAATCAATTTTACAATTCTTTCGGGAAAGTCACAAGACATAAGTCGGTTCATTATCAAATCTGTTCTTAACTTGTCAAAAGCCTTAGTGTAGTCATATGAAATTACCAATGCCCCTTGTGTACTCAGACTATCAAAATGTTTAGTGATGTTGTCATTCAAACTGATAAGAGCACACTGGGTACAGGACTTAGCTCTGAAACCGTACTGAGCTTTGTCGTAACAATCAATTAAGCGATGTTTCAGATTTTTGACGACTATTTTCTCCAAGATCTTGGCAGGGAAACGCAAAACACTGATAGGGCGAATGTCATTGAGAGAAGGCGACGAACATTTCGGAACAGGGCATATTGATGCTGATTTCCATGTAAGCGGGACAACACTACTTTCAAGAGACGCTTGATAAAGCCTACAAAGAGGTGCCGCCAGAGATGACGCGGCATGCTTATAAAGCGATATTGGTAAATCAGGAGACGCCTTGTTGGAAGGGCTTCTGATGATCATATCGTAGACAACCATAGGACTTACATTTATACTGATTGTATTATTCGAAAAATAGGCACTCGTATTCACAGTTTGTATAGTTTCAGGAAGAAATGCAGAGGAAAGGGCATGATTGATTGAATCAACACCATCCTCGACACAGGAGTACTCAGACATCAGTGACATAATTGGACTAGACACCTTTGTTCCAACGTGCATGTTAACAGCCTTCCACAAATCTGCTGACCCCATCTTCTTCGTCCAGGAAACTTTTGACTTAGCGATTTCGCTTTGAACCTTCATTTTCAAATAATTGTACATAGGAAAATTTCGATTTCGAAAGGCGTTCCATCTTTTGTTGATTAAGTCTTTGATAATAGGCGTAATCCACGGTTTATCTTTCGCAGTGAAACGGACCAATGATGTAGGAATGGTTTGAGATGCAACATTTTCAGTAATATCATGAAAAAGACGGCATTTTTCATCTAGGGTTATTCCCTCATCATCAACAAATGATCAGTCGATGTGTTGCATCAACATTGCGAAGCTGTCCATGTTTGATTTTCTGAGGTCGTATACCTTACGAATTACTTCTAAATGGTTTTCAGACTTTATTATTGGAGTAGCAAGAAGTGAAACGTGAGCAACTTTTGATCTATCGAAAGGAGTAAACTCAGTCACTTTATAATGCGGCGCTAAATCTTCAGTAAAAAGTATGTAATCTAGCTCAGCAGAACCATAAGTCGGTCTTTTATACGTATTGACGAGACCAAAAGAACTGTGTAAATCCTCAAGATTGAAACGATTAAAGTCCCCACACATGATGACGTCAAAGTTGGGATAATCATTCAGAATGGTGTCAAGACAGTTTGTTACAAAGTCGTTTATAGCATTGGCATCACGAGTCGCGCATAGTGGAGGAATATACATGGCGAGAAGAATTACATTTGATGCAGTTAAAATGAGAAATACCAACTCTATCCCACATGGAGGGGGGAAGCATCGACGTTTGAATGGTATACAGTTCCTGATCCAAATTGCTACGCCGCCTCCGATTCGATTTTGACGATCATCGCGAATACAAGCAAATCCATCGATTAAGACAGTACCAAGATCATGCTTTTCGGATGATAACCATGTTTCTGAACAAACAAAAATATCTATACCCTTCATCAGTAAAGTCGTACGCACTTCATCAATCTTTGTCACCACAGAGCGAGCATTTGAACACAGGATTTTCGGATAGCGTTTTATAGGCGCCAAGGATTTGGGTTGGGATAAAAGTTTCAATGAAAATCCAATTTCGCGTTAGTTCGGTGAATTACTCTCCCATGTTGTATAATAACATCCTCGTTCCTACTCCTCCTTTGACGCAACTCATCTCTCAATTCTTTGTTTCTTTTTCTTTGCATTTCAGTCAAATCTGGATTAATAAATACCCTGTTATAAGGCGGGTGGTGTCGCAAATATTGTGATCTGCGCAATATCTCGTATTTCGAATGTGTGCTTGAGCACTGAATCCGAAGAAGTCTCGATTTACCGGGAATGAGCTTGCCAATTCGCTTGGTCGATGTTACATCAAAACTCTGAACACCTATACCCAGAAAAATACTTTTCAGCTTCTCATAATCACTGGCAGCCCTAGCTTCAAGAGAGCCACTGTCATCCTCTAATAAACCAGCGACTATCAAATTCATGCGTCTATCATGTCGCTGCATCACTTCACTAACGACATTCTCTTCGACTTTATCCGTTAAATGAGTTGGATCAGTAAGAGCTTTCAGGTTTTTTAGATCATCTAACTCTCTCTGCAAATTTTCACATTTGCTCTCAAGCAACTTTTGGTTCTCCAAAATTGAAGACATTTTGGTCTCAAACTGATGCAAGAAACTGACAAGCTTTGAATCCAGAATGTCCTCCAAATCAGCTCTGGTAATAACAGATGAATCGCTTGGCTTTGCCTGTATCGTATAAATGGCATCTTTTAAAGCAGACGACAGTTGCTCTTTGGTAAGTTTGCTAATCTGACCCTGTGACATACGCTTGACATTTTCAAATTTCATTGGAGTTTTGGTCGCCATAGCACTTATCGCAAAATGTTAAAAGTAAAGAATCTACTCAGAGGTAGATTCGAACACACGACGTTGAGCGTCAAGACAGCACCGAAGCACAACACCGTGCCAGTCGATGATACCAGCACTACAAAAGTTCTTGATATTTGGAATCTCCGATCATCAATAGAATAGCGTGTCTTTGTTCAGCTTATTTCGGTTGACTGATTTTACAAGTGATCAAATGCAGTCACGCCAGGCTCAACACGCTGTGAAGATGGGTACGTAGAACAATAAATGATAGAAGCACAATAGAAATCCTGCAGCAGCCACGCACGTGCAGTGTCGAAGATCGACGGAATGATCACAACTCGACGAGAAACCAGCAAATTTTCAAATAATCAGCTCTACCACACAAACCGAGGAGATCCAAGAATCAGAGAGCACATAAACAGACAGACGACTCAACGACGATCAAAATGATATCTGGTTTTCCAACAGACGCTGTCATAGGCCCAAGAAACCACAGCCGATAGAGATGAACCGACAGAGACACAGACAAGACCAACCGCCGCGTAGCCGAGTTAGTTGTCAACTCAACCTATTTCTAATGATATTTTGACGCTACATTCTGACTAGGCTGCTGGTTTGACTTGCGACTTGCCTCTCCTTGTTTCACCAAAACAAGTGACTAGATGATCAAGACCACGTTAGTAAGCTAGGGTTTGTAGAAACAGTCCTTCGGATCGCATTCATCGCTGGAAATAACCTCCATTAATCCATCTTACACATAAAGCACATCTTCGAATGGGTATTCTCCGCTGCTGATTGCCACTGAAATCTCGTGACGGAAGTAAGGAAATTCAGTCGGAAATCATCGGAACTCCTTGTCACCAGTTAGTTCATGGACACGCAAGTTAACCAAGAACGTGCGAGCAAATTTCTGACCTTCAAGTCAAGCAGTTTATCAGCATAGCCAACACAGCTACAACTTGATCGTTCGTTCCGGACGACATCATCGCCATTTTTCAGACTGGAAACATGTCGGCTCACTCATTTCGCAACTGAATTTATGAAGCAAAGTCATATCACCCTTTGGGGCCATGCAGAACATTTTCGCAACTCTTGGTAAAAGAGATGCAGAATTGCAGTTGGTTGGAAATGTTCCAGGTAGATCATTTGGGTACCAGTCCCGTGTAATGTAGCAGCAGTATCGTCCTGACTGCGCACAATCACATTTTAATTGGAATACCCCATTGTAAACATGATTCTTATTGGCGGCACCTGCATCGTCAGAAGCACCATGTCCAAGGTGCGAAGAAATTTGAAATAGTAGGATGAACCAAAAATTTAATCAGGAAATGAAACGATGAAGCTGTTTTTGAATCGACTGGAGGGATTATCAGACCAGATTTTGGGGGAAACGGCAGTAAAAATTTCGATGCGTTCAGTAATCACCTCGAGCACAAAAGGAACGAATAGAAAATTCGTCGTGATTCAAATTGTCAGAAAGAACAATCGCACTATTTCGACGATCAGAACCTTGCCACAGGACACATGTAAAAATGCACAACTGCTTGCTCCAAAAAGTAGGTGAATCTCGTATTGAAAAAATTTAGAAAATTTCAGCAAAAGCAACTTACATGTACGGCTTTAGTAACACCACCGAGCCCACTTGCCTTTTCCTACTCAACATACGAAGCCCGAACATGTTTGACCTTGAATGCTTCAAAAATTCCACAACATCCGCATACAGATCATTTACAGTTGCAGACATCTGCGGTTAACCCATACTGCTTATAGTAAGCTGCTATAGGCCTACTTTCCCGTTGCCACTTATGCCAGTTGAGCATCTTACTGGTGGTACAACGTAAGGGATAGGGTTAGGGGACGGACATTTAGAAAGAACGTGAACACGACTTGACTCAAAAGACACATAGATATTGACAGTGGATATTGATCAACATCTAAGTGTCTTCGTGAGTCAAAGCCATGTTCAAATTCTGTCAAAATGAAAATACTAGTTGAATATGGCACTGATTTCTATTAAACTGGACTTTTATATTTTCACGATGATCTATGATTTTCTCTTACCTCTGCCTGTTTCATCTTCCTCTCCCAAACCCGCACCATACGATCTGCATCCAGAATAGACAAGGCTTTTGCGACTTCAGGAAGTCCGAAAGTATCTCTTTTACTCAATAGGAATTCCGCTAAATCATGGTTCTTGCAAGCCCATGCAGCAGCTAAAGCACGAACACGTGAGTCTGTAAGAAAGAGTTAGCTAAATCAAGTCGATTATTCAGGGTATATCAACAGTGATTCTAAAGCTGAATCTCGCAAAAGTCACACAGCTCTGCGAGATTTGCGGAGGAATTAAATTTAACGGAATACATCTATTTATTACAAATCTGCTGTTATTTTTTTTATGCAATATATTATCATCAGGCCACTGCACAATTGCATAACCCATGGTCAACCAAGACATTTTCACTTCACTAATTGTGAGCGTAGGCCGCAACTTGTCGCAGGTAGTGTTGATGAGTTTGTACAAACATGAAGTCGTTTATTATTGAGCTTATATTGGAATTATCAAATTGGGCTATATTCCGTTGCAAACTGTAATTTATGATGTTAGACAGATCTTAAAGCTATGCATTTTCCTACAAACAAGTTTCCATTAAGAACAAGGCATTTTTCTGTAAGTTGTAGATTTTGGAAAATGTATTTTTCAAACAATGCTTGAGGGAAGAGGACTGCACGGTGTCCTTCAGAAGAAGATAAAAGGCGAAGAAACAGAAATTCGAAGAAAGAAGAGTGGGGATGATGAAGGAATGCAACTAAAGAGCTACATGTAACTACGTTATAAGACATGCAGTCATTACTTAAAAACTTCGATTATAATTATTTGATCTTCCCTGCAAATCTTCTATGAAAGGGGGAGGGGTTCGCGCTTGACGGTCATTCATTCAAAAACATAGATTTCTATTAAATTTTGTGGGTGGCCATTTCGAGGGTGGACTTACTGGATGCTAATTCAACACCATTCTTCAAGAACAGCACAATCGCCGAAGCATATCTCAACGGATTTTTTTCTTGGGCCTCCAAATGCTTCTCAAAACTTGCAACGCCTAAAAAGAATCTTCGTACGTCTTTATCAATGTCAAGCTCCTCTTCTTCCTCGTCTGCCGAAGCACTCGATCCCGGTCCGATCAATGATTGTCCTCCTCTGACATGCATTTCATCTTCGATGTCGACCCGATTGCAAGAGTTCATTATTGTTTCGATAGTTTCTCTTCCAATATTCTGCGGCAACTTTATCTGCAAAACATCGAACATGTTTGCAATAAATCTATCGTTGATGTAACAACTGTTCACTAGACATAATAGTCCGGCAGCCAGAACGAGTTTCTGCAGGGAACGAGGCCGAAAGTGAGACTTTCACAGAATGTTGTACACCCTATGCCTACTACGAATTGGCACGTCTGCCGAGTTCAAGTGAGTTCCTCTTCTTGTCAGACAAGATCAAAGAAAAGCACATGTAAATCCAATGGGACGCGGATTGAAGTTTTTGACTAAAGTGAAATTTTGTATGTTTTCTCTGATTAAACGAAAAGTACTAAGCTCAGAGTCACAATTTTTGGCATGGAATGTCTTCAGCTCATTTCCTATGATGTACATGTGCTTTTATCGTGACTTTAATAAGCTATGTACGGGAGAATGTGGTTGAAAGTGGATAAAGTAGCTCAAAATGTTTGTGTTTGCCGACATTAAGAGGCTCGCCAAATCTAAATGTGCTTAGTTTTACAGACAGGGGTGAATGAAAATGAAAGGAAATGACCTGAAGACATTCCATGTCAAAAATTATGACTCTGAGCTTAGTACGCTTCGTTTAATCAGAGAAAACATACAAAATTTCATTTTAGTAAAAAACTGCAATCTGCGTCCCATTGGATTTGCATGTGTTTTTCTTTGATCTTGTCTGACAAGAAGAGGAACTCACTAGAACTCGGCAGACGTGCCAATTCGTAGTAGGCATAGGGTGTACAACATTCTGTGAAAGTCTCACTTTCGGCCTCGTTCCCTGCAGAAACTCGTTCTGGCTGCCGGACTATAATACAGGCTTTACTAGCATGATATCAATGAATAAAAATAGGTCCATCTGATTGATTAAGCTTTCTTCCAACAATTTCTTCATGTCAACACTTATTTCCTTCAGGTAATGGAATTTAGAATCAGTGGATTGCTTTGGTAGCCCTATTACGAATAAAATTATCTGACAGACGAAAGTATTTAGGAAGAATGAATGATCTTCAAGGATCTGGGGCTATGGATTTCTTGTTCAGAAACTACGCTCCATTTCCAGCGACTTCTGAATACAATCGATTCAATTCTCTTAATCAATACTTACAGAGTGAAATGATTATTATTTCTCCCAACAAAAGCTAGACATGAGTTATGCTACAAACAGTCAAAAATATCAAATAAGAATTTGTAAGACAAAGATAGATAACAGGCAAATCTTCTCTAGGAAAAAGTAATTATACCCATTGAATTAAATTAAATTAGAACCACAATTTACGATGAACGCTTACTGTCAATCAGAACCTTCGACCAATATGCTTTAACACGAAATTTAAATAAACACAGATTCAAATGTTTAACGACATGATTTATATAAAAAGACGTCTTTTTGATTTTTTTTCCAGCGTTTTCCATCGCCTCTTCTCAATTGAACATGTCAGATGCATCGGCAGCATGCAGTGCTGCATTGATGAGTGAATATACTGCTAATTAGGCTCATAGCTTGCCCGATTTCTTCATCTATCGTCTAGCAATTCCATGTGCCAGACGAATCGTTGATCGTGTGCTAATGAAGTGATCAGATATGCTCATGTGGCTTTTGGCTTCTCGGGAAGACCACAATTTCGAAATTTTCGAGGCCAACCGAAATCCCTGTTCATGATCAGGCCTAATACAAAAAGTACTCCTAAAACCAATTCAGCAATTCCATTTCATTGTAAACCAAATTCATGTTCTGCAACATCAATTCACAGACAATTATATGATCTATATAATCATATTTAAATGAAACCATGTTCTCTGAAGAAATTGTCGTGAGGAAAATAATACAACAGAGATGTCTCCTATTGACAATCTTTCAGAATAATAAAGGTACCTATGATGGGATAGCATCTGACATAAGAAAAGGGAATAAATGGCGTAGGTTTTGTATTCTATCGAGAGTGTCACAGTTTTTACATTATATGAGTAAAAACAGTGAATTTAGCAGGGTAAAATTTCAATGTGTTATAAAAATATTTCGTAATCACAAATTTTCGAGGCCTGAACTCAGACATTTGGTGTCCAAGAATTTTATAAGACTATCATGGGAAGATTAAGATGATTATCAATAATGTTAGGAATTTGAGTCATAGTGGTCTTTCAGTGAATAGTAGATGCCATCGATTTCTACGTGGCGGTTAATAGTATATTATTTGAGAACAAATTGAAAGATCTTCCCCTATGCCATGAAGCACGGTGGCTGCAAGGTCATTAGAGAGGCCATTTGGCTTTAAGCTGTAAAATGCAACCAAGTCATAGACAAGCCAAAAACCTGAAACAAGACAGAACTGTCCTATTATCAACTCAATTGGCCTAACAATTCAAATAACTCTAAGGTGAAGAGTTTAAAAAGCTGTGTATTTCAGATAGTTTCTCAACTAGAATATATACAAACTGCACCGATTTGTTCTATTCTATTTTTGGATTCGTAAAATCGAGCGCGCCACACCCTCCTGCCGGAGGAGTGTTCTACTCTTAATAAGCTCCAGAAGTATAAATCAATGCTAGCGCTAATTGCACAGCCACTTGCATGTACATTTCCTTCCGTGTATCATTTCATATAGGAGCAATTCCATTCGCAATTACGAATTTCCACACGCATTTACTTAATTTCAATAACATTGCAGTAGATATAAAGAGGCTGGCATCGATCCATGGACAAGATGGTTAATAGATGACCTGAAATCGATGTTTGTATGCTTTATTTGCGCTGTCACTTCCCACTTGTGGCAAAATAATTATTTAAGATTAGATGTAATGACGCTACGCAAGTTGACATAAAAATCTAGTGGCTACTTATGTGAAGAAGTCTGCGAATTGAATGATTTTATCGAGACTACTACCCCATGAAATCAAAGTTGAAGATTATGTCAGTATCATGGAAGTTAATGGGATTGAATTCGTGCATCACTCTAGTAGTAATCTGACCAAAGGAATCGAAATAACGTTGCATCTGTAGTGTTATAACGCTACACGAACGAAATCAGGAATTTTCATTAGGCTGAGGTAAGATATTTGAGGCTCAAATGCATCAGCTAACCTCAATGAACATTTAAAGGTCCTCCCATGCTTGTTTGGGTTTTTCAAGTACAAAGTGAGATGTTTCGTTCGCACAATGGATAAAAGTAGGTAGTAGTTGTGGTGTTTTTCTGGCAATTATTTTGAACTACTTTATCTTACGAAATGGTAGATGAATTCACACGAAAATTTTTCCTTCGCCATTCAAATTGATTTTACGAGTTAATAATAATAATGGTGCATATTTCATATCAAAATAGAAATCAAAAAATGCAAATCAATTACTTACAGCCAGCAGCAAAAAAGTCAGAAATTCAGATTTACTGCAAAGATGCTGTCGTTGTTGATACACACCTGTATTTAGGCATGTGTGACACAAATGATTTTTGTCTACGTGCTGTATAAAATTTCGGCAATCTTATGCGACCGCTGGGCAGACAGTCTGGAATGAGGTGATGTTGATCGTTCTTGGTACGTCGGAAAAGCCGGAGGCACAGTCGCTCCTGATTTTCGAAGAAGTCAGGTACGCAAGTTGAGCTGCGAGGTACACCACATACAGTCCGTTTCCTAAATCGTTGCACAACCCAAAAAGCTTATCTTCTGCTTATTCTAATCTCATCAAAATTAATCGTAGGCTCATAATTAATTGATTACAAAGCTTTTTCACTTAGTCAACTCCAGGTGATAGCCCGTGACACTTGGTTTCGGAAGCAGTGTGGTCTGCTTTATTTAATGAAGTAAGCAGTGATCGTAAGTTTGTTACTTCATAATCATAGCTGATCATGTCCTTAAACTTCCCCTCCTGTCATCATTGATGAGTTACTAGAAATACATGCATTGTCGATCCCTTATCGGACGCAAGCGCCAGCAACTACAGCGTCAGGAAAATACTACTGATCGTGAACGAGTGCAGAAAAGCGGCTTCGTCAACAGAAAAAAGATTCAAAATCTTCTGAATCTTCTGACCTCAACCGAGGAAAATGATGACTTACCAAATGGTTGAGTGTGGGAATAAAGCTTGATATAACTTACATATTCTTAGAGCTGATAACAACAGTATTCATTTAAACATCTACTCGAAAACGCTAGCTTTAAGGCAACTAAAGTTATTAACTAGTATACAATTGAACGTTAAAAACACTGTTAAAGCGAAAGTTAGTGGAAATCAGGTAAAAGTGCAAATTGAGTAAAATTGCACCAGATGCAATCGACATTCGAAAAAAATTCTGAAAGCTTAACACGAGCCTGATTCGATGTTGATAATCTGAATTTTTTGTTTCTCATAGCTTCATCTGTAGGCATCGGCAAACGAAGTGACCAAAGATTCATACTTTTGAGTCTGCTAATCACAACTGACCAAACAGAAACTAAACGCTCTGTCAATATAATAATAAAGTACTAAGCACATCCTTTTACATGGTACAGGGTTGATTGAAATTGAGCATCTTCATCAATGAAAAATCGCATCAATCTGATCTTGAAATCTCTACAACATGAAAAAGCTGATGGGTAGTTCGCAATGTCTGTCAATTTTCATTGAAAAATTATGTCTTCATGTTAAATACTGCATCAAAGAAAACGCTCAGTTTTCTTCAGTAGTGCCTACTGAACACAACTAACCACTTAAGGAAGTAAAAAATGTGTCAAAATAATCTGTGGAACATAAGGTTTCATGTAAGCATATCGTTTATTCAAATCGAAACAGGACATCAACACGAAAACTGCATGTATATTTGAAAATGGGTTAAACTTCTTGTGAAATTGTTTATGAAACTGTCTGCAAAATAAGATGACAGCGCCGAGCACATTTGCCTATCAGAAGCTTGTCTCCCTTCAGAATACTTCCAACATACATTTCACAGCCATAGGAATGAAAATAGAGACATATATTTCAATCAACTGTCTTGGTCAAGACGCTTTTCTATGTTCGTAGAAGATACAAACGTCTGCTTGATTTCCTCATCCTCGCTTTAACATGGGTAGACCAGTTCATTGTTTTATCGAAATGAATGCCTAGTACATTGATGCAGTCTTTCAAATGTAAAACATCACCAGAAATAACCCTTTGGCATGGGTTTTTAACAAGAAGATGAGCAGTTTTGCCTCCATTTAGTTTCAAACTGTCAGACAGACAAATGCTTTTTAAAAAACTTGATAACGCATCGTTCATCCGATCCGTCGCCTCTGGAGTCGTTTGTGAGAAATAATTTTCTCATTTCACTAGACAGACGAATGCTGCAATTCCAATTGACACGCTTGTTATAGGAATCGTATATCGCATATATTATATTCGATTCGTATGAAAAAGTTACACAATTAACAATGGAAGATTGCTAAAATCCAGAATGTAGACCATGGTTCAGACAGAAGTCCGTGCTGCTTGTTGCTCTTCAACAAGTTCGTGTGAACATATTTAATTCACCCTCGGATATGAGGTTTACATGATCACAGGGAGCAACCTTACCGTAATGGATTTGATGCATTCACGCTACACGTACGGTGTCCTAAGACAGTGCACAGCAACTGTCAAATTGAAACTTTTAATGCGGGATGGCAAACGGAATATCAAGGACTTAAAGCACTTTGGCCGGTCGTCAAGATGAACCTTAAGAAGTTGTCAAGATGAACCCAAGAGAAAATGGTCCGCCTGCTGTATTGGGAGCAAGATTTCACGAGAAAGGCGTTAGAGGATCCCGGAACTTTGTGATAAGTTGTTCAGGCATGAATCCACCTTGAATTTCGCTTATCGATTTCCGAAAGATAATAAACTTATACAAACGCCTTGAAAAAACACAATTGAAAATTTTCACATCGGAATAAAAATATTTTGCTGCAAGTTATGAAGAGGGAAATCTCAATAACGGATATTACAGAAATGCGTGTAGACTATACTTATGTATACATCGAAAACCATGTCCCTTACACGCAAAAATGGTACAAACCAGCCCTCAAACATAGGAAATAAGAGACAATACACGAAAGGGAAGAATAGGTAAGTACAAAAAGGGTAAAACAACAAAAAATTAATATTTACTTCGATAAACTTCGAGAAGTTCATTTTTCACATTTCCTTCGAAGGATATTTTATCGCGAGGTATTCCAACCCAAATTTGTATACTAAGGGAGATACCAGGTACCTTTTTCATATCTGAACTAACGCTATGTTTAGGTTTATAGGAGATGCTGGGCGTTATCTTAACATTTGAACAAATGCTATGGAAGCATCAAAAGTCAGGTTGGAGCCTAATTCACATCGGAACTAAAGTGCCATGTAAAGAATAACAAGAGATGGAGGGTTGGAATACCGGTACTTGAAAAGATTCTTTGACATTAAAAAAGTTCGGTGGTAAAGTTTAATTGCTCAATGCGACTTTCATTATGTTAACTTGCATTATAACTATACATTGAGCTCTTAGTAAAGCGATACCTATGAACATATACATGTAGGTCAATGTGTAATGGAGAATCGGCAGTAGGTATAGGGGTTAGAGCATTAAATTCTCGGAATACCAAGGTGTGGCACAGTTTGGCAATTCTTGTAAATGAACCAAGTACCATGTAAAATGTACTTCATCTTCACCATTTATCAATGTTATTTTGTAGGCCTATTTTACTGTAGTTTTGATTATATAAAAATTGTTTGTTGCAATTTGAATCATGTGTAAGCCCAATATCTTATGCGTTCATGCACATTTTCAGTTATGCATTGAAGCAACAACAAAACTCTATTCAATCAAGCATTTATTTTCAACCAACCTTTCTATATTCAACACTAAGGGTGTACCGATTGGTGATTTTGATAATCGGTGGAAGATAGTCGATTGATCGGGCCGATCATCTCTTTTAAATTCATCTAAAATCGACGTTTTCTATGTACTAAAAGTACGAATTTAGTTAAAGGAAACTTAGTAACAGATAAGTGAACCAAATAATAAGAAAAACAGGCCCTGAATGTTCCATTCAGTAAGCGCTGAGATGCAAGTCTAGTCCTACGCATAGTTGAATATCTTTGAATTTTTATCAATTGGGTTTTCATTAGATTCTAGTAGGCTGTTTGATGCTGGTATAAGCAATATCAAAGACCGAAAGATACATCAAGAAGTTTATTTCATGTGATAACATAAGCGTTTCACTAAAATACTACAGACGCGGGTGAACCTATCCATTTTCTAACCAATGATAGCATGAAAAGAACAGAAAACACCATTGTTTTATGTCGAAAGGGTCTGAAGTGACTCATATTTACTTACTAGACTGTAGGACTCCACTTTGATAGATGATAATTTCATCCGTTATTGACGGATATTAATGCAATATATATAGGCCGAAATTCCGCGCTGTAATTCGAACCCAGGCATTCCAGTTGCACTAGTGAGTGCTCCATTAGAAGGCTACAATAACAGCTGGTCAGCTGCAAGGCGAATGGCTGCATGTCGAGCCCTAGCATAGAATTTTAGAAACACAACCGCTCACCTGTTCTGAAGGTTATTTTCCTTGCACGTCCTCTAGAACTTGATGTTTCTATAAACAATACATATATTGTACTGATGCGCAATCGAGTATAGTTTGTGCGGTTCATAATCACGTCCATCATGGCGAATGCCATAAATCATTATTTCTACGAGATATGACAGAATCACTGTTATCGGTAATGTTGCTGTATATAAATTGATGATCCTCTCTGATGCAGAAAAGAAATTCAAATACTTATTGACCATGTTAAGACGGATATATTTTAAGTGTTATTGCAAAATTGCACTAAATAAAGCATAGCAATTTTCGGCAGCCTCTGCTACACCTAGATCGGCCAGTTATTATGTATTGTTCGCTTTCTTCCTTAACACCTATTCGATTTCACGATCCAGAATCTGTTCTCGTTTGTGGCAGCTGCTTTCTTAGGGTATCACCCTAATAGTTGTGTGGCCAGGACATTTACGTCTCAAGCTCAGTCGATGGTGGAATTTTCCTTCAAATTTTCAACGTATAAATTTCACCACCTTCATTTCAATTCGGATTTACTCATGAATCATATTCCAGAGATCGAGTTCCCCTTCCTTCGCTAAGATACTCGAAAAGAATCAAACCTCTAAAAAACATCCAGACAACGGCAACATCATTTGAATTTGAGTACGGTACACATTTGTATCGACAGAAAACAGGAATATCGCATATTATAAAAATATGACGCACTGCATAATTTACTCAGCAAGTGGCAACACTGACATAATTCTTCAACTGATACTTCTTTCAATTCAATCACAATAAATTTTACAGTCGGTCCGAAAGTTTCGACTGTTTTTTATTGCCACTTTGTTGTTGTTGTCTCTTTTGTGAAGGGTAAGGCATTTTCATCTTTTTCGTTGTAATGGGGGAATAGGCAACCCACGTCACTGCTTAAGCATAGAACATCAAAAGAAAAATTCTTCATCATGCATTTAACATACAGTAATCGGGAACCTCATAATAAAGTATCATAGGTCATCGAGCGAATTCTAGGGAAAACTCCAGCTGTAGAAATGACCTTGGCCATTTAAATTTTCTGCGTTAAAACACAAACTTTGTTGAGAAAAAAATAACTGTCGAATTTGTGTTCCTCACAGAAAAGAATCTACAAGGTATTTCAGAAGTATTTCATCACCCTTCCCCACCCCCTCGAGGGTACAATTCTCTCCTAGGACAAACCTAGCACATTTTTCCCGTGTGCTTTATAGCAAGACACTCGAATTCTTCAGTTTCCAGGCTATTTTGCAGCGTCATGGTGGCATCATCAGGCAAATCAACACCCAACTATGGTTTTATGACAAAATTTCGTCAAGCGTTCGTGTTGGCTTGGTTTTCAGAGGTCAATTTGCTTGAATTATTTGTCACAGTTGGCTAAAATCAGAGACATCTGATTACATTATTTTTCCTAATAATGTAGTCCGATGTCTATGGTTACATTCATGTACATAAAACACAGAAGTCATGCTAAGAGAACTTAATAAAAGAATGAAATAAATTCTATCAGAAGCGTCGTCTCCGTGTATGCTAGGCCGTCGCCGCATACCCAAAAATAATTTCTTGCGTCCATAAAACATAATTGGCTAAAATAGTTTAATTCAAAATTGTTTTTGAGAGCATCTGTACGTTTGCATACACTTTACAAGTTAACAGTTTCAAGTCAGTTCTCTGAAATAAGAGCACAGCGCTCAACTGTCAACTGCAGGATCTTCAAGCAACAACACAATGCGTCAGAGAGGTGTTCACATCAAATCATGAAGATTTGTGTGCGTGGGTGTCAGTCGGAACGCGTGGGTGTAGCTGAATGGTTCGACTCGTCTTCTGGCGATAGAGACGCACATAGAATAGGGATATATAGGTTGTGTCGACCATAGAGTGATCTCTATACAATGAGAATTTTTATATCAAAAGATTCAGTTTTTTGCGGAGATCACGCGTTCCCGTGGTCCAAAAAAATAATTTCAGCACTTTTGAAAAAGTCAAAATTAGCCAATTTCTATACTATACCGAGATGACTTTCCTATATAAGTAGCATGAAACAAATTGGATATCAAAAGGAATGAATATTTGCTAATAAGCATTCTAACTTAGCGGAAATGAAGCTGATTATCAAGGGAATTTCATGCTCCGTAATGTAATTCTCATACGATGATGAAAGTCATCCCAGTAGCCATTAGTAATGGGCAAAAGACCGTTCCAGGACACCATAAAATTCAAAAAAATAGTATCTTTAAAAACGACATAAATTCATGAATTTGAACCCTTTTTCAGGTTATTAAGACCTAAATACATGAATTTAGTCCACTCAAAAAGTACCATTTTTTCAAAAAATGGCATTTTTAAAAACGACATAAATTCATGAATTTGAACCCTTTTTCAGGTTATGAAACCTAAATTCATAAATTTGGGCGTTTTTAAAAATACCCAATTTTCAAATTTTTCAAAATCTCAAATTTGAGAATTACAATTTTCACCCTTAAAATCATGACCGTTCCAGGACACCGAAAATCATAAAAGTTAAGAATCTCAAAATTTGTGAATTACAATTTTCTCGCTTAAATCATGACCGTTCCAGGACACCGAAAATCATAAAAGTTGAGAATTTCAAATTTGAGAATTACAATTTTTTCTCTCTCTTAAATCATGTCCTATAATTGATGTGCGGGTCTCCGATGTATTCAAAAATTCTTCTCATATCCAAGTGTAAGAATATTTTACTTTGTGCTTGCAGATGTAAGATTTCCCTTGTTAACTTCTGAATTCTTCTCCGCTTTGTCTCCAATCGAACAGATCTTTCAGTAGATCCAACCATTGTGATGATAAGATTTAAACTAAGATTATGTGTCACGTTTTATGAATTGTGCGTGTTTAAATAGCAAGTGAAAATTATGAATGGTGATCTAAGCAAAGCGGCATTGTAGGTGTATGAAGTTTGCTTGACAACATACGGGTATGACATGACGCGTATGATTAAATGTACTTGAATGACAATGAGGAAATTGCATCGCATTGTAAATCATTTCATCGGCCATAGCGCGAGCCAGATCCAAAACCAAACTACCGACCAAAACCAGAATTGTTGCGGTTTTGGCTCGACAATTGGTCTCGACAATCGATACTGCGATATTGTATTGAATGATTGCTATAACAACAGAATATTCCCTCAAAGCAGAGAATGAATTAATAGATTGCTTTTATGCTATTAACGCCATGTTATGAATGCACAACCCGTATGATCCCCCTAAAACAATCATGCGGTTTGAGAAATGTGGTAACAGATGTTGCCATTGTCTTAATACAGATAAAACAAACAATATCCTCTTAATGAGAGTTCATAAAAATAAAATGTAACAATGTAACGTTTTAATTTAGATTAAATTAAATCATTTCAAAATCGAATAAGTAGTAAGGAAAGTCATCATTAGAGAACAGTTTTAAATCAATACCCCCTTCTGACTAAGTAGTAAGGAAAGACATCATTATGGAACAGTTTTAAATCAATACCCCCCCCCCCAAGTAGTAAGGAAAGACATCATTATGGAACAGTTTGAAATCAATACCCCCTCCCTTCTGTCTTCTAGGGATCCCTATAAGAAATTTTTTAATTATAAAATGAGCAACATAAATGAGTTTTTTAAATTATATGGAACGCAAACCACGACAAATTTGGACCTAAAGAAAATCGCAAATGAATTAGGAATAAAGAATTTTCATGTTCTAATGAGAGTCGAATTACAATTCCTAAAAAATAAGCCAAGTGTAAATTTCATAACAAATCTTCACACAACAGATGAAAAAGGAGTACATTGGTCTGCAGGTATCTTTAATAAAAATGGAGATAATTACTATTTCGACCGCCCAGAGGCTAAGAACTATTGGTTCGACTCTTATGGACTTCCACCTACAAACGAAGTCAAAAAATTACTTGGCAATGGAATTTATAATACATTTCAAATTCAAAAACCGGGAACTACTGATTGTGGTCAATTATGTCTTTCTGTTTTATTTAAATTACAAAAAGGGGTGCCATTTCTTGATATTATGTTAGAATTGAACGAACCGTAGGTTCTATGGCTACGCCAAACAAGGAAATTTCATTCCCGAAACGTTAGTCCCAATAATAATAATAATAACTTATATAATAATAATATATATAATAATAACTAATATGGACTTCGAGATACGGACTGATAGAAGAATCACAGCAAGAAGACCAGACATAGTGATAGTGGACAAAGCGAAGAAGACTGGCATCATAATCGACATATCAGTACCCGAAGACCGGAACATCAACAACAAAGAAAAAGAGAAAATCACAAAGTATCAAGACCTGAAAATGGAAATACAGAAGCTGTGGAACATCAAAGTAACGTGCATCCCTGTTGTGATCGGATCATTTGGAGCACACACAGGAAAGTTGACGAAGTACCTGAAGGAAATCCCCGGACACCACCATGTACCTCAATTGCAGAAGGCCGCCTTGCTTGGCAGTGCCTATATACTCAGGCGAACTCTTGACCTCCCTGAGTCCTGGTAGGACTCCGAGATCTTGAGCATTGTTCCGACTTGTGAGAGTCGTGTAACAAAAAAAAAAAAAAAATTAAAAATCAGTTCGTTGTAATTCATTTTGATAAAAACGGCCTCTGATATCTTCATTATCTAAATCTTTGATTTCATAAGTAATCGGATAAGTTTGGTTTATTTTACAAACTTCAAATATTTCTTTAGTCCAGTAACCGATGAAGCCTTTTTCAAATTTATTCTTATACTTAAATATTCTACCTCTATCTCCAATTTTAAATTTCGGCTTAAGTTTCTGCAAATTCGGATTACTCTCGTTCAAATTATTATTTTCGTTCGAATAATTATTCTCGAATATTTTCTTTCGTATTAAATCAGGGTCGTCAGAAGCATTCTTTGGGGTTTCTTCAATACCAGAATGAACTTTATTATTGTACTCTTCTACAATTCCTGGTAATATCTTCAACCATTTCTGATTTCTTTGCTCAATAAATTTCTTGAATAATTTATTTTTTAACGTCCGATTGAATCTTTCTATCACTACGGCCTTCCCTGCATTTTCAGTTGAATAAACAGTTTCAAATAGTGGCTGAACGTTTCGGTTATAAAATTCGGACCCTTTGTCAACAAACAATTTTTTTGGCTTTCTTTTAGTTTCTTTAAAGATTTCTTCAAACGCATATTTAACTGATAGACCACTTTTATTTTTTAAAGGCTTTACCCAAGCGTATCGTGTATATAAATCTATAACGGTCAATGCGTATTTGTAGTTCCTTTCATTCGGCATATGAATAAGATCAGCACTCCAAATATCATCTTTATTAAATACTTTTACTTTCAATAAATATTTAGGCCTTCTGTATTCTTTATGAATTTCAGAGGCATAGGTTCGAGCGTTGCTCTCAGACAGCTTTGCTGTCGTTTCATTTAAACCCTGATCGAATAATATTTTAGCTTGTAAAGCTTTCTTAACAAACATTCTTTCAATTTTTTCTCTAGATGTAGGATTTTGAATACTATCTAATTCTTGAATCATCTTCTTATCAGCTGCATGTCGAGAACTTAGATCATGATTTCGATAAGCTAAATCATGCCTGTAAGCTGCGGCATCTACTCTATTTATTGGTTCTTCACCTGGTTTCGGATTATTATTCTCATCTAGTCTTCTATCTAATCGAGTTCCTGGACCAGTATATGAATGACCGGGAAGATGTTTTTCTTTCGAATATTTACTCCAAATAAATCCAGGAAAGTTTTCTAATGTTTTTTGTATGTCACCTACAATATGCTGACAGTTTGAGTTTTTATTGTTGTTTAATAGATAATTCAATAAATCTAAATTAGCAATTTTTAATTTAATTTTCGGAATTTCTAGAATTCATTTTAAAAGATAAAATAAATGTTTTACCGAATAGAACCTTGTTCAGAGGCTTTAGCCGATCGGACCAAAGGTCCTGAAGTTATTACCTTATCATACTAGGACTAAGATATATTCCTGAACCATCTTTAGTTTCTTTAATTTCAATAAATCATCAACATTGTGGAGAATATTTTTAAGAACTCGTTTTCCTTCATCAACTAATTTTAATTTAGTAATAAAATTATCTACTACTCCTTCACCCCTAGCAACTTTCTCTAACTCTCTATTATGACGTTTTTGTTCTTCTAATGCTGCCTTCTCTGATTTATTTTTATTTACTGCTTGGACAATACCAGCTGTCCCACCTGCAACACTTCCTGCAGCTGCTATGCCACCTATTATCAGTGGAATTAATGGGAGAATCCCGCCATTCTTTTCTTCTTGTAATTGAATATTCTCTATCATTGGTTTACTTATGTAATACTTTTTTTTGTGAATCGTAATAGTTTTAGGGGTATTTTTGTCAACAATATTACGTAATTTTAATTCAACAGTTTTATCATTATTACTTTTCGCTTGCGACATTTTTAATAAAAAAATTTTAAGTTAGGAATTTTAAATCTATTCTAGTTATGAAAAATTCTTAAGTTATCAAAAATTTTAATCTATTCTAGTTATGAAAACATTTTAAGTTTAGAATTTTTAATCTATTCTAGTTACAAAAAATTTTATTACTAATTACTAAAAAAATTTTAATCTATTCTAGTTATGAAAAAAATTAATTAATCGACGAAGTCTTGGGCTTTAGCCTATCGGACCAAAGGTCCTCAGGTTACTAACCGATCCTAGCCATCTTTCCATTAAGAATTTCAATAGAATATTTTACATCTTCTAGCAATAAACCATAAGCCATCAATGAAGTTGTGGAATCTTTCTTTTCAATATTAATTGTTACATCACAACCAGTCTTGATAATATCTTCAGATTGTGCACTTAAATCGAAACAGAAAACAGGATATAAATGTCTCCAATCTCCAGGAGTTAATTGTGGTTCAACTCCAAATTCTATACAAAGATTTCTATAAGAATCATATCCTTCCATAAATTGATTATTGGTATCATCGAATCTTAATGGATCAATTGGATATCGGGTTTGATTTAAAGCAACTTGTAAACTTCGAATTGTATTAATATGGAAGAGATTATTGTTCTTATCAAAACTTGGAGAATTATTTCTTTGAAAAGTTAGTAATAAATATCTTGGTGTATTCGCAGTTCTAGTAAAATGCCAGTTAAATCTTTGTTCGGAAAAAGTTACTGAACTAGCAGTACGCTTTAGAAAATTAACTGGAATTGGTTTGTTAGTATTTAATCTTTTTGCAATAGCTGTTTCAATCTCTGAACTAGGAGTAATATGCTTAATCCACCATTCAAGTCTATCAGTTTTTAAATATGCTTTTTTCCAGTCTTACCAAAAAAGATTAATTCATTATTTGCTGTACGATGAATTATTAATTTAAATTTTAATTGATATGATATTTTATCATAATCTAAATATCCGAATAATGGAGACAATGACCAATTTACTGTCTGTTTACTTTTCTTGTTAAATTCACGTCTTTCTTTATATGCATCATTATTTGTTTTATTTAAATGTTTTGCAATATTTTCTACATCTTTCGCAATTCCTGCTGCATCTGTTCCAGCGTGAGTTAAATCATCAACAATTATACCATCATTAGTATCAGGAAACCAACCTTCGATTTCATACTTTTTATTATTTTCACCAATTGTTACAATCTAAGCATTGTATCAATTACACCTGGAGAATCACTTATTGTTTCTATATTTTGAGTTGCAACATCTAAACGCATTTGTGTAAATAATCTTGGAAAAAAATTATTCTCTAGTGCAATATTATCGGTTTCTGTAATGGTGTTGTAAAATTGGCATCACTATACAAAGAATATTCACAGTGTAAAAATGAATCAGGTAGATATATATAACTCTGCTGATTATCAACTTCAAAAATTAAATCACCTCCAGTATTTACTCTACTGGAAGATCCGGGATTCATAGCAATTCTTATATAGTCATTCTTTTTTGATTGCAACTGACGAACGGAGGATCGTCTAATCTAAATTTATTTTCGATAAGCGAAGACATTTTTATAAAAAATAATTTGACTTTTTGTTTTCTCACACACAGAAAAAATTCTGCTAAAATAATTTTACTAAAATAATTTTACTAAAAAAGTTTTGCTAAGAAAATTTTGCTAAAAAAATTTTACTAAAAAAATTTTACTAAAAAACATAATTTTAGAATTTTGCTAGACCAGCTCCGCTACAGCTTTGCTGGTTAGACCGAAGGTTGCTACTCACGCCATTTCCTCTTATTTCTTTAATTGAACGTTTTATGGCTACGCCTGATTTCTTCTTATGTTTACTATCAGACGGAGCTCCGCTCCTCAAGGTTTCCCCAACAGCTATGTTAGCAATTTTATTTTTTGTTTCCTCTGAAATTTTTTTTGAATTTTTTAGTTCTTCGGAATCATTCCTAAGTTTACGAATAGCTTCTAGTTGTTTTAATTCGTTTTGAGACTTGACAGAATTTGATATTGCACTAGCTGTACTACCTATAGCAGCTGCTCCTTTTGCAGCAGATGTAATCAAATCTTTATTATTTTTAATTAAGTTAACGATACTTCCAATACCAGAAAAGATCCCAGCTCCTTCCGTGTGAAGGGCACCTGCGGTGCCTAGGAACTTTTGTGTTCCGACTGTTTCTCTATTATCATAATGATAAACAGGATTCATACGTGGTTCATGAGCAATTCTTTGATTTGAAGCAAATTGTTTAAGATTGTGTTTATAAATTATAGGCATTTTTTAGGATTAAATTTGACTTTTGGGAAAAAATATTTACGTTAATATTTACGCTAAGATTTAAGTTTGTGAATGGACAACAACTTCGAGATAACTTTACTAATTGATTGTTGCACTTTATCTATTGCGTCAAGTAGCGTGTGATGTACTTTAATTTCTTTTCTATTAACTTGCATTTTCTGCTGATTAATCTTCAATGCCCTTTTAAGAGCATTTAACTTAATTTTAAGAACATCTAATTGTCTTTTAACAGAATCTAACTGTTCTTTATTTTCTTTAGAGTTTTCTTGTAAAGTTTTCTTTAATTCATTTTCTAAATTGATTTTAAGAGTTTTCATTTTATCAACTCTTTGATTAAGCGAGTTTACTTCATTTATTATTCTATTCATCTTTTTCATTTGTTGAGTTATTTTAGAACTTAATTCATCAACACTTTTTTGGAATGTAGTTTGTAACTGCTTTAAATTTTTTTTAATTCTTTCAGGTAGTTTTTCTATTTCATCTTCTAATTGTTCTTTTAACATTTTTATCTGATGTTTTATTTTTAATTACAGCAGATTTTAAATTTAAAGAAAGTAATATTAAAATTTTTGATTGTTCAGAAATCTTTTTAAAAAGTTTTGTTATATCTGCTTCTAGCTCTCTATCCTTTTAATCAAGTTTTAATAATTTTTCGTTTAATGATTTGTCATTAAGTTTAAGCAACTTTAATTCGTTCATCAGTGGAACCAAAACATCGTTTATATATTTTTCTTTTAAGTCATTGATTTGTGTATCAACATATTGTTTATTTGTTAACTCTGTATTTTGTTGCGGAAGAATAGAAAGATGCAATGGACCAGATAAAACGTCTCCAGTTTTCATGATATAATTTTCTATCTCTATTTCTAATTCACGATTATTCGGGATATATGCACCTCCACCAACATTTGGTAACATCATTTTTTAACAATAAAAAAATAAAATTTTTTCTAATAAAAATAAAAAAATGGAAACCCCAAATTTCAAAAAAATTATATTCGCCCGCATCATCCTGTTCTTCTTATTCGACGAGATCAACGGGATTTGAAAATAAATGTTTTGATAATAATAATAATCCATGTATAGATGTTAATCTTTTGTTTGAATTACAAGCCGAAATATTTAGAGAACAGACTAAAGGTTTACCTTCTATAGAAACTAATTATTGTTTATTTCTGGGGGATCCATTTATTAAATTTATGGATATTGTTAGTAAATATAATGATGTAGCTTATGTGGAATTAAATAAAGAAAATATGGTTATAATAGGTCATAATAATGTTTATGGATTTATTAGAGCAGTGTTACCAATTAGTAATACTGATTGGATAGAAACTAAAATTATTAATTATATCAATATTAAAGAATTAGTTAAAAAATTAAAATCTTTTTCGAAAGAAAAAATTAGATTATTTGTTGACGATCAAAATCAATATAACATTCACATAGAGAGTGAAAAACATAATGAAGAATTATTATGTCAAGTTTATTATAGAGATACAATTTATAAACAAGAAACATTAGAAATGCCGCAAAGATATGATGATGATACTTATATAGGATTATATTCAAACTTAAATATTAATTTGTTAAAATCTTATATAAATGGTTTAGCTCAACAAGAGAAAATTTATATGTGGACTACACCTTATACTATTAACAATGACCATAATCATAATCATAATAAACGAACTGAAGGTTCTAGGGCTTTGCCCGATCTTAAAGAATCTTATGATAATAATGATGATTCTGTAACATCTGAAAAAGGTGTAAATGGTAAAAAAGATTATAAAAATTTAAGTAAAGAAAAATTTATATCTCATACTGATGTACATGATATTAATACTACATATAATCAAAATTTATCTAAATTTCATTTTCTTAAAATTGAAAATAATAATGATGGTATAAATGAGGATACTGTTCGACAACTATGTGTCGGGTCTACAAAATTTAAATTAGGATTTACATCTAATCAATTTAAAATTTTATCATCTTTAATAAAAACTAAAAGTGATTCAGATTATGGTGGTGTTATTAAATTTTCCAAAAGAGATCAAAGACCAATATTTTTCTCTATTATATTATTATCAGATAAAAGATGTAATTTAGAGTTAGATATTCCAATAAGAGAATGGTATCCTATCAGGGAATGGCATCCTATACCAAAAAGTGTAATTTATGATGTTGAAGAAACAATTTATGATGATGATGAAGAATCAATTTATGATGATGATGAAGAATCAATAGTTAGTGAAAATAAATTTAAATTATCTTTTGATAAAACATTATATGATAAAACTTAATGTGATAAAACTTAATGTGATAAAACTTAATATGATAAAACTTAATGTGATAAAGAAAAAAATAACTAAAGAACGTGAAATATATAATAATATAAAATAACACTCAAGTCCTTGATATTAGAATGTTTATATCTAAAATTAAAACACAAATTTTTTCTTTAAAAAATAAAAAAATAGAAAATACCAAGTTTTATTGTAACTTATGTAAAAAAAAGTTGCAAACAAAAAGAAGTTATCAATCTCATTTAAATAGTAAATTGCATTTACAAAATGTAGAACGAGTTGATGAAGGAAATATATTAAAATTAAATAGTTATAAAAACTATCTAGAAACATTGCCTACTGATATAAAAGTTAAAAAAATGTTTGATGATTATTCACATTCGGAATATAAAAAAGTTTTTAATAGTGAGGATGAGACCCTACCAGATGGAAGATATTTATTTAGCGATACTGATGAATTTGATGAAGCTGAACGAACCGATGAAGCGGTAACAGATATAAAATATTTATTTAATGAATCTGTTGAACATAATGAAACCGATGAAACTTTTTATAATGTATTAAAAAACTTTTTCAAAATATTTAAGAAATCTTTCAAATGTTATATGAATGTAGAAGTACTTTATACAAAAAATGGACCTGATGGAATTCCTGAAGAAATAATACAAGGACATTTTACAAATTCACAAGAAATTCATAATGTAAATGATATACAACCCATATTTGAACAAATGATACTTAAATTAGAAAATTGTATAATTGAAGCCCAGTTACGTGAATCTGGTTGGAGATTTGTTAAAATACTATCTAAGAAAATAGTAATTTATAAATATAAAAATAATACTGGTGGTAGTTATGTTCCTTTACCTTTCAGTTCACCACAAATAATCAACATAAAAAATGAAGATGATTATTGTTTTCTGTGAGTATTATAGCACATTTACATCCTGCAGAATATCACAAAGAGAGACTAAGTCATTATAATAAAGAAGAATACATAAAGGAATTTGATCTCTCTGATGGCTTACATGAATTTCCATATGATTATAATAGGTTAAAAAAGTTTCATAAAAAGAATAAAAATTTAATAGAAGTAAATGTTTATGAATTAAATGTGAATTATGTTTCTATTGGTAAAATTACTCCACTTTACTCAGATTCAAAAGAATTTTATTTGAATAATAAAAATTTATGTCAATCAGAAATAGTATATAATGATAGGGGAAATTACATGCATCATAATATTTTTTACCAAGGAAATATAATATGTACTGAAAAATTTGAAATTATAAAAACACTATCACCAATAATGATTAGTCATAATAATTATAAAGGACGTAATTATAATTATGATTATGATACCGATTATTTATCTTTATCTTTAGAATATCAACAAAAATTACAAACTTTAAATGAAATTTTACAAAAATGTAAAACAGATTATCAACGACAAACAAAAATATTAGTACAAGAATATGGCCATAAATATCAAAATAAGATAGAAACGATTCAAAAATTAAATGAAGACAATAAAGAATTAAATAATGAAGAAAATTAAACCAATCAAAAAATAAATGAATGTCTAAAAAAATGTCTACAACAATATAAAGAACAATATGATAAAGAATATAGTTATCAGTTACAAATATTAAATCAAAATTTTCATCGAAATACATTTAATCTTACAAAAGAAATTGATGAAACACATGAAATATATCAAGATAAATTTGAAAAACTAGAACAGACAAAACAGCCAGCACAAGCGAATATATTATATTATCAGGGTCATTTTATATTGTGTAAAGATGTTTCTTTATTCACAAAAACTTCAGATAATGCCAATTTTCCTTGTCTCCAATGTATGACAAGTTTTAGAACTAAAGAAGAAATGAATAGACATTTGGAGAATTGCCAACAAAATGAAGCAGTCAGAAACACATTTCCTAAAGATGATTATTTAGAATATAATAAATGGTATTTTAAAAATAAAGTACCCTTTACAATATATTGTGATTTCGAAGCATATAATGTTAATATGACACAAAACCACGAGACATCGGAGATGTTTTCGAGGGCTTCACCCGATTCTGATAATTGTACGGGCCAAGCCCTAGAACCTTCGGTTTTTAATTATGAAAAAAGTGCAGCTGAACAAAGTAAAGAAAAATATTTATTTGAACAAAAACCATTATGTTGGGGAATGTACATTCATTCAAATTATCCTGAATTATTTAAATCAGAATATTATCAATACTATGGTGAAGATAGTTCAGAAATGTTTACAAAGAAAGTAGAAGAATTACAAGGACGTTTTTCACAATTGCTTGAAACAAATATTCCAATGATGCCATTAACAGAAAAAGAAAAATTGAATTTTATTAATGAAACAAAATGTTATTACTGTGGAAAACAATTTACAAAAAATTATAAAAATGGCAGAGGTAGATATCTTGACAAAGTAAAAGATCATGATCATCTAAATGGATTATATAGAGGTGCAGCACATAATTCTTGTAATCTTAATGCTAATAAATTTAAATATAACTTTGTTCCTCTACATTTCTACAATGGTTCTAAATATGATTTCCATCTAGTAATAAAAGATTTATTTTCATCTTAAAAATTACAACAACAACAAATAAATGTACTATGTAAAACAGAAGAAGAATATTTTTCAATGCAATTAGGTTGTATTAGAATTTTAGATGCATTTAGATTTTTTACTCCTTATTAGATGTTATGGGAAAAACTTTGAAATCTGAACAATGTAAAATATTAAATGAATATAATTAAAAAGCTTTAAAAGGCATATTTCCGTATGAGTATATAGCCTGCGGCTCACAGTCGAAGACTGATATAACTGGAGATTTTAATTCTATGAATGAAATTATGGAAGAAAAACAACTTCCTCCAATAAATAAATTTAAATCAACATTAAAACAATCACAATTATCTGAAGAAGACTATGCAGAAGCTGAAAAAAATTGGAGAGAGTTAAATTGTAAAACAATGTATGATTATACAATGAAATATCTTCAGATAGATGTATTAATACTAGCTGATCTTTTCGAAAACTTTCGTGATATGTGTTTAGAATATTACGGAATAGATCCATGTTATTGTTATTCTACACCAGGTTTAACATGTTAGCAGGATTAAAACATACAAATGTTAAACTTAAACATTATAAAGAAAATACATATGATAAATTATTATTTTTTGAATCTGGAATTAGAGGTGGAGTTTCATCAGTTTTAGGTAATAGATATGTTAAATGTTATAATAAGAAAGTAAATCCACAAGAATATGGAATAATGAAACCTTTATCTCCAGAAGAAAAAGAAAAAATATTAGAAATTTTTCGAACGAAACGAGAAGGAGTAGAACGTGAAAATGCAATTGATGAATTCATGAGAGAAAACTATTTGTTATATTATGATTTTAATAGCTTATATTCTTCTTGCATGATACAAGAATTACCAACAGTTGAAATGTCATGGTGTAATATTCTTGATTATCAAAAAACATATGATGGAAATTATAATCATGGTTATATATATGAAGTTGATTTAGTATATCCTGATGAAATAAAAGATAAAACAAAATATTTTCCTTTCTGTCCCGAAAACAAAATTCCCAATATAGAAGATTTTTCAGATTATCAAAAATCTATAATTCCTAAAAAATACAGACCAACAAAAAAACTTATGTTAACACAAAGCAATAAAGGAAAGTATGTTGTTGAAGGAAGAATGCTAGATTGGTATTTAGATCATGGAATGATTCTCACCAAAATTCACCGGAAACTATTTTATCAAAAATCTAGGTGGTTAAAAGATTATATAGAGTTCAATATTGAAAAACGTAAAATAGCTAAAAGAAATAAAGATGATTTTGGAAACGTGTTCTTCAAATTAATGAATAATGCATTTTATGGTAAGACTTTAGAAAATGTGCGTAATAGACAAAATATTGAAATAGTTTATGATAAAGATAGGTTTCAAAATTTAACAAGGAAACCTACATATAAAAGAACTACTAGATTTAGTGATGAACTATGTGCTGTACATTTACGTCGAATCAGCGTAAAACATGATAAGTTTAATTTTATAGGATTCACTATATTAGAATTAGCTAAACTATTTATGTATAGATTTATATATGATTATTTAGCACCTGCTTATGGCAAAAACTATAAATTACACTTTCCAGATACCGATTCTGTTTTCTTAGAATTAACAATACCGTATAATTCTACACTTGATGAAGAAATAGATAAAATAAAAGATATCATTCATCCTTCTGATTTATGTAAAGTAAAAGATGAATTAGAAGGAAATGAAGATTTCATAACAGAAGCTATATTTTTAAAATCTAAATGTTACTGTTATAACACAACTAATAATATTAAAACACATAAAACATTAAAAGGAATTTCAAAGGCATCAGTGGCTAATCAAATAACATTTCAAGATTATAAAAATGTATTATTTAATAATGAAATAAAAACAGCATGTGATTATAGACTTAATTCAAAAAAACATAAAATGTATTTAAAAGAAGAACATAAATTAGCATTAGATCCATTTGATGATAAAAGAAAAATTTTACCTGATGGAATAACTACTTCACCTTTTTAATTTTCTAATTTCTAAGATAGACAAATTTGATATATACATAAAATAAAAAATAATAAAATATTAGAATACTATATTTGTATATTTTTTATCACTCGGTAAACAAATGTTCTATAACTCTATCATGAATTTTTTTTATCAATATTAATTGTAATGAAGCCATAATCTTTTGACCAAGCATTGTTACACGATTGTTTAAATTCATCTTTATTTCTTACACATAAATCTCTTAACAAATCACTTAAGTTTCTTGCATTTATTTCAAATAGTATAAATATATTTGCATTCTTTCTAATAACACTTCCGTCTAATGAATACATACTTTGTGTTAAATAAAAAACACTACAGTTATTATGTCTACCTCTTGTGAAATAATTTCTCTGAACTGACTGATTTCTATCATTAACACAATCATCAAAAATTACACAATGTTTCATTGTTTTATCTAGTTTACTAGGATCTTGCATATTACCACTATCATCTATTAATTGTATCTTTATATGCTTATTTTTATTGGATTCAACTAACTGATTATTTTTTGCTGCTTCTTCACACCACGAACTTATTTCTTCTTCATCTTCAGATTTTTCATATTCTTTGAATAATGAAGCAATTGCTGTTTTTTTAAGATTATTTTCAAATCAATACTTTAAAAATTGATAGACGGGTTGTTCTGCCGTTGTTGTATAAATTATAAGATTGTTATAATCCAAAAAATTTGGAATCGTTAAAATTTTAAATAATAGATACGTTTTTCCACATCCTGATCTTCCACAAATAACTGACAAAACTTTATTAGATAAATTTGGATGATGATTAAATTTGAGTTTTTTTTTATTTAATGGTAGTACTTCACTCATTTTTTAATAAAAAAATTTATTTTTAAAAAAGAAGAAGAAGAAAATTAAACTTCTCTAGCTTCGCGTGGGAGTTTATACCTCTCGAACGGGAGTTTATACCTCTCGAACGGGAGTTTATACCTCTCGAACGGGAGTTTATACCTCCCGAACAGGGGTTTATACCTCCCGAACCAAAAGATCTATCATAATCTCTTCACCTCCAAAATTTATTTCTTGTCCTTTTTCATCAGTGATTCTAATGTTAATGTTGTTAATAGTTTTTCTTGTAATAGGGAAATATATTAATGTTTGTGGAATTACATTTGATCTATAACCAATGGGTACAGTAAAAGCTGGAAAACTGAATATTAAATTTGATAATTTACCATTTATATATCCTCCTTCAATAATGTCACAATGTACAACAATTGAATTTATTTCAGTTATTTTTGGAATCTTCTCACCTAAATGATAACCTTGACTATAGGTTTGTTTATTAAATCCTAATAGCTTTGACAATGATCTATCATGATTAAAATCAACTTGATGATTTTCGTCTAAAGTAAGAGAAAATTTATTAACTGCCGGTTCAACTGCAAAATGTAATTGTTTCTTATCTTTAAATGGTATACCTAAATGTCTCTTAATTTCATTTGATATTGATTCAACTTCGTAAGAACCAGGAAGAAAAGTTAGTACTTTCCACGTTTTGCCTTTATCAGTAGAATATCTAAATTGATCATTCACATCTTTTATAACATTTTGAATAGTGTTAAATGTGGAGAAACTAGTCAATGCAATTTGATAATTTTTATTTTGTTCCAAATGTAGAATGGGTTCTAAATTACAAGTGTGTGATGAAGTAGTTGTTATAATTTTTAACGTCGTACTAAATTTTGATGAACCCAAAATCTCTGTCAAATTTTCTAAATGATTATTAATTTTGTCTAAATCTGCTGAACACATTTTTTGTTAAAATTTTGAATAAATATTATAGATAAAAATCGTAGATAAAAATCATAGATAAAAATCATGAATAAAAATCATAGATAAAAATTAGAAACAACATATTTCAGCTACACTTTTATAATCCTCTTCATTTAGAATCTTCTTTTCTAACAGTCTTTTCAATATAGCATGAATTTCATTGAAACTAGAATTATGACCTTCTTTTATTGCAGATATTAAAATATTTAATCTATTTAGTAATTCTTGTGGATCATCTGGTAAGAATACAGTTGTTTCTGTTTTAAAACCTTTTCCTACTTTAACTCCCGTTGATAATAAATTTTCTAATTGTTTATAACGTCTTAGAGATTTTACTGCACCAACTCTGTCTAACATAGCTTTATATTTTATGAGATCTTCTACAGCATAATTATTTAAATCTGCTCCTCTTAAAAGATTAACAAAATTTCTATCTAAATTAAAAGGAGATTTATCTGGTGAAAAAATTAAACCTCGAAAAGGTTGTAGAAATATTTCTTTTTGTCCGAGATAAAATCTAGGTATTGTTTTTCCATCTATAAATGAGATAGAATGTTCAAATTGCATAGATTTTGGTAATTTCTTATTAATGTTTGATTCTAGTAATCCATAGTCATCTAATATAGTTTTGTGCTCTGGATCTGTTATATCAATTTGTTTATCATTATTTGTAAGTTCCTTTTCAAGAGTTTTAAATGGTTTCATAGTTTTTCAAAATCAGTTTTTACTTGCTCGGTTTTCTGCATTTTTTCAAACATATCAGATTGAATACCAGCTTTTATCATTCTATGTTGAAGATGATTTTCTTTCATAATATTTCTTTGTTTTATTAACTCTTCTAATTGTTTTATTCTTTTAAAATTATCAGCTCTAATTTTATCCATTTTTAAAATATAATATTTGAATTTTGTGGTAACATTGGAATACAGCAAAAACATTTTACTGAACAAATTAATTTTTTATTGCTTTGTTGTCTGACATCTTTTCGTTTAAAGTTTTCTCGTTTTAAGTTTTGTTTAATAAAGTTTTGCTTAAATTTTCGCTTAAAGTTTTTAGCTCTTCTAAAAAAATTTTGTCATTTTCTTCATTAGAAATTTTACCATCAGTAAAAGTTTTACCATCACTAGAAATTTTGCCATCCTGTTTATTCTTATCATCAACTTTTTCTGACTGTAATTGAAATGATATTTGATTTACTTCATTAGCTATTTGATCAAATTTTTCAATCTCATCTAACGTAATAACATTATCATCACATACTCTTTGAAAGTAGTAATGCAATTTGTCATAGACTTCTTTAATATGTAAATGCTTAGTTTTTAATGATTTTCGTTTCTTAGTTATTAAAGATTTATCTAACATTGTAACAAGTGAAGTTGCAAAAACACCCGTACCTGTTAAAGCTGTAGCAACTACTGGAATTACTAAAACACCTGAAGATATAACAATTGTTAAAGCACCTAAACTTATTGTTAAGAATATGCCAATTCCTTGTGTTACATTCTTAACTTTAGTCCATCTCTTTCTTAATTTTTTATAATGCTCTAATCTTAATAATAATTAAGATTCCTTATCTTTCATATAGCGTACTCTATCTTTGTGTTTTTCTTTATTCATTTTTTCAATGTCCATTAAAGTAGAACTACGTTCATATGATAACGAAGGATATATTCTTGCGGTTTCTTCCATTTCTGAAGTTCCTTCCACTTTTGTTTCATCCACTTTTGTTTCTTCCATTTTTAAAGAAATATTTTTTGTCACATGATATATTTTAAAAACCTGAAAGATGGATAAAATTCATGAATTTGAAATTCTTAACTTTTATGATTTTCGATGTCCTGGAACGGTCATGATTTAAGCGAGAAAATTGTAATTCTCAAATTTTGAGATTCTTAACTTTTATGATTTTCGGTGTCCTGGAAGGGTCATGATTTAAGCGAGAAAATTGTAATTCACAAATTTTGAGATTCTTGACTTTTATGATTTTCGGTGTCCTGGAACGGTCATGATTTAAGCGAGAAAATTGTAATTCACAAATTTTGAGATTCTTGACTTTTATGATTTTCGGTGTCCTGGAACGGTCATGATTTTGGGAGTAAAAATTGTAATTCTCAAATTTTGAGATTTTGAAAAATTTGAAAAATTCGGTATTTTTAAAAACGCCTAAATTTATGAATTTAGGTCTTCATAACCTGAAAAAATGACCAAAATTCATGAATTTAGACCATTTAAAAAGTACCATTTTTTTGAAAAATCGGTATCTTTAAAAACGACTAAATTCATGAATTTAGGTCTTAAAAACCTGAAAAAGGGTCTAAATTCATGAATTTATGTCGTTTTTAAAGATACTATTTTTTTGAATTTTATGGTGTCCTGGAACGGTCTTTTGCCCATTACTGGTAACACCGATAAAGTTACACTGATAGGCACTCTCCGAAGCCCTCTAATAAAGAAGGCTATTCTTTCAAAGCGCGAACTCTTCCACAAAAAGAACATTTTCATGAGGGAAAACTTGACTGAGGCACGCTACCGACTCCTTAGGGAGATGAAAGAGTTCGCGTCGAAATTTAACTATAAATTTGTGTGGACTAGGGATGGATCTGTGTTCATTAGGAAAGATGAGAACTCTCCGCACATACAAGTGAAATCAAGAGGCACATTGGACGATAAATATATCGATTTGTACTTTTGTAGAGCTGCTGAAGAGATGTAGCAACTCATTGGCCATCAACAATCTGATCTTTAGTTTGCATTAAATATAATCTTAAATGCATGAACAACATTTGAACCATTTGAAAGATGTTGAATATACTGACCTATTTACTGAGGATTTCAATGGATTGTTCGATAGACAATATGACAATTTAGATAATATTAAAATCTTGCACATGAATATCCGCTCCCTAAATCGCAATTATCGGGAATTAGCGGTGCTACTATCAAATCTGGAAACAGACATAGATGTTTTGCTCTCGGAAATATGGCAGACCAACATTCAGATGTTTAGTAATATACTGCCAGGCTACAAATTTAACTACTTGTTATCGTCTCACAATTAAAGTGGGGCGTAGCGGCCTACATCAAAATGTCAACCATTGAATTGACACGAGTTGAATCTGGAAAAATATGTAACTGCGATGATTTGTGGTTTTATTTTAAAACTGAAATGCTTCCTGAAAACTGCATCATCTGCATATACCGTAGCCCATTATTGGATATAACAAACTTTGCTGAAAGTATTGAGAATAATCTAAAACGCTTGCGTAGACCTGAAAGAGTAATATTCGCCGGTGATTTTTATATGAACATAAATAAGCAGTTAGACAAATCAGCTGGTAAATTTTATGATCAAATGATTAGCTTCAATTTCTCGCCATTAATACATACAGCAACTCGAGAAACAAGCGACACAAAAACAGTGATCGACCAGATGTTCATACACAACCGAGCAATATATGACAAGAAAAATAGAATATATACAGGTAACCTCCTTTCCGATGTAACAGACCACTATAGTCAGTATCTCATAATAAAAAAGAACTCGCAAAACACGAAATACACAGTTAGAGATCGTCCATTTATTAGATCCTACACTGAAAAAGACATTAGACTATTTAAAGGAAAAACGGAAGATTTATTTACTAACGCACCAGGACCTTCCACTTCAGTATCAGATAAAATGAGTAACTTTCAAGATGAGCTAATAAACCTACACGACACAATTTTTCCGCTAAAGCAAATCTCTAGAAAAATGTTTAGAGAGAAGGATTGGTTCTCAGATCACTTAAAGAAACTCCACAGAAAAAAAATTCAATTATACAAGAAATGGAAAACCACTAGACTTCAGGAGGATGAAACAAATTACAAAACTTTTGCAAATAGATTCAAATACATGGCTAGATCGGCCGAAAGGAAGCATTATAGTAACATATTTTCAGCTATTAAAAATGACACCAAAGTACTATGGAAACACATAAACCACGTATGAGGCAGCTCTAAGACAGATAATAGCTTCATTACCGAATTACAGACAAATACCGGTATTGTGTATGACCATTTTGATATAGCTAATGCACTAAACGAGCACTTTGTAAATGTTACTGAGGAACTAAAAAATAGCAGCAGCAATTCCAAAAAAGGATGACTACTGCCAGGAAAGCACCACTTCACTTGTGTTTGAAGACATCACACATACCGAATTGATCGAAGTAATGAACAAAGTACACAATAGAAAATCGACAAATGATGAACTTCCCCTGAGAATTTTCAAACAATGTTCCAAAATGTTTTCTCATATCTATGTGAACTATTGAACGAATCAGTTAAATCGGGCATCTACCCTAGCTGTCCAAAGAAATCTATTATTATACCCATCTTCAAAAAGGAGATAAGAAGTCGCCATCCAACTATCGACCAATATGTTTACTGAGTTATATAACAAAAGTTTTCGAAAAATTGATTCATAGGAGGATATTTGACTTTTTAAATAGGAAGATGTTGCTACATGAAAACCAATTTGGATTTAGGAAAAATCATTCTACCAGTCTAGCTCTCTTGAAAATGTCAGACAGGATATACAAGGCAAAAGCTAAGAATGAATACAGCGTAGGACTAAATCTGGACATAAGTAAAACCTTCGATGCGGTCAACACTGAGTTATTGTTGAAAAAATTAAACAAAATAGGTATCCGCGGCTTCATGCACGAATGGCTTCAATCATATCTAAAAAATAGACCTCACATTGTATTTATCAACAACGTCAAATCGAAGGAGCTTACCGCAAAGTCTGGTGTTTCACAAGGCTCAGCGTTGGGGCCTCTATTAATTTTGGTTTATATAAATGACATAAAAACATTAGCCACCATGGCGAACTCAGTCTCTTTGTGGATGACATAAGCCTAGTTGTAAATGACAAAACTCTAAATGATGCAATAGAGAAAACTCAACTTTCACTGAATAGCATCCTGAAGTGGATGGAAAGTAATATACTAACACTGTGCCGACAAGTAAAAGCGTCATTTGCTGTCAAGGATTCTAGAAATTATATTGAATTCGAAACATTTACAGATCATCACAATTTACATTTATTTGATGAATACAAACAAAGCATTACTCTATAATCGCAGCACAGAGACTGCAGTTTTTGCGACACTCCCGCCGCCAAAAATCCTATGTACAAATATTACACATACATGATTGTAAAAAAGTTCCACACTTTCAGATGTCCGGATCGATCGAGTGAGTGCTTGAGTAGAAGAAGGTCATATGAACGTTACTCAGAAGATTTCACACATCGTAGACGTATCAATCAAATGTCAATAAAATCACCGAAGTATACGAAGAATAATTCATTGAATGAATAATAGATATCAGCAGTTTCTCACTTCTGCGCCGAAACGCAACTGATTCACATTATGAAAGTTAAATTGATGTCACTGAATGAAATATGTAATGTGCTTTTTAAAAAATGCTATCACTAATTCTATAGATTACAGCAATGTACCGTTATTCACTGTTAATGTCACCGTTATTAGTCACTTAAGCCATTATTGCAATCATTGTCAATGTTATCACTGCTCATTGTTCTTTTGGAACAGGTTCAGTAGTTTTTCGTTTGCTGCACTTTTTGCTTGTCTTCCTCGCACCCGCGGATTACTTTCATTGTGTACCTGTGCGTTTAGTTCGTGAGTATCAGAGTTAGGTGGTTCCGCATGTTACACTGTTTTGAGCGGGAATAGTAAGCTGATTGCTCTGCGAGTAATCACACCATTTGCCAATTTCACTTCGGCAACTCTTGTTTCACCGTCTCTACTCTTGATCAAATTTGTGATTCTTCCCAATTTCCATTGACTTCTTCTTAAATGATCGTCTTTGATAGTTACTATCATACCAACAGTTGGTGCAATTTCAGAATACCTTGAACCTTTTAGCTTGCTTTGATAACGCTCCCTCAAGCCTTTCAAATATTCTTCTTGCTATAACATCCAAAATTGATCAAGAAGTTTCTGTCCTGTTTCCTAAATATTTGCATAAGCTTCCTCAGTAGAGCCCTCATAAATCAAGTCATTGGTGTCATCACTCATTATAGGCATTCCAACGCAGAAACTCACAGACAGAAAGTCGTTTGGGCAGATTGGTCTTGAACTATTTCTGTCAGAGTCGATATAAACAAGTGGTCTGGAATTCACTAATGCCTCCACTTCCGCTAGGATTGTTTGGAGTTCAACTAAGGATGGGAATCCGCGACCAATTACTTTTCTCAGAGGCTTTTTTACGAGCGCAACTAATCTTTCATAAAAGCCACCGAACCATGGGGACTTTTCTGGAATGAATTTCCACGTTATGTTCTCCGCTGTCATGTAACTTATTATGACTTCATTAAATTCCGGTCCTTTCCAATGTTTCAGGAGCTGATTAGCCAATTTGAATTGCTTTGCGTTATCTGAGTAAATTAGCTTTGGTGTTCCAAATCGCGCGACAAAGCGTCTGAAAGCCTGGATAAAGGATTCAGTTGTCATGTTCTCGACGACCTCCAAGTGGATGGCTCTCGTAATGAGACATGTGAATAAGCACACCCAAACTTTCCGTTTTCCATCATTACCTCGAATAAGAATATGTCCAAAATAGTCCACGCCGCAATAAATGAATGGAATATGTCTTGTTACTCTCTCTGCAGGCCAAGCTGGCATCTTCGGAGGTTCAAATGAGCACCCAGAATGCTTCATACACACGCGACAGTCTTTTAGCACAGAATTGATAGCTCGTCGCCCACTTGGAATCCAATACTTTTCTCGCACTTTGGAGAGTACTTGACTTGCCCCTGGATGCAAATAATGTCTTTCATGAACATCTCAAATGATCAATTTGGTCAAATAATGATCTTTCGGCATCAATATCGGCATCTTAGATTCATAACTCAAATCAGAATTCGCAAGTCTTCCAAAGCTTCGAATAACTCCATCGTATGTTAGTTTCAGACCAAGTTGCCTAATTAGTTTGCTATCTCGATTGATCGTCAATAACTCCAATTGTTCTGCATAAGTTGATGACTGAATTAACTTGATCCACTTCATTAGCACCTTTTTTGTATCTGAGGGAGAGATTGTCATAGCTGGCCGTTTACTTTGCATAAATTCGATAGCTTTCTCAATGAGCACGCAAACCCTCAACACTTTCGACAATTTTGAGTATCTTTCAATATTCAGTCGGTCACCGTAGGGTGAGATTGAAATCGATCGATGAGACTCCGTAGAATGAAAAAGCATCAATTTTTCTTTGACAAGTTCTTCTTCGTACTCATGTTCCATCGAGGGAGTAAATGGCTGCAAATTCCACTTAGGCCAATTTTCAGAATTCCGCGAAAGCCAAGTAGGACCATGCCACCAGCAATTGTCTGTGATCAGAACTTGTGAACAAATTCTTCGAGTCAGTTTGTCAGCAGGATTTTCCAGAGTATTTATATATCGAAAATCAAACTCGCTTGCTTTTCTCTTGATTTCTTCGACTCGATTGCGTACAAAAACGTTCATTGTTTTCTTGCATGTTATCCACTGAAGTGCTATCATTGAATCAGACCACAGAATGCACGACGAAATCGGCTGTTTAATTTCATTTCTTATAAAGGTCGTGATTCGAACTCCAATCAGTATAGCCAGGAGTTCCAGTCTCGGTATTGACAAACCCTTATTCTTGTTCTTGGAATTGAAACACGGTTTTGGACTAACCTTCGCCTTGAATATGATCAGATGTGTTCTATGTTGAATTCCATCGAAGTATCGGACATATACAACAGCACCATAAGAATTTTCTGACGCATCTGTAAAACAACATAACTGCATCTCTTGATTGCCGCCTACACCTATGTGTCTGTTGATTTTGTGTTCGAAAATGATTTCAAGGTCGGCACATAAAGAAATCCACAGCTTGAATAATTCTTCGTCATCAATTATTTGTTCTTCATTATGTCCCTTGATACATAATGACTGAAACAGAATTTTGAATTGTATCAAAACAGGATTATAGTAACCGTTAGGGTCAAACGCTTGAGAAAAAGTCTTCAGGACATTATAGTCCCGGGAGCTAGCGCGAAGTTGTGCAGGGAACGAGGTAGTACATAAAACTTTCACATAGCATAGTACACCTCTAACCTACTGCAAAACTTCGCGTCTGCCGGATCAGATCATTTGCTTTTCAGAAATAGAGAGGATAACACAATCCTATGTATTTCCAGTGGTAAAATTGTGACATTTAAGGTGTTGACTCCATTTTTTCGAATTTTTGCTCATAAAAGTTACACAAATTGGTATTTTGTTGAACTGGCTATTATAGAAATCATCTACAGATCATGATCTTTCAAATGAGCTGTCATTCTTTGACAGAGGATGAAATAAAGTGGACAAACAGACACTTTTCGTTGGTGTAACTGCAAATTTGAACATAGAAATTTCAGGAAAATTGTTGATATACTTTAACGAAAAGTGTCTGTTTGTACACTTTATTTCATCCTCTGTCAAAGAATGACAGCTCATTTGAAAGATCATGATCTGTAGATGATTTCTATAATAGCCAGTTCAACAAAATACCAATTTGTGTAACTTTTATGAGCAAAAATTCGAAAAAATGGAGTCAACACCTTAAATGTCACAATTTTACCACTAGAAATACATAGGATTGTGTTATCCTCTCTATTTCTGAAAAGCAAATGATCTGATCCGGCAGACGCGAAGTTTTGCAGTAGGTTAGAGGTGTACTATGCTATGTGAAAGTTTTATGTACTACCTCGTTCCCTGCACAACTTCACGCTAGCTCCCGGACTATTACTCCTGGTAAATTGTACTTTACCTGTATTTCGGTTTTTGCTTCGCAAAGACATCGTATCATCAGAAGTATTCCATTGGAGTCCTAGTATCTTGACCGTGTCACCACTGGCCTTATCTTCTTCCTTCATCTTATCTATTAGAAGGCTCGAGTTCGAAGACTATTCTCTCAGGTTCATATTTGCTGCCTGAAATATCTCTTTTGCATCTCGGTAAAAGCTTTTAGCTTCTTGTTCATTATCAAATCCAGCAAAGACATTGTCAACGTATAGATTCTCACTAATTTGTTTCGAAGATTCCGACTGTGTCTGAGAAAGATGGTGATGGATGGTTTGTGCCAGAAGAAAGGGAGAAGATATGATCCCGAATGGAACTCTGGAAAATCGATAAACTTGAAGATTTTCATAGTTCATAGAAGCATTGATATCTTTTAACCAGAAGAACCTAGTCCAATCCCTGTCGATCTCTTGAATACAGACTTGCAAGAATGCTGCTTGAATATCAGATACCGTCAGAATTTTGTGGAAGCGAATTCGCGTTAAAATCCCAGGGATTTTTTGCAATATTACTGGGCTTCGCAGAAGGCAGTCATTCAATGACAAATTGCTTTTAGTTTTCGCGAACGCATCGAATACTAGTCGCACTTTTGTAGTCGAACTATCATCTTTCATCACGACTTGGTGGGGAAGGTAATGAACAACACCACATGTTTCTTTATCAGCATTGATTTTCTCAATAATTCCATTACTTTCTTGTTTGTGAATGATGTCATCCACCTTCTTCATTACTGGTCCGTTTCCATACCTTTTGCACATTGATCGTAATCGGCCCAGAGCCAAACTTTCATTAGTGGGTAAGTTGGGCAATTCATCTTTCCATGGAAAGCGGATTTGATATCGGTTATCACGGAATTTAACAGTGTCTTCAAACTTTCGAACGGCTATTTCGTCATCAGATTGTTCTGGGCAGTCAGTAATTCCGATGGAATCTAACGTCCATAACTTCGAATAATCATTCTTTTCGCAATAGTTTGACATAATGTCCAACTTGTCATTTATCGGAACTTCGCTTTCGAATGTCAAGGGGTTTGATTGTAGTCCATGTGCTGAGGTCTTAGCGTACAGTGCTATAGTTCCGCTTTCTGCGGCAAAATGTGAGATTTGGGACGTTGTACAAACACCTCGTCCGGTAATGATCCATCCCAATAAGGACTTCTTTAACCAGATTTGTTGTGGCACTAATTCTACTCACTCGGGCTGAATTATACAATCATAAAAATCGTTTCCTATCAAAATGTCTATTGGATTTTCCTCAGGAGATTCTGGTCGGGGATCGGCCAGAAAGAAACTCTTCATTTTGCTTTCCAAGTAGTTGGAGTCAATGGGCATTCGCACAATATTGGCATGCATATTTTTGACAATGCTGACTTCTACTCGTATGTTTTCTCCTGATATAGCTTCGATTGCTATCGCAGATTGATGACATGATATGTTAGTAGGGTCTGGATTAGCGAACGTATGCACAGACACTTGTTCTGTTGAACTTCGTTTTAGCTTCAACTCCTTCGCGAAGGCTTCGGTTATGTAGGATCTGCTGCTCAAAGTGTCAAACGCCATTCTGCATTTGCGTACACGGAACGGTTTGTCGGCTGATTTAACGAACGCAACAGCTGTTGGGAAGATAACATACTTTGTTTTAGCTAAAGTACTCGTTTTGTCTTCATCGCTTGATTTGTCATCATTTGTGTAGAAGGACTTTTCCTGTCGGTCAACTGGCTCAACGGCTGTCTGTGAAGTAGGCCTGACATTACTTCAATTTTATTACATCGATCAGCATTTGAAAATTTCTGAGGGCAAAGACTTCGATTATGAGAATTTTCGGACTTACAATGTGGGCAGTATAATCGCTTTCGGCATTCATATGTTCGATGATTCGTCAGGAAACATTTAAGACAACATTGGCCTAGCGCATCAATTCGAGATTCCCGATCTAAAAATCTAGGACAGACCTCATTCCAGTGACCCATTTCCTTGCAGAATTTACAAGCCGAAAAAGGCGACACCTGTGTCTCCGAATATCGAATGCGATTTCCTCTGTCAGTTGTCTGCAATTGGTGGAATTTCGATAATTCGCGTGCTTATTATTTGAATACTGCGGGTGCGAGTTTCTTTTATCATTTCCGAAAAAAGTTTGCTCATATTCGGATAGGCTATTAATTTCTGTGCGATCAATGTTAATCTCCTCAAAAATCGTCAGGTGCTCTTCCAACAAGTTTCTCAAGGATGACAGCTTCATTTTCTGACTACCACCGACAGATTTAGTGAATTGATATCTCAAATCTTTGGGCAGTTTGCCAAGAGTATTTAGAAGAATCAGGTCCTGTGAATGTGAGTCAATGCCATATTCAGATAAAGCATGACAGCATATATCCAGTTCGTCGGCAAAGTTTCGAAGTTTCAAAATTTCATCTGACTTGCTAATGCTCGGCAAGTTCTCTATCTTATTTAGGTAGGCACGTTTTAGAACAGTTTGGTTGCCGTACCTTTTCTCTAGCAGTGATAGTGCAAGTCTATACTCGTGATCTGATTTTAGCATTGAAATCGCTCGTCTCGGTATAGGCCCTAACGCATCTTGAAGATATCGTAATTTCACTCCGTCTGTTAGATTTTGGCAATCAACGGTAGCATACCAATTTGAAATAAATGCTGGATACTCCGTGATTTCACCGTCAAATTCAAGTGGCTTCATCGGATGAAGCTTTACGAACGATTTTGAATTATCGAGTTTTTCTTTTCCCTACTTCTTTGATGTTCATTAAGTTCAATGGTTTTCATTTGCAAATTAAATTAAATCGTCATGCCGCTTCGCTTCAGCTTCTAAATTCTCTCTGTGCCGCCTCTCAATATTTTCTTCATGTTTTTCAACAAGTCTGTCGATTTCTTCTTTGTCGCTACGGCTCTGCGTCAAATCGCTTGCTATAACGAAGCACTTCTGCAATTTTACAGTGTCGTTAATTTTTTGAGATAACCTCTACATTCACGGTCTCGCGTGAATCACTGGTTCTTAACTTCATTCAGCAATGCCTTCAAATTCGCAATTTCTTCACTACATTTCACGTACTTCTGTGATGTCTCTTTACCTAACAAGCTCAAAGCTTCTTCGTTTTTATTGCTAGCATTGTCAAGCTTTAGCTGTAGCTGCTTCAAAAGTCGTTTGTACTTCGATTGGGGAATAAGTCTAGTTACAGGCATATTTTACGGAATTTTCTATTTGTGTCAGATTTTAGTCTTTGAGCGCTTTATAGCTTTAGAATGTCTTAGGAATTATATCTCATGAGCTTAGTTGACTAGATTACGGATCATTTAGACGCTCTGCTACCATTTTATGTACCGACAAGTAAAAGCGTCATTTGTTGTCAAGGTTTCTAGAAATTATAGTGAATTCGAAACATTTACAGATCATCACAATTTACATTTATTTGATGAATACAAACAAAGCATTACTCTATAATCGCAGCACAGAGACTGCAGTATTGCGACAAACACTGAATATAGATAAATGTGAATACATCATCTTCAATCCCATGAGCCACAAAAGTGATTGTGAAATGTCCAAAAATATACATATTGAGGGCACCAACTTGAAGAAAGTTGAACATATAAAAATACTAGGAATAAAATTCGACAATAATGTCAAATTCGATGAACATATTGCGACTGTTGTCAACAAAGTAAAAAAATTCATTCCGATTTTCTATCGGCTAAGAGATATTCTACCACTAGATGTCCTTCGCATGATGCACGAACAACTTTGTCTCCCTCTGATAAAACATTGCCTAATAATATATGGTAGTGGAAACAAAAATTCGAATCTTTTTTTGCAAAGAATACATAAAACATTGATTAAAATAATCCATCGAAAACAAAAGCAATCATTTGAAATTCATTTCAATGAGAGGGAGCAATATATGAATATTGCGAGTATGTATCAATATGAACTTTTAGTGCTAGCATACAAAATTAAGTACACAAAGAACACGTTGCCATCGATCTATCAAAACTATGTAGAATCTTCGACTAGACGATCCGATAGCTTCAAATTGCCGTTCTGTAAGAAATCATTAGAACAAAAAATGAGCACTTTTCAAATACCATTTTACATGGAATTCTCTCCCCAAGGAAATAAAAAGCTCAAAATCAATTAGAGAATTCAAAAAGAATATAAAGTCGTATCTAATAAAAAATATGGACTGATTTTAGAAACCTGACCACTCTTACTCACGATAGATAAAAACTCTCTGCTCTAAATGTTATCCAAAACTAATCATCAGATGCGTTCGCAGAACAAATTCTCTGAGTTTTATGAGTAGCTACGCAGCAGCACGCATACTCTCTAATGTTTGAACAATTTCTTTCTGGTTTGTGAACAAACATGTATATAATTATGTGCGGGCCAGTCATATACCCCTTCTTGTGGGTCCTCTGGTCCCTTTCTCCATTATTGTTGTATCTCCACATTATTGTATTACCCTTGCATGCCATTTCGAATGTACATACTCTGCTTGTTGTCTATGGAGAATAAACATATTTTCTATTCTATTCAACCATCAACAATTAGCATTATGTAATTTTTGAACTAAGCATATTATCAATCCGAAATAAAAACACATTATGCAAAAATAGTTATGTTTGAGATATAGGCTATAAGTCAACATGGTTGCTCGAAAAATATCGTTTTATTGAAATGATGTTTATCAACTTAGTTCAAGGAAATGAGCTAAATATGAGTCTTGTGAATGCCATAAGACAAGTAGCAACGATGACATGCGGCGCTACTTTAACAATAATTCCAATTTAGTTAAATACCACACTTTCACAAAGAAATATTCACGACTGGTATTACTGGAAAAATGTTATTTGACAGTAGTATGTAATATAACTTATTTTTTGCCATGTGACTTAAACCTCTTCATACGAAACAAATAGTGATCCCGTGGCAGACGCAAGTGCAAAATGTGAAATGTGAAATGATGACTCAGCTCCCCCCACTGGAAGGAAGGAGGTGAGGGAGATGGCCAAGGATGTGCTGGGAGGGATCGGACCGAGAGGAGGAAACCGTTCCATCCCCCCTCTGGAAGGAAGGAAGGGAGGATGAGCTCTCCTGTGAGGCAAGGGTAGGAATCTCTAAAAAACGACAGAGTTAGAAAAAGGTGGGTTTTGGACGTTTTTGGATGAGAAAGGTTCTGTTTCGGCATGAAGGAGGGCTCGGATGGACAAGCGGAGGGCATATTCGGACTCTACGTGAAATTTTGGGTTAGGTAGGTTGTTTCCAGCTCAATCGGAGAGAAAAAGTTCTGACCCCCCCTCTGGACGAGACTTCGATCTTGGCTTGTAGGAATGGTAGAGAGTCGTGCGATAGCTAGTTTGAAAGCTAAGAGTGAGAAAAATGCAGTGGAAAGCATCATATGTCCACGTTTTCTTGGGTTTAGAGTGGAAAATGACTAGAAAATGGCAGGAATCTCCGAAAAACGACAGAGTTAGAATTTTTACGAAAATGGCTGTAGCGGGCGAAGGAAGTCTCGGATGGAAAAACTGAGACCAGATTTGGATTCAGCGTCAAATTTTGGATGGCCAATGCCTGACCCCCCTCTTATCGATTGCATATTCACAGGATATATAAGTACGAGTTCGGGAGAGGAATCTCACTAAGTTGAGAAACTGACTAGAGATAAGTCGTTCCTCTTGAGGTCCGATATCGGACTTCTGACTTTTTATTGCTGATATCAGCTAAGGCGTCAGACTTATAGGTTAGCCAGGAGATGACCTTAGTCTCCAGGCCATAAAAGACTCCAAAACTTTAAAGGCTTGTAACTTTGCTTCTACGAGTCCTTTTGACTTGATTCAAAAAAGGTTCGATAGCTATTGATCAGACCTAGATATACAGACTACCTATAAAATTTCGCAAGTAGTGCTAAATGCTGAAAAATTTATATTTGCTATTTTTTGATGTTTTATAAGGTTCTCAAACCTTCTGATTTCAATGAAGAGCTTTATAAAGTTGTCAGAGGCGAGCTTCGGCTCGAGACTTGCTTCCTGATGTAAATAACTCCACCGGTTTTCATGTCAAAATCGTTGTACGAATACCAACACAGTGATATGACGAACGCTCTGTCCGCGGGAGGTTGGATTTGAGGGCCGAGGCCTTGGAGTCGGGATAGGATCCCCTCTGAGTAATGCCTGTAACGGATTCATCAGCCTAGCTTGTCTATCCTCATTGACATACTAGTTGAATTTTAAAAATGATGGTCAATGGACGTTTTAACACCTAAACGCTTGCTATCAAGTCGCTATGGCTTCTGCTATCAGGAATTTGTGAAATCTCGTCTAGCCTCAGTAACTCAGGGTTGGCAACGTCTATCGTTTGTCATTGTAACTTGGTAAAAATGAGAGGGTTACTGCAGGCATTGACGTCAAAACTTTTCGCGTCATAGGGTAACCAGTCTTTGTGTTGGGAGTTGGTTACTGAAAACATGGTGACTGCCGATGCCCATATTTGATAAAACCACAGTTGTCATGTCAAACGCATGGCCAAATAAGGAAGGTCTGAATCATGGCTTTGTGCTCACTGGGTATATAAACCGCGTCTTTTCTCTAGTCTTCTTTCCTGATTCAAGTTGCGAGACGAACGGTGAGTGCTCTGACAAGGTTTGCTATCAAACTTTGGGTTTTAGGATAATGCTAGGAATCATACTCTCTAAATTTGGTTGACGATTTTATTCCAACGTTTGCTATCAAATGTTTGGTGACTTAGTCTTTCAATGCATATCAGCAAGTAGTATCCTACAGACACTTGATATCAAATTTTACCCTATCTTTACAGAATCTTTACAGTGACTAGGCAGTGCAATGCTAGGATGCTTGTCGGCAAATGCAGTTGTGGCCGCATCGCACGAGGCAGCGACCTTAAGAAACATCTAAAAGATAAAGAGGGGACGATGGGCCATCAGAGGAAGGTGATGTTGAGGCTGTGTGTGTCTTGTCGTATATGTGCGATGGGGGATGAGGCAGAGTTTCTGAAGGCGCATTTGCAGTGTGAGACTGGGAACATCGGGGAGAAGGGGTTTAAGTCATGGTTTGAGGGGATATTGTTGGGAATTGAGCAAACAAGGGACATGTGATTGAGTTATTTAATTCGGAGGACATCCCAGGGTCGATGTTGACCAACGAAACAAGAAAAACACTCAAGGTTTTCGCGAGCGCTTTCGACAGACGCCGGCTGGCATCCTCAAGCAACTGAATTTTAATTCATGATACAGAAGCCATGCTGACAACAGATGATCATATCTCACTGTTTGTAGAAAGAATTCTTTACCAGAACTGAATAAGAAACATTTAGATGCTGCTCATTCTGTAAAATATAAGTAAGATGATAAATATGTTAAAATTGACATAAAGAGAAGAAACTATTCAATGAGCAAGCTACATGACATTATCATAAAATTCACCTAAATCAATCTTAGTTATATTCGAAGACTAAAGTTTCCGTGTCCACAGTGATTCCTTTACGATTCTTTTCCTCCAGACAGACTCCCTGTCCACCATGGTCAACGAATCAACATCAATTCGATGGCCAGTGTCCACCAAATGTTTGGCCAACTCTGATCTGCCCGTGTCCAACTCACGAATGTTGCGAACATGCTCAGCCTTTCTTTTCTCAATCGGTCTTGCAGATTCCCCCACGTACGAGAAAGAACAATCCTAAAAGCCACACTTGATATGGTAGACGGAGCCCAAACAAAGTGCTGGTAAAGGTCGCTTTCTAACCAGAATGTCTTGTAACGTAGAAACTGGAATTGCAACGTACAAATGGAATAGAACCAGTGACCTTCCTTTGCTCAGCACTCCTGCTCGTGTGGCAATCCAGTGAACGCATCTGTTGCTCAATTTCCTTTTTTGGCAACCATTTGCCAAAAGTGTGTTTTTCAAACTCCGAAGTTCCTGACCGATTGTCGACTCCGAACAAAGACGAGAAGCACGTAAACCAAGCGACCTGACAACACCACCGAATACACTGCGAGGATGACATGAGGATCTATTGAGATAAATATTTGAATGTGTAGGTTTTCTATACACCGAGAAAACCGGAGAACCACCATTCCTGTTAATCAGTACATCCAGAAAGGGGATCCTCCCATTTATTTCAACCTCCATGGTGAAATGAATAGAATCCACTCGCGAATTCAGAAAATCCAAGAAACCAGGAAGTTGATCCTCTCCATCGGTCCAGCAAGCAAGGACATCATCAACATAACGATGCCAAGCAATGGGAATATCCATACCAAGCTCCCTTGCCAACGTGAAAGTTTCGTACTCAAATAAGTTCATGTACACATTTGCCGATGCGGGCCCCAGACTGCTGCCCATACTCACTCCATCTAACTGGACGAAGAAACGATCATCAAACGCGAAGTAACAGCTTCGTAATAAGTAGTCAGTGAGATCGAGTAACTTCTCCATCGAAAAAAACACATCGTGAAAGGAATTGAGAATGCCTCCCAATATACCACTTCATCGCATCAATGAAACCAACCACAGGTACATTCGTGAATAAAGACTCCACGTCAAAGCTCACCAACAACGATAAGGATGTAGCTTCGATTGCGAAGGGGATGGCTGAGAAGAGTGATGAGCATGCGGCTGAGGAAGTGGAGTTGAGAGCGAAAATTAGGAAGACTTATGAGGTTGATTTGGATGCGGTGATGGAAGAATTGCTTGGGGATGTAGGCGATTTGAAGGAAGAGTGGGACGGTCAGGAAAAGAAAGACAGGAAGAGTCAGGAAGTGGGAAAGCCGTTGGCGGCATCATCGCCTCGGAGGGATGAAGGGAACACGAGGGATGAGTACGTGAAGATGAAGGGTCGAGTGAGAGCGGTTGAGGAGACGAATAAAAGACTATTGACGATGAATGAGCAGTTGAGGGTGAAGGTGGAAAGCTTTAAGGAGACGAGAGTGGAGTTGGAAAGGTTGAGACAGATGGAGAAAGAATGGATGGAGGAGAGAAGTGAGCTGTTGAAGAAGGCGAGTAAGACTAGCAGTTTGGAGGCGCAAGCTTGTTGAGGAAGGATGGAGAGATTGAGGAGATGCGAAGTGTGGTGAAAGAGACAGAGAAGGTTAAAAGAATTAATAAGAGGTTGTTGTCGGAAGTTGAGCGGTTGCATGAGCGTGAGAAGTGTCGAAAAAGGAGAGTATGAGGTTCATCTTCCCCTCTTTGAAAATAACGTATGTGATGTCCCCACCATCTCCAGCGATTTGAATGAAACGCAGTCGTGTTACGAGGGGGTTGGAGTTCGCTGCCTCCACATGACGATGAATATCAATGGAGAGCTTGGTGACTTCGTCGTCAGAAAAGTTAGAAAGAAGGTTCCCAGTAAGTCTATTCAACACAATCATTTCTCCACCCCATCTCATCTACTATTATTTTCCTTTCAGAGTTCTTGCAGTAGTCGTGGAAGTGACAGTAGTGTCAGTGGACGGAGAACGCCCCATGAGACCTCTTAAGGGCTACCTTCTAATGCAGCTAAAGCGGTCCCATGCCCGCCACATATCTTCGGATATGGAATGCAGAGGGGAAGAATAAATGATGAAATGGAATAAATTGGAAGGGACATTCATGCGCCACACGCAACCACAAGCTCACTTCTCTCTTCGCTAGTGAACAAGCTCTTGTTAGTGTAGTTAGAAAGCTTATCATGTTGTACAAAAGTTTTTACTGCGACACAGGTTGATAAAGTGATTATGTAGTCTTCATCTAAATTAGAATCATTTTGATTGGTTGTTGAGGAATTCATTGTTGAAAAACATATAAAAGCCAGAAAATTGAAACACTTCTCATTCTCATCTATCTCATGATGGAAGGTACATCTCCCACCTTAGAGATCTTCAACAAAATCTTTGAAGTGGTTGACGAGTGGGATGAAGGGTGCGATCAGAAGGAGACTTGTGATAAAGGCAAGATTGTGCAAGTTGTGTGCAGTGATGGTGATTTTACACCAAAAACAACGCGCGTGAGAAGAGCGCCCGATGCCCTAAAACGACCAAGGTGCTACAAAGTCTACAATGACTTAAAGGTTCTTCCACTTGACTTTCCTCGCTGTAAAGTATATGTGCTTCAATTGTAAATAAACCTACATACTACATGTCTTTGTTTTGCAATGTATTGATCTAGAAATGGAAATAAATGGAGGAATTTAGATATGGGGTTAGTTAACACATTTATTATCGGTCTACGTTTCTATCAAAAGGGATCGCACCATTAGAGAAGATAGAAAGTGATTTTGTATACGTGTGGCGCAAGAGTGACCTCCCATTTAATCCCTTCATCATTTAGCTTCAATGATTGAGACAGTTCTTAAAAGAACTCATGGCTCATTCTCAGATAACGTTGCTTCAATTGATTCACCTAAAATCATTTTTCATATGTTGAATGATTTCTAGTAAATATTTTAAGTGTCTAGATGATAGGATATCTTATTCTAACAATAGCTCCCAATCGACTATATGCTTACTCGATGATCATTTCGAAGCCATGTAGTTTATATGAAGGAAAAACACCACTGTCATGATACACATTTATTAAAAAGAAATAAAAGCAATACACTTTGTAATAAGACGGTACATTATGTCTACCAAGTCAAACTCTTCTTGATTGCGGGGCTGACTAGAACGAGAGAAGAGGTCTAGCCAGCACCGGAGAGTCTCAACACACCGCTCCATCATAAAGGCCTTTGGAGACACACTCAGGAAGGCAGCCCTGATTGTATCAGTACTGTCCTCTTCATTGCTCACTATTTCATCGTCGGAAATGATGATGATGGTTTCCTCATCCAACTGTAGCGGCTCGACCTCACCATCGTAAATAGTTTTCACTTGCCTCTTGCGTGGGGCATTGGGTATGAGTAGGGCATAGGTATTCGGTGGTGTATTCATTTTAATGATATTATGAGGAAATGGTCATTGCACCACACTTATATAGATTCTCTCTCCCTGCTTCGCGCTCTCTCATTGGACGACAGCCATTTATCAATCACAATGCATCATTCTCATATATAAGGAAGAGTGTCTTGCATTTCCCTATCATAGTCATGCCGATGCAGAGGAAACATTCACACCTCTTGCTAGCTCAACTCCTACGAAGAAGGAAGTTGAGAGAAAGTTTCAACAAAAAGAGGAAGAGGAAGAGAGACAAATGATTGAAGACTACAAGCACCTCACTCTAGAAACGGTTGAGAGTGAGCCTTTCTTAAACGAGGCTGACTTTCAGGAGTGAAGAGCCTTGATGAGACCAGAGAATGCCCCAAACGGTCTTTATAAGACCACGGCCTTAACGGCCACCTAATCAAGAAAGAAAAGACATTGACTGCGCCACACGCAACATACAAATTTGATGATTTGATGTTATCTGACGAAAATGAAGTGTTAAGACAGTACGACCACCAATGAATTGAATAGGATTACCACTATCATCATAGATACCAAATTTGCAATGGGATAATCGTGATACATTGACTGGAATGTATACCTTGTTCAGGAACTCCCTGTGCATGGTCACACCAAAGTCGCCACTGTCAATAGGAATATATCTTAAAAGGGGAACCATTTGACCACCAACTTGTGTTGAATGGATAAAGATAGTGTAAATGTAAAAGTGATTGATATTCATATCGAGCAAAGATGTTGAGCCACAGTACTTTTCGTCGTAGAATATGTCACGTTTGAATCCTAAAATCTTTGTTAACTCTTTTGAAATGTGAATGACCGTTTTACCATGTACACTGATACAGAATGTATTTGCTTTAGGATCATAGTCAAAATGATATGAGTGCAGATTTGATACACCCTTGTTCAAGTATGTACAAACATCATAGCCATTGCTATAATGCTTTGGAGGTATCGTTAACTTTTCATTTGGCTTCCATGTAAGACTGGGACGTAAAACAGGGTCTGTGCGTTTGAAATAAAGGACCATTCGACAATCGGATTGCTGTTCAGATGTTATTTTCACGTTCCCCCATTCATGGTGTGACCATAAGACGTCTGTATTCAAAGAGAGCAAATCGCGAAATTTCGAATTGATGTGAACAAATCCAATGTGTGAACGCTCATAATCATTTCGGAAATCAATCCTTGCTTTATTGTGTGCTCGAGTGATGGACATAGATAATCCATTTATTTCATTTGCCTGTTTGATCAAGTCATCAACAGTACCAGATTTAAAAAGCACAAAGCGCTCATGCATGCGATCAAGGGGAAGTAGGGTAATATTAAATTTTCTCCTGTGCCAATGTGGATATTTCTTAATCTGCTTTGATATTTTCATGGACACTTGAGCTCTCAAAGGGAAGGCACCACCTCCTTTTACTTCTGAAAATTTTGCGATAGGTAGAAAGAAACGTGATTTAAGATTCAATATCTTTTGCAGAGGTCCACTCACATAAAATCCATGGGAAATAGTAGTCGGTCTCATGTAGAGGGTAACTTTATGTAGATTTGGATCCATCTGCCAGAACCATAGATCCTTTGTCAAATCATTTACAACATTTAATAGGCGTTGAATTTTCATATAATAGTATGATTGCTCTAAACGATGACGGAATGATGGGTTTGTAGGTTGTTTCCATTTCAGTGGTGAAGCATTTTTAGCAATGGGTATGTCTGTATCTGCAGTGATAATTAAAGTAGGGCCATTTACAATCTCATCAACAGCTCGCTTTCCCCGACGGGTGTTTACCGTAGGAATAGAATTCCACTCTTCTGCATGTTCATTCAAGTTGTAGGTATGTACTTTATCATTTCGCTCTAGTTTTGGAAAGTAAAAGTCTTGATTCGTTGCAGTGCCTAATATAATCTCTTCATTTGCAATGGTTCTTATATTATTCACATAGCTCAAATCTTGTAGGGCTACTTCCCAATCACCACTTAAGTAAATCGGCTGTGTTAAATCAGTCTCAAACTCGGCAGCTGTATTTTCATATCGCTCAGGTTGAGCATTACTGGGAAACACTGCTGTAAACTCCATGTTAAATTATCAACATAAAGCGTTGTTTGCTTAGGCGTTATGTTGCATGACATAACGAACTGCTGCTTTCAATCTGTTCACAGTAGGCACTGTCTGTCGTCCTAGGAATTTGGTTAAGAGTGATTGCCTTTTCACATAAGTATGCTTGTACCGCCTTCTTTCATATTGCGATAGTTGATACAACCAAATATCACTTGATATCTTGGTCTTCTACGTTTAAAATCTGTAAGGGTATGAAATATTTCACGTTTTATTGATGAGCTCACACGACAGCTATTTTTAATTCCATTGCAATGCGACGCACAGGAGTGATCAAATCGATGCCGCCTACAGGCGATCACCTAAAGCCATAATCTACTAACACCATTTCCCACGCATGACCCATTCGCTGACGTAAAATCTGAAGTTTGTAAGCATGAGTTTGCCAAGGATCGGCTATGTCCGAAAGAATTACATCTTCAATAGGTCTTGCAGCATGAATAGGTGATTTGATGAGACGAACTGCGTCATCTAATCCTCGTCCCACTAATGTCACTATTGCAAATGACAATATGATGATGAATCTTAACATGGCTTCGTCCATTTCTTATGAATGCTTTGCTTAAACGAGAAGACAAAGCAAAAGTTTTGTTATGTCCAAAACTAACCATGATTGCCAAGCTCTCTTCTCAGTGTCACGCTACATGGACGGCTCGACGCATTACCTTTTACGATACTCATCGACAAGTTAAAATAAGTTTATCACCTTTTCAAATGGATAACCTCCACGATGCTTTGCTTATAATGCATCATCCAATGTACTGTATTCCTCTAGGTGGACGTCTATTCATTATTCGACGAGATTTCATTGCTCTTCATGATCAATATGGTGTTATACATTTTACATCCTCAAGTTGGAACAAGTATAGAGAACGTATACATCCTCGCATAATGACTTACCTTCAACAAACCAACACTCATAAACATGAGTGTGACAAGTGAACAATGTCTTCTTATCTCTACCTATTCATGTTTGATGACTAAATACAACATATTCAATCACATCATCTACTTTTCCATTGAAGTATGATAAAGAAAACAAATTTTAATCGTACATATTTATTGAAGGCTTTTATAAAAGTTACGAATGCGCTTTTCATTGACAAGGGTATCATGTGAAAAATGTTTACAAATGTCATGTAAAGAGTCATAATGTAGTCGCTGCATTACAAAGTAGAGGGCATAGGCTCCACATGTTGAAGACAAGGGATGTTGATAGGCCAAAGCATTGAAAATCCATTTTCGTGAATGACGGTTCATGAAACGTGTAACATAATCACAGTTTGGTAAGGCCAATGAATCAAAGATTTCGCCGCAATAGTTTTTATCAATAAATAAAACTTTCCAGTGTTTGCCGGGTAAGTGTGCTGTATCAGTATTCATGATAATGAATGAGGGTGGTTTTGGTAAAACTGTGGGCATATTATTAATGGAAAACACACCTCGAAATGCTGCAACAGTGCGTTCATCACCATGTTCTTGAACGACTCTCTCTAGCTCTGCATCAGATAACCAACTCATTAACTTGTATAAGAAGCGGAAACGTCACGTAGCCTGTTAATTCGAATGGTGGAATCGAACACAGCATAGATGAGTACATTGACTGTATTCGTCAAATCTTTTTCAAAAAAGAATTCTAGTTTAAGACCCTTCGTGGCAGTGCCCGGACGATAAGAAGCACCTGCTTCATTGTTTGCTGTCAAATCAAATGCCTAAAGCGTATAACCTTTAGCAAATTCATCATAGGTCAAACCATTGGTGTCATCAGTATTCCAGTATTTAGATGTCTCCATAGTATTTTGATATGAGCGAGAATAATGTCCATTCGCGAAGTCTGGGCAAAAAGGAGTACCAGGAATGTAATCAGTATCACGATACAATCCGATTTGATTTAAACCAAAGTGTTCAAGGTTGAGGGGATTCTTCGATATATTACAATTGTATGCATCATTTGCAATCAATCCCACAATGATCATTTTTGGTGATTGTTTAGGAAACAAACTATCTTTGACAAAGCTCTTTTGCGCACGAGGAATGGTGAAACTATGGATCTCAATATGATTTACATCATAAAGAGCATCATACTTCTTCAAACCCATCTCGTGACCATTAATCACCGAAGGATTCACTGTCATTCGTCGCACATAAAGTCTAACACTTTCAAACACAATCTTAAATTCAGTCTTTGCTCCATAAGAATTCAATACAAATTTAGGATCGTTCGGCAAGAGATGAACTCGCATGTCTACTATTGACATTAAGAAACGTGATTGGCGGAAAAGGTCCAAGTATAGGGGACCATACAATTCACACACCCCACTTTCTGCAGTTCACTTTTCACGAGTGACAAATCCCTTGTTTTTGTCACTATCAAATTTACCAGCTTCATCTTTACACCAACCCATAACAGCCATGTGACTCTTTTGTGCTTGTGGCTGGAACAGCATGACTGTTGAAAAATAACAGAGATGGGGATAACTGTGTTGACCACCTCCAACCCGAGTTTCACCAATGGTCAATGATACATCCTTGAAGAGCGTTGCTATTGCCAAGTTATTCACGGCTACTTTGTCCTTGTCGTGAAGGTTTGTACCGTCCTTATTCACTATCTTAAACTTAATATGTAGATTGATGTCATTTACATCGATGTACTCAGCATCATTTCCTGGTATTAAAAACTCAATGACACTACCGGAATCGATACTTGTCTGTGGATAACGAATGGATACATAATTTCTAATGATATCCGTCTGTATAGGTGTTCTATCAAATAAGCAAAGGGATGAGGTTTTACATTCCATATTTAAAACAGTCCACGTCGTCTGTGTTTGGTAGGAGGTATACGAGATACTCTTCGCTTACGTTTGCCTGAAGTAGAGAGTGGATTGATATGACTGATGACAGACCTGATACCAGCCTTACCGACATTCTTCAAACGCTGTATTCCATGACGCTTTAGCGATTCACGAATCGGCAATCTTCCTGAAAGCGCATCACTTGCTACATCTTCTGCTAATCCTACAAATTCCTTTAAAGCTGATTTTCCCACATTTGCGAAAGTGGGGAGCATCATACCTTTGACAGCACCCAATAGACTACCCCCTTTTTGACGTCTCGATCCAGCATAAACGGGAAAGCCAGCTCCATGACTAGCATAGGAGGGAGCAGAATAAAACGTAGCAGTTTGATCCATAGGTATTTATTTATATTTACACAATTCATTACTTTGCTTAGGAACGTTGACTAACACGATAAAGGTCAGAATGAAGAATCCAACTGTTCATTGAATTTGGATAGCCAGCCCATTTCACCAGGCTCCACTTTTCCCCATGTCGTATTTGGTGATGAAGTATCTTTTCAACCATGTAGTCATCATCTTCTTTGGTGATGGGCGTCATCTCATGACGATAAAAACTCCCTTCAATCTCTTCACCATGATAATCACGAAGCTTGTAGGTAGTGGACTTGAGTTTCTTGTTAACCTCAGGGACAGTAAATATTTCTTCCGTCTAATTGGGAAGATAACCTTTAGCAAACACGCTTTTCACCTTGGAAATGCGAACTTTGTCACCAATCTGAATGTCATGTTTACCTTGTGATGGTTGCTTGCGTTTAGCATTGATTTCACGGATTGTATCCACCATGTCTGGAGTTATGTCAGCAGGTTTGTGACCACTCATACGATGAACAGAATGATTGTAAGCGTGTACAGTATCTTGTAATACATCCGTCCACGTTTGTGTTACTTTTGCAGTGAAATAGCGCCATAGATGAGTTTTCAGTGTACGATTAAAGCGTTCGACCACTGCAGCCTTGTATGCACTTTCCACAATAAACAGCTCAATGTTGTGCTCGCGAAATAAAGCACGCACATGTCTGTTTTCAAACTGTTTCCCTTGATCAGTCTGAATACGTGTGGGAATGCATCCTTCACTGAAAATATTTTGGAAAGCCTCGGCCACTTCTTCACCACGCTTTGTCTTGAGTGATTGAACCCAAGAATAACGGGAAAATAAGTCAATGACAGTTGGGAGAAAGCGATAGCCTTTATTCTTTTTAGCTAATAAAGAAACATCAGCCAAACCTGCTTGCCATTCTTCATCAATATCATGAACGATATAAGAACGGGTAGGATAACGTTTTCGAGCTTGTGTGTGCAATGTATATGCAGGTTGAGCTTTTAACCATCTCTTCACTTGTTTCTGTGAATAACCACTTGCTTGTGACAACTTTTTCACTGAAGCATAACCTGCATAATGCTTTGGGTTATAGTAAATTGATTTCTGATGTTCATCCATCGTCTATTAAGAGGGATCGTTTATTTGCCTCAAAGCATCAGTCTTTTTCTCCGCTAGGGTTTGCGTTTGTGTTTGAGACCTGCTTTTGCTACTTTTTTGAGCAGTCTTGTATGAATCACTTTTACAACATGTACTTAAGCAGTTCAATAGCACATGAATGTTTGGCAACTCTGAACATGGGATGCAACATAGCTTCTTCATATTAGAAGTCTGTGATAAAATCAAATGATGGATAACGTGTTGAAGGTTTTGGTATACGCTTCGGCAACTTCTCGGGTGTTTTCAAAGTTTGCTTGATTCTCTTTTTAGGTCTCTCTACACTTTGTAACTTTCTCTTCCTAGGTGTAGAATCATTTTCCATTTCCTGTAAGGTATCACGACTAAGAATTGTCTTTGGAACATTGAATTTCTTCATACTTTTTAAAAAGAACTCTCATCCTGTAGGTGTAAAGTGACGACGACGATCACGAACAGCATGATTAATTAAATCTTCCACTCTTGAGTCCCTAATGACTGCACCATCATCATCTACCACTTCACCTCGTTGAGTGATTTTCAGGTTAGGTTCGAGACTTCGATATAATCTCAGTGCGCGATTGCGATAGGGTTTGGGTGAACCAAACGGAAGATCACTGTGAATTTTTTCTTTCAATTGTTTCATTTCTTCTAAGGTAGAACTCTGCTTTATCAAACGATCATATGGATTTTTACTTTGTACAGCTTCTTTTTCATATTGCTGATTAAGTTTCAACATTTGATTTGCCCAAGGTTGTTGAACACTCTGCATTGTAGTCAGATGTATATATTCTTCTTGTGGAATAGCAATCATGCGTTGAAAACCCCTGATAACAATTTATATATGATCATGGGTTTCTCAAAGAGATGACTGCGTAAGCGATAATCCTCAGGACACTCCTGGGTAAAGTCCAAAAATAAATAATTATAGGGTTTTTCCGTAGCAGCCTCAAATACTTCAATTAAGGCTTTTGACTTGTGAGGAAGAACTTGTCGAGATAGGAATTCAACTTGACTTTTATCGCGAGGATTTTTAAAGATGATGTAGTAATGCGTGTTTAGACTTCGAGTCCGTGCTTCCTTTCCACTTGGAAAAAGATTTTGCATACTGAAAATGATAAAGCATGGTTTGTGATGAGCAGCCTTGGTAAACATAGCAGTTACTTCTTGTGAGTTCTTACTCTCATTAAGTAAATCATCAAGAATGATAATATCATAGGGTTGAATGTCAGCAGTGCTGATAATCCCCGGTTGAACCAAGTAACCCTTGCCAACCAATTCACGATGTAAGTTATGTTGATAAATTCCATAGCACCAAACAACACGATTCAGTATGCAGTCAAAAATCTCATTACGACGCTCCAACAATTGCAGTGTTAAATGTGTCTTCCTACTATGAGAGGGTCCTACGGTACACATAGTGCGATTACAGCGTAAACGGAAATCCATGTTGATTTTGATGAAAAGTCTTACCATTTAACCAAATATCTATCCATTAATGGCTTTATTCACGAGAGCACCAGCTAATCCTCCCAAAGCAGGACCGGCAGCTGCCATGATGATAGGCGCTAAAAGTGGTAAGAAGCCACCGCGCTGTGATAATAGTTTGCGCTTTGTAGGAATTGATGTTTTTGGATTGCTCAAGGTGCGAAGAACTTTACCATGCCTGGGAATTGCATTGGCCTTTTTGCTATTTAATGTCATATAACGCACTTTTCGTATTTCCGCGAACATTTTACGAATGAAGGCATTGTTTGCCAGCTTCATTGCCTCACATCGATGAAATGGTTTTAATTTTAATAAGCGACGAAGAGTGAGACAGAATTTTTAGTTTGCATTTGATTGACACATTTGTCTGCGCGAACGGTGAGATGAACGACGTCTAGCCACTTTTACAGGTGGATGTTAGAGTGTTCTTTGCTTAAACACGACAGTAGCGTCGAAAGATCACCGACGTAAACGCAATGAAATAGAGGAAGACATTGAGTACAGCACTAGTAAAAAGCAATACACTGAGAACAGCCACAGTACCAGTGGGATAGTCAGAAGCAGATACATGTGTGGGTAGCTGTAATGTATCATTCAGTGAGGTACTATAGTTCAATGGAAACAGTTCAGCTGTGTCGTTTGCTGATATGTTATGAGCCAGACATGAACAATCTGTTTGTACGATGATGCTTGTAAAGTTTAATGCCTTTGCATCAATTGTGCTTAAGTGGAAAAGGCTTCCCATAAGCAACGTGTAGAATACATAACTCCAAGCAAGGTAATGAAAGAAGACCATGATGTAACAGTGATGAAAGTGTATTCGTAAACTGCTTTGGTTTACAATTATAAGATAGCATATAGTCAACATCTTTACAGTTTGCGTGAATGATGATAGCATTACTCAAACGATGCATCATCTCTCTACAGTCACTGGATGATAATAGCTTTTCCAACACAAGAATCCACTGCCTTGCATAATCATGCTTTCTCTTTTCAATGAGACGGTGATACAGTGGTGTCATGGTCATAGATGACTGTTCTAAAATCGACAAAGATTGCATCAAAATCATTTATATACATTGACTGTTGAAATTATTTCTTGATCACAGATGGGACACAACATGGTTTCCAAAGGTACATAGCACGTAGAACATATAACAGTATGACAACATGGTAAAAAGAGAAGGGATCGTTCCCCTTTAAAACACTCAACGCAGTTCCGTTCACATAATAATTTGAACGTCTCTTCTTCCAATTTCTTTCTGAAGTCACTTTTATTGGTAGAGCTACTTGAAAAATCAGTTGCAAATGTCACTTTTTTCTTTTTCACTCCAGATCGCTCCAATTTCATCCTCCTATTTTCACTATTATTGCATTGCAGCATGGAAAAATCCTCTATCCATCTTCGATCCAAATGATGATTCATAGCATGCTCATCTAGATCCATTAGTCTTTCAACTACAGCGCCAGCTTTAATATTTTCATTTACATTTGTAACACTTTCTATAGCCTTCAACGAATAACCAAGCTCTCTTGCTACAAACCATGAAGTTGGGAAACGAATGCAACTTTTCATCTTCAAATAATTTCAAATGATGAGTGTCAGGAATGGACACTCAGTTGAATATGCTTGATATGACTTGTACACCTTTGACAGTATTGATGACTCAGTGTAATCTAATACTTTACTTTCACAAACATGTGTCACGGTAAAACTATTTTACTACATTATCACTTTATCAACCTGTGTTGCAGTAAAACCTTTGTACAACATGATAAACTTTACTTTCATTTCATCAATTTTTCACCCATCCTCCGAGTTATACTGGCTTGGAACCGTCATGAAAGCAAATGACTTTCAGGCCTCATTATGAGTAGCCTCGTAAAGGCTGATGGATCATTTACGGAAAAAGGCAATGAAGCAGTGTGCTGTGTATATGTGTGAGTGTGTATATCTTCATGTTTTGAAGAAAGGATGTTCTTCACTCAGATTTATGTTTAGGTCCAAACCATCTTCCCTCTTTTAGCATGTTGGATTGTCTTTGATGACTAACTATTGTTGCTTTCTTCACATAGTCAATCGTTTCTAGACAATCGGCAATCTTCCTTGGATCACCTGTCTTGATTGCTATGGAATAGTACCTTTCTGACAACTCCATGATTGTGTTCTTTTCTTTCTTTTGACGAATCATTAATTCAGCTTCTGTCTCACTCATGATGCAGGATCACTACACTGTAACAATGCTCAGTGAAAAGTGAATTTCTATAAAGTGCTACCTCCTTATATCTTGTCGTAGGAAACCTGAGTCTTGGATGGCGAACTTTAGGACTTATGATGTGTTTCATTAACTTTTAGACTACATTATCATTTCAAAAACTTGTGTTTCATAAAACATCATGATCATCTTTCTAACTATACATCAACCTGTGTTGCAATAAAACTTTTGTACAACTTGATAAACTTTCTAACTACACAAACGGAATGAAACTTCGGTGATCAAAGTTTACTTTCACAAACGTGTGTCACGGTAAAACTATTTGACTACACTAAACTTTGCTTTTGCAAAACATGATAAACTTTCTGACTACGTTCACAAGAGCTTGTTCACTAGCGAAGAGAGAAATGAGCTTGTGGTTGCGTGTGGCTCATGAATGTCTCTTCCAATTCATTCCAATTTATTTCGCCTCGGTCAGAGGCAGTCTCACAGCGTTGGTGGAGAATCTTAAAGAAAACCTACGGGAGATGGCTAAAGCACCCATGACCGAGCGATTGAAAAGAGTTTGTTGAGATTGGTGTCACATGCCCAACATAAGCGACAGCTCAGCGGTTTCGGTCTAAAGTATGACACCGTCCCTTGCCCTCCTTCCATCTGTGGCAGTGCTCGCCGTCCAAAAGGAACGCCTCACCGTAGGAAGTATTATATCGAAGGTCTCCACCTCACGTTGAGATGACTTGATAGCCAGACATGAAACGTGCTTGATAGCAAGCCGTGATTCACAAGCGTTTTGCAATGGAGATGTTTAGATGCCACCCATGACAAGATAGCTAAGACTCAACCGATTGGCGTTCAAAGTGCTACGTTGAGAACTGTGTCAAATGCCCAACATGAGTTGCCCCAGAGGCTTCGGTCTAGAATATGACACACTCCCTTGCCACACTTATCACTACGGCATCATCCGCCGTCGCGAAGGAACACCCTGTCATTGGAATATTACAGCAAAACTCTCCGTGCCATGCTCGCTTTCAGTGAAAAGCTGCTTGTAACATGTAAAGACATGAGAAGACTGGCTTAGACACCTTTAGTTGACTTCAGCAGAGTCGAAAACCTAGAGAATCTCCAAAAATAGCAAATGTAAATTTTTCAGCATTTAGCACTACTTGTGAAATTATATAAGTAGTTTGTAAATATAGGTCGGTCTGATCAATAGCTATCGAACCTTTTTTAAATCAAGTCAAAAGGACTTGTAGAAGCTAAGTTACAAGCCTTTAAAGTTTTGGAGTCTTTTATGGCCTGGAGACTAAGGTCATCTTCTGGCTAACCTATAAGTCTGACGTCTTAGCTGATATCAGCAATGAAATTTTCCAAGTCTGATTTTGGAATTTCTGATGCTATCAACGGAGCTCCGGAGAGACGACCTACCTTTGACAATCTCTCTCGTCTTAATGAAATTTCTCATTCGGTTCCCTGCTTGTATAGTTTGTGGCGATCAGCTGATGACGTAATCTCAATCATCCAAAACTTTAAACACTTCTATCTCCGGTTCTAGTGCTCCGATTGACTTCAAATTTTGACAGTCACGTTTTCTCGCTCTCACCTTTCATTTAATTTATCCCTCGACTCTCTACGAAGCCGAGTTGAAAAAACTCAAAGTATCCAAAAGTCGTTTTTTCAAAATATCCAAAATCTTGGAAAATGCACAAAAAATCGATTTTAAACATTCTCTCATTTGGAAACGAAACCTTCCACAGATCTGAAAGGATAGGATCCTAGAGAACAAAGTGCGGTCTTGCCCCTAAAAGAAACTCGAGCTCTTCATTCACTTCCATTCCTGAGTGAGTCGTCATCAAAGTAGGCCACAATTTAACATTTTCACGAAAAAGTCCCATGTGTTGAGACCCAGTGAAGAAAATTTTCGACTTTTTCTCTCCGATTCACTTGAAACTCACCCTCTAGATGCAGAATTGCACGTATAGTCCGAATCTGGCCTCAGTTTCCCCATCCGAGGCTTCCTTCGCCCGCTACAGCCATTTTCGTAAAATTCTAACTCTGTCGTTTTTCGGAGATTCCTGCCATTTTCTAGTCATTTTCCACTCTAAACCCAAGAAAACGTGGACATATGATGCTTTCCACTGCATTTTTCTCACTCTTAGCTTTCAAACTAGCTATCGCACGACTCTCTACCATTCCTACAAGCCAAGATCGAAGTCTCGTCCAGAGGGGGGGGGGTCAGAACTTTTTCTCTCCGATTGAGCTGGAAACAACCTACCTAACCCAAAATTTCACGTAGAGTCCGAATATGCCCTCCGCTTGTCCATCCGAGCCCTCCTTCATGCCGAAACAGAACCTTTCTCATCCAAAAACGTCCAAAACCCACCTTTTTCTAACTCTGTCGTTTTTCAGAGATTCCTACCCTTGCCTCACAGGAGAGCGCATCCTCCCTTCCTTCCTTCCAGAGGGGGGAGCTGAGTCATCATTTCACATTTCACATTTTTCACTTGCGTAATAATGCACACCCCATGACTACTGCGAATCTGTGCGTATGCCGAGATCTACCCGGTTCCTCGTCTTGTCAGACAGAATCAGAGAAGAACGCATGTAAATCCAATGAGATGCAGATTGAGCTTCTCGATTAAAATGAGATTTTCTATGTTTTCTCTGATTTAGTGAAAGTCTAGAGCCACAAGTTTTCATATGATATCTTCAAGTCACTTCCTATCATGTACACGAAGCCAAAAAATGAATGTCTGATTTTGATTTGATTTTTTTTCATTACCTGTGATATCGCATCCTATCATTTTTATGCTGTTTTATCGGATTTAACTTTTTTACGTGCTACTATTCATATAGCCTTACACTGTAGGCCTATTCCAGCATTCCCTACTTCCGGGAAGGGTATTGCAAGTATCATTTTAGCATAGTCCAACTCAATTTTTATGGACCCTAATTAATTGATGATGAAATTAATGGTATATAGAATTTCAAGATAATGCAAGCTAAACTAGTTGCAAGCTTCTGATCAATGAATTTGATGGAATACAAGAAAACATTTACAATCTCTCGACTTTCGATTAATCTTGCATTTGAGTCTCGAAATTCGGAATTTTGAAAAAACGGAATCGTAGGCTACCGGTCCACGCGCAATTCATGAATCTTAAAAGATATCCCCAGCATGCTACTCGTACCACTAAATTGGTCAGAAATTGATTGTTAAAATTGATCATTAACTTATTTCATGTTCGTAGATATAGCTATATTGTACAGTGTGTAGTCTTTTGTTTGACACGTTCATTTGTTCGACAAGATATCTATAAAAAACGCTCATTTCATTGACGACTCATTTACAGAATTCTATGGTCCATTTCGTTAATGCACTCATTTGTTCGAAAAAATTGATCATCAGATATCAATGTACTCCGTGTCTGTGGCATGAATTACTTACGATATAAAAATACCTGACATTGAGATCCATTTATGCACAATCCATGCTCAAGTTGAAATTTGAATGGAATGTATTAGATAACATGTATTCCTATCAATGTCCATTTCCGGGAGGTATTTTCATTGTTCAGGGAGTTATCATAGAACAGAATTCTTATCAATTGATAGGGGGTGTTTACATACAAATGTAACATTTCAGTCATTGAACTTGGATTAGCCTCAATAATCATCGACTTAATAATAACAAAACATAGAAATTATAAACAAAATACCAAACAATTATACACATACAAATAAATATCTAGTTCTCATTGGAATCATGATTGATGTTGATAAAATAATCAGGAATATTGAAGTTAGGAACTCATCATACATTACCAAATTTCTTGTCACCTTGGCCTAGATAAGTAATGCATGTCTTTCACAGGTTCTATTCTTCGCTACTTTTTTAGCAGCAAAATTTGTTTGATCTCTACATCGTAAGAGCAAAACTAACCATGTTCAGATAAAATATGGCCTTTGTCAAATTCTCAGACTCATCATCGGAAAGCATATAGGCCTACTTGTGTCAATGATTATTAGTTCATCAAATGCAGAAGTTGACTTGTGATTTGTATAATCCGGCGATGATAGTAATGTCATTGCTTCTTTTTCATTATCCAATGCATCCGCGAATCTTCTAGTTTTGAAAGAATCGCATAGGTCTGCATTCCTATGGAGTTTCGGAGTCCCGCAGCAATCGAGTTCAGACTATCTCGTGGTTAGTAATCTCCATCATGTTTTCAACTTTCTGAAATGAACTGCTTATATTCGTTAATGTCATCATAACTGAAGCATTCAAAGTGCGGCAAAGGTGCTGTTGATTGCTTCGTCTTGATTTTCTCTTCATGACACGCATCAAAAAGGCTTTCAACCCATAGGTCCCTTCTCTTCATTCACAATGGCTCTGTACTGATAATCACAAGTGCCACATCCTCTGAGAAAAATCGTCCTTACTCGGTCGTTTCTTGATTGGCATACGCATTAGACTTGACTTGGTATGAAATGCACAAATTGCTTTGTGATCTTGAACATGCTCATCGGTTTGAGGCATTTTCTTGCATCAAGACTTCTAGCAAAATGAACAGAATAGTATCAATTAAGGGACTGATTGAATGTAGTCAAAGTTGTCTACATCCATCGCAATCTGGCAGCCTGCCCACCGTGTAAATGTACAATGCATGTGGATCGTTTGAAGAACTTGAACTCTATATCATGGCAAGTTTTAGATGTCTAGGTTCCCCGGGAGTTTTCTAAATAGTTCCCAGCAGACATAGAGATTCAGGATCGGCTTTTTACGTGTATTAAACTATGCCAGTTTATCTAGTAATGTATTTTTTGCTATCTAGAGATCTCATTAAGTAATGGTTAAAGGAGGTTTCATTGATATTTGCTGAAATAATGAGGACAATTATCTGTTAAAATTCCCGAGGGCATAGCCCGAGGGAATTTTGACAGATAATTGGCCGAGATATCTCAGCAAATATCAATGAAACTCCTTTAACCGTTTTAAACTATGCCAGTTTATCTCTATTCGGGTAGGGACAAATTAACAATGTTATAGTTGATCTCTATTCGGGGAGGGACAGATTAACAATGTTATAGTTGATCTCTATTCGGGGAGGGAAAATTAACAGGGATGATTAACTTATGTTTAAGATAACCATGAGATCAATACATGGTGAAATTTGAAATTTGTAGTATTTCATGACAGCAGCTAAGGAATTATCCTTTTCATTAGAGCAGTCATCATCATGAACACCAAAAACGACATCGACAAATTTTTTGAAGAGATTGATATTAATGACTTATTAAGATTTGATGAAATTACTGGCACATCACCATCAACATCACGACATGCACAGCCTATTACCGACACTGACGTATCCGATAACATCATGAAACAAATACCAAAATCTACATTGAATAGTGCTAACTGGGCTCAAAAAACTTTCGATGACTGGCTTGGAGAGCGTAATAGGAAGATCTTAGAAGCTGGGTCCAGTGAGTTGATGTATCTCTCGGAAGAAGGTTTTGCTACACTAGGAACAATGTCTAAAGGCAGCCTCAACTCTGCATTGCAGAAGTTTGTTTTCGAAGTAAGAAAGGTGAATGGGGATCGGTATCCAAGTGAAACTCTCAGAAGCTTAGTTTGTGGGATTGGATCTTGGTTACAGCGCGTGGAGAAAAAACAATGGCGACTATTTTCAGATCCAGATTTTGCTGATGCGAGAACAGCATTGGACGCAGCAATGAAAGTAACTGGCGAACTTAATGTAAATCAACCAAAGAAAAGAGCATCACCGATTACCGAACAACAAGAAGAATCGTTGTGGGAGCGAGGTTATTTAGGTATTGATAATCCCAAAAAGTTGAACCGGACATTGATTTATCTTCTAGCTATTCACTTAGGGCTTCGAGGAGGAAAGGAAATCCGAGAGCTAACAGTTGGTCCTGAGAGCGAATTACAACTTCGAAAGATTGACGACCAAGAGGTTTTAGAGTATAACGAAAAAGTGTCGAAGACGAAAAGGTGTGGACTTAAAGATCGAAATGTAGATCCAAAACGTGTTAAGATTTATCCTATTACCGATCGCAGTCGATGTACCGTTCAAATTTACAAAACCATGATCGAAAAGCGACCCCAAAATTGTGTTACGACAGCGCTTTTCTTGCAATCGCATTCGCACTATTCGAACGTACGATGGTATCTATCTTCGCCGATGGGTCACAATACGCTTGACATGACCTTTCGGACGATAATGGAAGCTGCAGGAGAGGACGATCGCCACTACAGCAATCAAAGCGGCCGACGCACAACGGTCACGAGGATAATCGAAAAAACGGGTAAGTCAATGAAACCGTAATGTCATATATAAATATTTAAGCGTGATTATATATATCAAATAATGGTCTGCTGCCGAATTTTACTGAAACTTTCTGTTAATAAGGGTGGTGTGGCAAAATAGCTTTATTATTCTAATCAACAAACAACAATATGGATTATTATTGCATGCATTTTTATTATTATTATTTTTGAGCCGCACCGCACATCTTATGCATGGCAATTTGATCTATCGTTTTTATCTGTTTTTATTTGAAATAAGTTTTTAAATTGAAAATTGTTATTGCTGTATGTAATAAAATAAATATAAAAAAAAAAAAAACAAAAAGTCAATGAAACCGTAATGAAATATTCATTGTTCATTTTAATTTTTTGTCATATATAAATATTTAAGCGTGATTATATGTATCAATAATGGTCTACTGCCGAATTTTACTGAACTTTTTCTGTAAGCATAGGTGGCATAAAAGCTTACGATTTATACTCGCATCAACGATAAATGGATTATTTGAATTGCATGCATTATTTTATTGAAAATAAGTTTTTATATTGCTGTATGTATTGCTGAAAATATAATAAAATAATTATAACAAAATAATATGAAAATATAAAATGATATGATTATAATATAAACATATAATAATAAATCTATATTGTTGTAACAAATGATTTGAATTAAGTATTCTTTGAAATATTTGAACAAGAAATTGATATAATTTATTAGGACGTTATGTGTATAGAGACTGTAGTTAGACTGGTAGTTCAGTAATTATATTTTTAAAGTATGTCTATCTCATAAATTTGTTCATTAGTTAAACAATAAACTTTGAGACTTTTAAAACTCTTTCCAGGCGACAAGCAATTGGCAAAGACGGTGACCGGTCATCGATCTGAATGTATAGACGTTTACAACGCCGTAGGAGAGAAGCGGATGAGGCTAGCCACAGAGGTACTGAGCTCGTCCACTGTTGCTTCCACGTCAAGTTCGATTTTAAATGTTGTGGAACCTGTTGGTAATAATGTTAGTGGCACAAAGCCATTCGACGTTGCCTCGTTTTGTTCGGGTTTGGGCATCACGCCAAAGAAGATCAGTGTTACTCAACCGGATGGCAGTAATGTATCATTCGAGTTCTGACTTCGTATCTTACCCTTGGTAGGTTCGATTTTATTCATCGCTAATAATCTTATTTTCTGACTGTTTTGAGTTTACATGCTATTTGGTGTTGCTAACTTATTTGATTATATTTTGTTATCTATGCACTTCTTTTCAATATGAGGGATTTCTATGCGTAGTTAATTTGCCCCTCGTTTTAACAGGGACAGGGATATTACGGGATTTAATGAGATCTCTAGATAGCAAAAAATACATTACTAGATAAACTGGCATAGTTTAAATCCCGTAATATCCAATGCTGTTCTCGCATCAGCAAAATCTGGATCTGAAAATAGTCGCCATTGTTTTTTCTCCACGCGCTGTAACCAAGATCCAATCCCACAAACTAAGCTTCTGAGAGTTTCACTTGGATACCGATCCCCATTCACCTTTCTTACTTCGAAAACAAACTTCTGCAATGCAGAGTTGAGGCTGCCTTTAGACATTGTTCCTAGTGTAGCAAAACCTTCTTCCGAGAGATACATCAACTCACTGGACCCAGCTTCTAAGATCTTCCTATTACGCTCTCCAAGCCAGTCATCGAAAGTTTTTTGAGCCCAGTTAGCACTATTCAATGTAGATTTTGGTATTTGTTTCATGATGTTATCGGATACGTCAGTGTCGGTAATAGGCTGTGCATGTCGTGATGTTGATGGTGATGTGCCAGTAATTTCATCAAATCTTAATAAGTCATTAATATCAATCTCTTCAAAAAATTTGTCGATGTCGTTTTTGGTGTTCATGATGATGACTGCTCTAATGAAAAGGATAATTCCTTAGCTGCTGTCATGAAATACTACAAATTTCAAATTTCACCATGTATTGATCTCATGGTTATCTTAAACATAAGTTAATCATCCCTGTTAATTTTCCCTCCCCGAATAGAGATCAACTATAACATTGTTAATCTGTCCCTCCCCGAATAGAGATCAACTATAACATTGTTAATTTGTCCCTACCCGAATAGAGATAAACTGGCATAGTTTAAAACGGTTAAAGGAGTTTCATTGATATTTGCTGAGATATCTCGGCCAATTATCTGTCAAAATTCCCTCGGGCTATGCCCTCGGGAATTTTAACAGATAATTGTCCTCATTATTTCAGCAAATATCAATGAAACCTCCTTTAACCATTACATAAGATAGGGATATAAATCAAATAACGTGCGATTTCCTTGGAGATATCAAGTTAATTCCCTCAGGCATGCGACCCTCGAGAGTTAACGTAGATATCTCTCTCAAAAAAGTACGTTATTTGATACATAATCATTTGCGATATTCATTAGTTTGCATCCGTAATTTGTCAAGATAGAGTTTCAAGAAACAAAAACTTCAAACGACAAACCTCTGCTCATTTGCAATGGATATGTAATGCATTATTAACAGAAAGAGGAACGACAAAACCCATTGGAAATGTACTGAGGTTTAGTCATAGAAATGTAAAGGGTACCGAACAAATTCACTCTAATTTATCTTGATATCTGTAATCATTTTAACTACATTACTGTCTTGGTGTTGTCTCAAGAGAACGATTAGCGCATGATTCATGAAGGCGAGCCCAACAACGCCTTCAAATGATAGTGTGCTGTCCTAGCGTGTGTGAGCAGTTGAGTTCCCGATTTCCACAGTACACTTCTCCCTCTTCATCTTAGTGGTGGAAAACCACCACCGTGTCTTCCTGTTGAGGATAATATTCCATCTATGCATAATCCATGCTCAAGTCAAAATTTGAATGGAATGTATTAGATAACATAATGTACTGGAGTTTATTCAAAGAGATGCAAAGGGTGGCGAACAAATGAACATGTCGAGCAAAGCGACTATCTCCATGGATATGCATGTATCACGGATATCACAACAATCGGTATATTAATAATTTTGTGTGAGTTATTCGCACATTCATAAAACGGTGATTTTATCTCATTTATGCTCGTCATACATATTTAGTTTAATTAAAAATCATACTTTCAGCACAACTGGGAGGCCTAGTAAGCGGAAAGAGTAGGTAGCTCGCGACTTCGATTATTTACATCAAACACACATGTACATATATTTACATACTTTGGTTTATTCATATCAAACAACATGTACCTAGTAATGAGTTCCTTCATGCCATAACTAATTCAGACTGAAACACATAGGCCTATGCCTGCTTGCATGATGTTGCACGCATCGATGCCGATGAATTATATGCCCATTGTCTGATGGTGCATTTGAGCGAAAAGTTAATCAAATTTATAATCTGCAAATGAAAGCTTCTGTTTGAAATTAATTATTCGTTGAATCTTGAAATTGGCTACTTGAATTATCATTTCGATCATTGATATACACAGTTTTAAACCATCCTGCACATCGGTACGAATGATTTAATCGACCTGAAAAGCTTGTCATGCAGACGTGTGAATTGTGATGTTTACGGTGAATTGGCTCTAAAAGTTCTTGGGGATTCCGAATGGAATTCCCGTGTCACGTACTCTTAGTTTAGCATTCCTAAACGGCGCTCCAAGAGACTTGCTCTGTTTTTCGATGCTTTGCGAGTCACACTAAGTATAGATATCGTGTCATTCATAATTTACTCCTAAGTTTGATTTCAGTCTAATTTTGATGTCTGTAATCATTTTAACTACATTACTGACTTAGTGTTGTCTCAAGAGAAAGATTAGTGCATGATTCATGAAGGCGAGCCCAACACGCCTTCAAATGATAGTGTGCTGTCCTGGCGCGTGTGAGCAGTTGAGTTCCCGATTTCCACAGTACACCTCTCTCTCTCTCTCTTCGTCTTAGTGGTGGAAAGCTACTGCCGTGTCTTCCTGTTGAGGACAATATTCCATCTTGGATTCTGTTATTTCACGGTTGTCATTACCGAAATCAGACGTGATGGCAGATACATCTTTGTAAAGTAAAAGCAAATTCTAAGCCATCAATTCGAAGACTGTCCTTAAGTTGCTAAACTAGCGGAAAATATGTCGCTAATATATTAATTGCTCGTGATCGTTTATAAGTAAAAAAAGGAGAACATGCAAAGTTTGAACAACTGGCAGGATTGACACAATTATGTCTATACCAAAGACAATGGATGATTTAAAGACTGTTAACTCCTCAAAGATTTGGAAACATACTCCTCAAAATGTCTGCTACTCATTGAGTACAAGATTGCAGCAGTCTACAAGTACCTCCTACAATTTGTCTCAGTGCAAAAGTCGAACATACCGTAGCCGCAATCGAAATTATGTTGAAGAAACCACTCCATGCAGGAAACACTCTTTTCAACTTATCTTTTCGTCGACACATTAACACGTTCTTCATAACATATCCAAAGATAGAGAAAGGTTTCATATTGCAGATTTTTTATAATTCTTCCCTCAAACATTCCTCAGGAATATTTATGAAAACAATACAATTGATTTGTTAAAAACGTCGAACTAAGGAAATTCAGTTGCTGTTAACAGACGGAATTGAAGGATAATTTTAGCAGAATGCTCGGATCTCAACTTATGGCTCTGCTTCAAATAATATCTTTGATGTCTCCTATACAAATCTCATTCTTGTCATCGTGTGAATAAATATTCAGTCAAACTGATATTTTTCGGTATCACTTTACTTTATCTCACTTCCTTTGGTATGTCTTCAGAAATTACGAAGTGAATCTCTTAAGTCAAAATGGAAAACTTTGACAAAGATATTGTGAGTTTGATTGATTGTGTTTTGAAATTAGAATTAGCAACTAAATTTAGCTAGACTATTTTATATTGAATTCATCTTGCTATGTGAGGATGTTGTGAATCACAGCTTGTGATGCTATGCATTAATTATTATGTTTTAACTTCCAATAAGTTTATTAATGACAATCTCAATTCAAATACTTTCAGTGGATGCGTTATGGTGAATTTTATGACTTGGATCTCTGAAGGAATTCATAAAGACTTCGGATAAGCCAACGTGAGTTTAGTAATCCTTTCATTTTCAGAGTTCATTGCTTCTAATTCGTTAGTTTTGAGTCCTGTTGCATATCCAATCTATTGGATTCAAAGTGACGTTGCTTGAAGTTGGATCGGCATTTTTATCAAATCTATTTGTTAATTAACATTTTCATTTATACAAGCCCTCAAGAAAGTATCTGTTTCGTTTCAGCGTAGTGATGAGTTTCAATGGTTTATGTACCGATAGTCAGTGGATTCCTGTGTCATACTGATTGCAATATTAGCGGTATAATCTGGGAGTAGTTGACTTATTGGACTGCTCAAGATCTGTAGCAGGAGGCTGAAGTAAGTGAAGCTTGTGAAATTTTGTAGCCATTCGGTTTTACAACCACATAGGTACGGAAGGCCAGAGCTATTCAACCGGGGTGCCGTGAGAAATTTTTAGGGTGCCGTGGAGAGGAGGGGTGTCGCAAGGGTGCCGTGGGAGAGAGGGGTGCCGCAGTAATGGGCAAAAGACCGTTCCAGGACACCATAAAATTCAAAAAAATAGTATCTTTAAAAACGACATAAATTCATGAATTTGAACCCTTTTTCAGGTTTTTAAGACCTAAATACATGAATTTAGTCCATTCAAAAAGTACCATTTTTTCAAAAAATGGCATTTTTAAAAACGACATAAATTCATGAATTTGAACCCTTTTTCAGGTTATGAAGAAAAAACCGTTTTTGAAAATACCCAATTTTTCAAATTTTTCAAAATCTCAAAATTTGAGAATTATAATTTTTACTCCCAAAATCATGACCGTTCCAGGACACCGAAAATCATAAAAGTCAAGAATCTCAAAATTTGTGAATTACAATTTTCTCGCTTAAATCATGACCGTTCCAGGACACCGAAAAATCATAAAAGTTAAGAATCTCAAATTTGTGATTATGACATTTTTCATTGCTCAAATCATGACCGTTCCAGGACACCGAAAAAATCAGAAAAGTTGAGAATTTCAAATTCATGAGTTTAGACGTTTTTCAGGTTTTTAAAATATGAGATAACTAAAATTATGTTACTAAAAATATTACTTTAAAAGTGGAAGAAACAAAAGTGGAAGAAACCACAAGAATATATCCTTCAATAACATCTGAACGTAGTTCTACTACCTCCTCCCTTCTAACTTCTAGGGGTCCCTTCTGACTTCTAGGGGTCCCTTAAGAAATTTTTTATTATAAAATGAGCAACATAAATGAGTTTTTTAAATTATATGGAACGCAAACAACTACAAATTTTGATCTAAAGAAAATCGCAAATCAATTAGGAATAAAGAATTTTCATGTTCTAATGAGAGACGAATTACAATTGATCAAAAATAGGCCAACAATAACTATAAATTTCATAACAAATCTTCATACGTCAGATGAAAAAGGAATACATTGGTCTGCAGGTATCTTTAATAAAAATCGAGATAATTACTATTTTGACCGCCCGGAGGCTGAGAACTATTGGTTCGACTCTTATGGACTTCCACCTACAAATGAAGTCAAAAAATTACTTGGCAATGGAACTTATAATACATTTCAAATTCAAAAACCAGGAACTACATATTGCGGTCAATTATGTCTTAATGTTTTATTTAAATTACAGGAAGGAGTACCATTTCCAGATATTATGTTAGAATTGAATAAGGGAATTGAATAAGGGAATTTCATTCCCGAAACGCTAGTTCCAATAATAATAATAATAATGATAATTAAAAATCACTTCGTTGTAATTCATTTTGATAAAATCGGCCTCTGATATTTTCATCATCTAAATCTTTGATTTTGTAAGTAATCGGATAAGTTTGGTTTATTTTACAAACTTCAAATATCTCTTTCGTCCAGTATCCGACGATGCCCTTTTCAAATTTATTCTTATACTTAAATATTCTAACTCTATCACCAATTTTAAATTTCGGCTTAAGTTTTTGCAAATTCGGATTACTCTCATTCAAATTATTATTTTCGTTCGAATAATTATTCTCGAATATTTTCTTTCGGATTAAATCAGGGTCGTCAGAAGCATTCTTTGGAGTTTCTTCAATACCAGAATGAACTTTATTATTGTACTCTTCTACAACTCCTGGTAATATCTTCAACCATTTCTGATTTCTTTGCTCAGTAAATTTCTTGAATAATTCATTTTTGAACGTCCGATTGAATCTTTCTATCACTACGGCCTTCCCTGCGTTTTCAGTTGAATAAACAGTTTCAAATAGTGGCTGAACGTTTCTGTTATAAAATTCCGACCCTTTATCAACAAACGATTTTTTTGGCTTTCTATTACTTTCTTTAAAGATTTCTTCAAACGCATATTTAACTGATAGACCACTTTTATTTTTTAAAGGCTTTACCCAAGCGTATCGTGTATATAAATCTATAACGGTCAATGCGTATTTGTAGTTCCTTTCATTCGGCATATGAATAAGATCAGCACTCCAAATATCATCTTTATTAAATACTTTTACTTTCAATAGATATTTCGGCTTTCTGTATTCCCTATGAATTTCAGAGGCATAGGTTCGAGCGTTGCTCTCAGACAGCTTTGCTGTCGTTTCATTTAAACCCTGGCCGAATAATATTTTAGCTTGTAAAGCTTTCTTAACAAACATTCTTTCAATTTTTTCTCTAAATGTAGGATTTTGAATACTATCTAATTCTTGAATCATCTTCTTATCAGCTTCATGACGAGAACTTAGATCATGATTTCGATAAGCTAAATCATGTCTATAAGCGGCGGCATCTACTCTATTTATTGGTTCTTCACCTGGTTTCGGATTATTATTCTCATCTAGTCTTATATCTAATCGAGTTCCTGGACCAGTACATGAATGACCAGGAAGGTGTTTTTCTTTCGAATATTTACTCCAAATAAATCCAGGAAAGTTTTCTAATGTTTTTTGTATGTCACCACCGTAGGTAGTAGCCAAACTTTGTTTGTCGTCGTTACATTCATAAATTTTACAATTTGAGTTTTTATTTTTGTTTAATAGATAATTTAATAAATCAAAATTAGCAATTTTTAATTTAATTAAATTTTCGGAATTTTTAGAATTCATTTTAAAAGATAAAAAAAATTTAAAAGATAAAATAAATGTTTGACCTTATCATACTAGGACTTAGATATATTTCAGAACCATCTTTAGTTTCTTTAATTTCAATTAAATCATCAACATTGTGGAGAATATTTTTAAGAACTCGCTTTCCTTCATCAACTAATTTTAATTTAGTAATAAAATTATCTACTTTTCCTTCACCCCTAGCAACTTTCTCTAACTCTCTATTATGACGTTTTTGTTCTTCTAGTGCTGCCTTCTCTGATTTATTTTTATTTACTGCTTGAACAATACCAGCTGTCCCACCTGCAACACTTCCTGCAGCTGCTATGCCACCTATTATTAGTTGAATTAATGGGAGAATTCCAGCATTCTTTTCTTCTTGTAATTGAATATTCTCTATCATTGGTTTACTTATGTAATACTTTTTTTATTAATCGTAATAGTTTTAGGGGTATTTTTGTCCACAATATTACGTAATTTTAATTCAACAGTTTTATTATTACTTTTCGCTTGCGACATTTTTTATAAAAAAATTTTAAGTTATCAAAAATTTTAAGTTAAGAATTTTGATCTATTCTAGTTATGAATAAATTTTAAATTAGGAATTTTTAATCTATTCTACTTACAAAAAAAATTTTATTACTAATTACTAAAAAAATTTAAGTTAACAAAAATTTTAATTAACTTATCGGAGCGAAGCTCCTCGAGGCTTCAGCCGATCGGACCAAAGGTCCTCAGGTTACTAACCGATCCTAGCCATCTTTCCATTAAGAATTTCAATAGAATATTTTACATCTTCTAGCAATAAACCATAAGCCATCGATGAAGTTGTGGAATCTTTCTTTTCAATATTAATTGTTACATCACAACCAGTCTTGATAATATCTTCAGATTGTGCACTTAAATCGAAACAGAAAACAGGATATAAATGTCTCCAATCTCCAGGAGTTAATTGTGGTTCAACTCCAAATTCTATACAAAGATTTCAATAAGAATCATATCCTTCCATAAATTGATTATTGGTATCATCGAATCTTAATGGATCAATTGGATATCGGGTTTGATTTAAAGCAACTTGTAAACTTCGAATTGTATTAATATGGAAGAGATTATTGTTCTTATCAAAACTTGGAGAATTATTTCTTTGAAAAGTTAGTAATAAATATCTTGGTGTATTCGCAGTTCTAGTAAAATGCCAGTTAAATCTTTGTTCGGAAAAAGTTACTGAACTAGCAGTACGCTTTAGAAAATTAACTGGAATTGGTTTGTTAGTATTTAATCTTTTTGCAATAGCTGTTTCAATCTCTGAACTAGGAGTAATATGCTTAATCCACCATTCAAGTCTATCAGTTTTTAAATATGCTTTTTTTCCAGTCTTACCAAAAAAGATTAATTCATTATTTGCTGTACGATGAATTATTAATTTAAATTTTAATTGATATGATATTTTATCATAATCTAAATATCCGAATAATGGAGACAATGACCAATTTACTGTCTGTTTACTTTTCTTGTTAAATTCACGTCTTTCTTTATATGCATCATTATTTGTTTTATTTAAATGTTTTGCAATATTTTCTACATCTTTCGCAATTCCTGCTGCATCTGTTCCAGCGTGAGTTAAATCATCAACAATTATACCATCATTAGTATCAGGAAACCAACCTTCGATTTCATACTTTTTATTATTTTCACCAATTGTTACAAATCTAAGCATTGTATCAATTACACCTGGAGAATCACTTATTGTTTCTATATTTTGAGTTGCAACATCTAAACGCATTTGTGTAAATAATCTTGGAAAAAAATTATTCTCTAGTGCAATATTATCGGTTTCTGGTAATGGTGTTGTAAAATTGGCATCACTATACAAAGAATATTCACAGTGTAAAAATGAATCAGGTAGATATATATAACTCTGCTGATTATCAACTTCAAAAATTAAATCACCTCCAGTATTTACTCTACTGGAAGATCCGGGATTCATAGCAATTCTTATATAGTCATTCTTTTTTTGATTGCAACTGACGAACGGAGGATCGTCTAATCTAAATTTATTTTCGATAAGCGAAGACATTTTTATAAAAAATAATTTGACTTTTTGTTTTCTCACACACAGAAAAAATTCTGCTAAAATAATTTTACTAAAATAATTTTACTAAAAAAGTTTTGCTAAGAAAATTTTGCTAAAAAAATTTTACTAAAAAAATTTTACTAAAAAACATAATTTTAGAATTTTGCTAGACCAGCTCCGCTACAGCTTTGCTGGTTAGACCGAAGGTTGCTACTCACGCCATTTCCTCTTATTTCTTTAATTGAACGTTTTATGGCTACGCCTGATTTCTTCTTATGTTTACTATCAGACGGAGCTCCGCTCCTCAAGGTTTCCCCAACAGCTATGTTAGCAATTTTATTTTTTGTTTCCTCTGAAAGTTTTTTTTGAATTTTTTAGTTCTTCGGAATCATTCCTAAGTTTACGAATAGCTTCTAGTTGTTTTAATTCGTTTTGAGACTTGACAGAATTTGATATTGCACTAGCTGTACTACCTATAGCAGCTGCTCCTTTTGCAGCAGATGTAATCAAATCTTTATTATTTTTAATTAAGTTAACGATACTTCCAATACCAGAGAAGATCCCAGCTCCTTCCGTGTGAAGGGCACCTGCGGTGCCTAGGAACTTTTGTGTTCCGACTGTTTCTCTATTATCATAATGATAAACAGGATTCATACGTGGTTCATGAGCAATTCTTTGATTTGAAGCAAATTGTTTAAGATTGTGTTTATAAATTATAGGCATTTTTTAGGATTAAATTTGACTTTTGGGAAAAAATATTTACGTTAATATTTACGCTAAGATTTAAGTTTGTGAATGGACAACAACTTCGAGATAACTTTATTAATTGATTGTTGCACTTTATCTATTGCGTCAAGTAGCGTGTGATGTACTTTAATTTCTTTTCTATTAACTTGCATTTTCTGCTGATTAATCTTCAATGCCCTTTTAAGAGCATTTAACTTAATTTTAAGAACATCTAATTGTCTTTTAACAGAATCTAACTGTTCTTTATTTTCTTTAGAGTTTTCTTGTAAAGTTTTCTTTAATTCATTTTCTAAATTGATTTTAAGAGTTTTCATTTTATCAACTCTTTGATTAAGCGAGTTTACTTCATTTATTATTCTATTCATCTTTTTCATTTGTTGAGTTATTTTAGAACTTAATTCATCAACACTTTTTTGGAATGTAGTTTGTAACTGCTTTAAATTTTTTTTAATTCTTTCAGGTAGTTTTTCTATTTCATCTTCTAATTGTTCTTTTAACATTTTTATCTGATGTTTATTTTTAATTACAGCAGATTTTAAATTTAAAGAAAGTAATATTAAAATTTTTGATTGTTCAGAAATCTTTTTAAAAAGTTTTGTTATATCTGCTTCTAGCTCTCTATCCTTTTAATCAAGTTTTAATAATTTTTCGTTTAATGATTTGTCATTAAGTTTAAGCAACTTTAATTCGTTCATCAGTGGAACCAAAACATCGTTTATATATTTTTCTTTTAAGTCATTGATTTGTGTATCAACATATTGTTTATTTGTTAACTCTGTATTTTGTTGCGGAAGAATAGAAAGATGCAATGGACCAGATAAAACGTCTCCAGTTTTCATGATATAATTTTCTATCTCTATTTCTAATTCACGATTATTCGGGATATATGCACCTCCACCAACATTTGGTAACATCATTTTTTAACAATAAAAAAATAAAATTTTTTCTAATAAAAAAAAAAAAAATGGAAACCCCAAATTTCAAAAAAATTATATTCGTCCGCATCATCCTGTTCTTCTTATTCGACGAGATCAACGGGATTTGAAAATAAATGTTTTGATAATAATAATAATCCATGTATAGATGTTAATCTTTTGTTTGAATTACAAGCCGAAATATTTAGAGAACAGACTAAAGGTTTACCTTCTATAGAAACTAATTATTGTTTATTTCTGGGGGATCCATTTATTAAATTTATGGATATTGTTAGTAAATATAATGATGTAGCTTATGTGGAATTAAATAAAGAAAATATGGTTATAATAGGTCATAATAATGTTTATGGATTTATTAGAGCAGTGTTACCAATTAGTAATACTGATTGGATAGAAACTAAAATTATTAATTATATCAATATTAAAGAATTAGTTAAAAAATTAAAATCTTTTTCGAAAGAAAAAATTAGATTATTTGTTGACGATCAAAATCAATATAACATTCACATAGAGAGTGAAAAACATAATGAAGAATTATTATGTCAAGTTTATTATAGAGATACAATTTATAAACAAGAAACATTAGAAATGCCGCAAAGATATGATGATGATACTTATATAGGATTATATTCAAACTTAAATATTAATTTGTTAAAATCTTATATAAATGGTTTAGCTCAACAAGAGAAAATTTATATGTGGACTACACCTTATACTATTAACAATGACCATAATCATAATCATAATAAACGAACTGAAGGTTCTAGGGCTTTGCCCGATCTTAAAGAATCTTATGATAATAATGATGATTCTGTAACATCTGAAAAAGGTGTAAATGGTAAAAAAGATTATAAAAATTTAAGTAAAGAAAAATTTATATCTCATACTGATGTACATGATATTAATACTACATATAATCAAAATTTATCTAAATTTCATTTTCTTAAAATTGAAAATAATAATGATGGTATAAATGAGGATACTGTTCGACAACTATGTGTCGGGTCTACAAAATTTAAATTAGGATTTACATCTAATCAATTTAAAATTTTATCATCTTTAATAAAAACTAAAAGTGATTCAGATTATGGTGGTGTTATTAAATTTTCCAAAAGAGATCAAAGACCAATATTTTTCTCTATTATATTATTATCAGATAAAAGATGTAATTTAGAGTTAGATATTCCAATAAGAGAATGGTATCCTATCAGGGAATGGCATCCTATACCAAAAAGTGTAATTTATGATGTTGAAGAAACAATTTATGATGATGATGAAGAATCAATTTATGATGATGATGAAGAATCAATAGTTAGTGAAAATAAATTTAAATTATCTTTTGATAAAACATTATATGATAAAACTTAATGTGATAAAACTTAATATGATAAAACTTAATGTGATAAAGAAAAAAATAACTAAAGAACGTGAAATATATAATAATATAAAATAACACTCAAGTCCTTGATATTAGAATGTTTATATCTAAAATTAAAACACAAATTTTTTCTTTAAAAAATAAAAAAATAGAAAATACCAAGTTTTATTGTAACTTATGTAAAAAAAAGTTGCAAACAAAAAGAAGTTATCAATCTCATTTAAATAGTAAATTGCATTTACAAAATGTAGAACGAGTTGATGAAGGAAATATATTAAAATTAAATAGTTATAAAAACTATCTAGAAACATTGCCTACTGATATAAAAGTTAAAAAAATGTTTGATGATTATTCACATTCGGAATATAAAAAAGTTTTTAATAGTGAGGATGAGACCCTACCAGATGGAAGATATTTATTTAGCGATACTGATGAATTTGATGAAGCTGAACGAACTGATGAAGCGGTAACAGATATAAAATATTTATTTAATGAATCTGTTGAACATAATGAAACCGATGAAACTTTTTATAATGTATTAAAAAACTTTTTCAAAATATTTAAGAAATCTTTCAAATGTTATATGAATGTAGAAGTACTTTATACAAAAAATGGACCTGATGGAATTCCTGAAGAAATAATACAAGGACATTTTACAAATTCACAAGAAATTCATAATGTAAATGATATACAACCCATATTTGAACAAATGATACTTAAATTAGAAAATTGTATAATTGAAGCCCAGTTACGTGAATCTGGTTGGAGATTTGTTAAAATACTATCTAAGAAAATAGTAATTTATAAATATAAAAATAATACTGGTGGTAGTTATGTTCCTTTACCTTTCAGTTCACCACAAATAATCAACATAAAAAATGAAGATGATTATTGTTTTCTGTGGAGTATTATAGCACATTTACATCCTGCAGAATATCACAAAGAGAGACTAAGTCATTATAATAAAGAAGAATACATAAAGGAATTTGATCTCTCTGATGGCTTACATGAATTTCCATATGATTATAATAGGTTAAAAAAGTTTCATAAAAAGAATAAAAATTTAATAGAAGTAAATGTTTATGAATTAAATGTGAATTATGTTTCTATTGGTAAAATTACTCCACTTTACTCAGATTCAAAAGAATTTTATTTGAATAATAAAAATTTATGTCAATCAGAAATAGTATATAATGATAGGGGAAATTACATGCATCATAATATTTTTTACCAAGGAAATATAATATGTACTGAAAAATTTGAAATTATAAAAACACTATCACCAATAATGATTAGTCATAATAATTATAAAGGACGTAATTATAATTATGATTATGATACCGATTATTTATCTTTATCTTTAGAATATCAACAAAAATTACAAACTTTAAATGAAATTTTACAAAAATGTAAAACAGATTATCAACGACAAACAAAAATATTAGTACAAGAATATGGCCATAAATATCAAAATAAGATAGAAACGATTCAAAAATTAAATGAAGACAATAAAGAATTAAATAATGAAGAAAATTAAACCAATCAAAAAATAAATGAATGTCTAAAAAAATGTCTACAACAATATAAAGAACAATATGATAAAGAATATAGTTATCAGTTACAAATATTAAATCAAAATTTTCATCGAAATACATTTAATCTTACAAAAGAAATTGATGAAACACATGAAATATATCAAGATAAATTTGAAAAACTAGAACAGACAAAACAGCCAGCACAAGCGAATATATTATATTATCAGGGTCATTTTATATTGTGTAAAGATGTTTCTTTATTCACAAAAACTTCAGATAATGCCAATTTTCCTTGTCTCCAATGTATGACAAGTTTTAGAACTAAAGAAGAAATGAATAGACATTTGGAGAATTGCCAACAAAATGAAGCAGTCAGAAACACATTTCCTAAAGATGATTATTTAGAATATAATAAATGGTATTTTAAAAATAAAGTACCCTTTACAATATATTGTGATTTCGAAGCATATAATGTTAATATGACACAAAACCACGAGACATCGGAGATGTTTTCCAGGGCTTCACCCGATTCTGATAATTGTACGGGCCAAGCCCTAGAACCTTCGGTTTTTAATTATGAAAAAAGTGCAGCTGAACAAAGTAAAGAAAAATATTTATTTGAACAAAAACCATTATGTTGGGGAATGTACATTCATTCAAATTATCCTGAATTATTTAAATCAGAATATTATCAATACTATGGTGAAGATAGTTCAGAAATGTTTACAAAGAAAGTAGAAGAATTACAAGGACGTTTTTCACAATTGCTTGAAACAAATATTCCAATGATGCCATTAACAGAAAAAGAAAAATTAAATTTTATTAATGAAACAAAATGTTATTACTGTGGAAAACAATTTACAAAAAATTATAAAAATGGCAGAGGTAGATATCTTGACAAAGTAAAAGATCATGATCATCTAAATGGATTATATAGAGGTGCAGCACATAATTCTTGTAATCTTAATGCTAATAAATTTAAATATAACTTTGTTCCTCTACATTTCTACAATGGTTCTAAATATGATTTCCATCTAGTAATAAAAGATTTATTTTCAACTGAAAAATTACAACAACAACAAATAAATGTACTATGTAAAACAGAAGAAGAATATTTTTCAATGCAATTAGGTTGTATTAGAATTTTAGATGCATTTAGATTTTTTACTCCTTATTAGATGTTATGGGAAAAACTTTGAAATCTGAACAATGTAAAATATTAAATGAATATAATTAAAAAGCTTTAAAAGGCATATTTCCGTATGAGTATATAGCCTGCGGCTCACAGTCGAAGACTGATATAACTGGAGATTTTAATTCTATGAATGAAATTATGGAAGAAAAACAACTTCCTCCAATAAATAAATTTAAATCAACATTAAAACAATCACAATTATCTGAAGAAGACTATGCAGAAGCTGAAAAAAATTGGAGAGAGTTAAATTGTAAAACAATGTATGATTATACAATGAAATATCTTCAGATAGATGTATTAATACTAGCTGATCTTTTCGAAAACTTTCGTGATATGTGTTTAGAATATTACGGAATAGATCCATGTTATTGTTATTCTACACCAGGTTTAACATGGTTAGCAGGATTAAAACATACAAATGTTAAACTTAAACATTATAAAGAAAATACATATGATAAATTATTATTTTTTGAATCTGGAATTAGAGGTGGAGTTTCATCAGTTTTAGGTAATAGATATGTTAAATGTTATAATAAGAAAGTAAATCCACAAGAATATGGAATAATGAAACCTCTATCTCCAGAAGAAAAAGAAAAAATATTAGAAATTTTTCGAACGAAACGAGAAGGAGTAGAACGTGAAAATGCAATTGATGAATTCATGAGAGAAAACTATTTGTTATATTATGATTTTAATAGCTTATATTCTTCTTGCATGATACAAGAATTACCAACAGGTGAAATGTCATGGTGTAATATTCTTGATTATCAAAAAACATATGATGGAAATTATAATCATGGTTATATATATGAAGTTGATTTAGTATATCCTGATGAAATAAAAGATAAAACAAAATTCCCAATATAGAAGATTTTTCAGATTATCAAAAATCTATAATTCCTAAAAAATACAGACCAACAAAAAAACTTATGTTAACACAAAGCAATAAAGGAAAGTATGTTGTTGAAGGAAGAATGCTAGATTGGTATTTAGATCATGGAATGATTCTCACCAAAATTCACCGGAAACTATTTTATCAAAAATCTAGGTGGTTAAAAGATTATATAGAGTTCAATATTGAAAAACGTAAAATAGCTAAAAGAAATAAAGATGATTTTGGAAACGTGTTCTTCAAATTAATGAATAATGCATTTTATGGTAAGACTTTAGAAAATGTGCGTAATAGACAAAATATTGAAATAGTTTATGATAAAGATAGGTTTCAAAATTTAACAAGGAAACCTACATATAAAAGAACTACTAGATTTAGTGATGAACTTTGTGCTGTACATTTAAGAAGAATCAGCGTAAAACATGATAAGTTTAATTTTATAGGATTCACTATATTAGAATTAGCTAAACTATTTATGTATAGTTTTATATATGATTATTTAGCACCTGCTTATGGCAAAAACTATAAATTACACTTTACAGATACCGATTCTGTTTTCTTAGAATTAACAATACCGTATAATTCTACACTTGATGAAGAAATAGATAAAATAAAAGATATCATTCATCCTTCTGATTTATGTAAAGTAAAAGATGAATTAGAAGGAAATGAAGATTTCATAACAGAAGCTATATTTTTAAAATCTAAATGTTACTGTTATAACACAACTAATAATATTAAAACACATAAAACATTAAAAGGAATTTCAAAGGCATCAGTGGCTAATCAAATAACATTTCAAGATTATAAAAATGTATTATTTAATAATGAAATAAAAACAGCATGTGATTATAGACTTAATTCAAAAAAACATAAAATGTATTTAAAAGAAGAACATAAATTAGCATTAGATCCATTTGATGATAAAAGAAAAATTTTACCTGATGGAATAACTACTTCACCTTTTTAATTTTCTAATTTCTAAGATAGACAAATTTGATATATACATAAAATAAAAAATAATAAAATATTATAAAAATATATTTGTATATTTTTTATCACTCGGTAAACAAATGTTCTATCGACTTTCAGTCGGGCGAAAGCCCCTCGAGGCGAAGCCTAGTCAGAGAACAATTGTTCGATAACTCTATCATGAATTTTTTTATCAATATTAATTGTAATGAAGCCATAATCTTTTGACCAAGCATTGTTACACGATTGTTTAAATTCATCTTTATTTCTTACACATAAATCTCTTAACAAATCACTTAAGTTTCTTGCATTTATTTCAAATAGTATAAATATATTTGCATTCTTTCTAATAACACTTCCGTCTAATGAATACATACTTTGTGTTAAATAAAAAAACACTACAGTTATTATGTCTACCTCTTGTGAAATAATTTCTCTGAACTGACTGATTTCTATCATTAACACAATCATCAAAAATTACACAATGTTTCATTGTTTTATCTAGTTTACTAGGATCTTGCATATTACCACTATCATCTATTAATTGTATCTTTATATGCTTATTTTTATTGGATTCAACTAACTGATTATTTTTTGCTGCTTCTTCACACCACGAACTTATTTCTTCTTCATCTTCAGATTTTTCATATTCTTTGAATAATGAAGCAATTGCTGTTTTTTTAAGATTATTTTCAAATCCATACTTTAAAAATTGATAGACGGGTTGTTCTGCCGTTGTTGTATAAATTATAAGATTGTTATAATCCAAAAAATTTGGAATCGTTAAAATTTTAAATAATAGATATGTTTTTCCACATCCTGATCTTCCACAAATAACTGACAAAACTTTATTAGATAAATTTGGATGATGATTAAATTTGAGTTTTTTTTTATTTAATGGTAGTACTTCCTTCATTTTTTAATAAAAAAATTTATTTTTAAAAAAGAAGAAGAAGAAAATTAAACTTCTCTAGCTTCGCGTGGGAGTTTATACCTCCCGAACCAAAAGATCTATCATAATCTCTTCACCTCCAAAATTTATTTCTTGTCCTTTTTCATCAGTGATTCTAATGTTAATGTTGTTAATAGTTTTTCTTGTAATAGGGAAATATATTAATGTTTGTGGAATTACATTTAATCTATAACCAATGGGTACAGTAAAAGCTGGAAAACTGAATATTAAATTTGATAATTTACCATTTATATATCCTCCTTCAATAATGTCACAATGTACAACAATTGAATTTATTTCAGTTATTTTTGGAATCTTCTCACCTAAATGATAACCTTGACTATAGGTTTGTTTATTAAATCCTAATAGCTTTGACAATGATCTATCATGATTAAAATCAACTTGATGATTTTCGTCTAAAGTAAGAGAAAATTTATTAACTGCCGGTTCAACTGCAAAATGTAATTGTTTCTTATCTTTAAATGGTATACCTAAATGTCTCTTAATTTCATTTGATATTGATTCAACTTCGTAAGAACCAGGAAGAAAAGTTAATATTTTCCATGTTTTGCCTTTATCAGTAGAATATCTAAATTGATCATTCACATCTTTGATAACGTTTTGAATAGTGTTAAATGTAGAGAAACTAGTCAATGCAATTTGATAATTTTTATTTTGTTCCAAATGTAGAATGGGTTCTAAATTACAAGTGTGTGATGAAGTAGTTGTTATAATTTTTAACGTCGTACTAAATTTTGATGAACCCAGAATCTCTGTTAGATTTTCTAAATGATTATTAATTTTGTCTAAATCTGCTGAACACATTTTTTAGTTAAAAATTTTGAATAAATATTATAGATAAAAATCGTAGATAAAAATCGTAGATAAAAATCATAGATAAAAATCATAGATAAAAATTAGAAACAACATATTTCAGCTACACTTTTGTAATCCTCTTCATTTAGAATGTTATTTTCTAACAGTCTTTTCAATATAGCATGAATTTCATTGAAACTAGAATTATGACCTTCTTTTATTGCAGATATTAAAATATTTAATCTATTTAGTAATTCTTGTGGATCATCTGGTAAAAATATGGTTGTTTCTGTTTCTGTTTTCTGTTTTTCAGATAAACCTTTCCCTACTTTAACTCCCGTTGATAATAAATTTTGTAATTGTTTATAACGTCTAAGAGATTTTACTGCACCAACTCTGTCTAACATAGCTTTATATTTTATGAGATCTTCTACAGCATAATTATTTAAATCTGCTCCTCTTAAAAGATTAACAAAATTTCTATCTAAATTAAAAGGAGATTTATCTGGTGAAAAAATTATACCTCGAAAAGGTTGTGGAAATATTTCTTTTTGTCCGAGATAAAATCTAGGTATTGTTTTTCCATCTATAAATGAGATAGAATGTTCAAATTGCATAGATTTTGGTAATTTCTTATTAATGTTTGATTCTAGTAATCCATAGTCATCTAATATAGTTTTGTGCTCTGGATCTGTTATATCAATTTGTTTATCATTATTTGTACTTTCTTTTTCAAGAGTTTTAAATGGTTTCATAAATTTTTCAAAACCAGTTTTTACTTGCTCGGTTTGCTGCATTTTTTCAAACATATCAGATTGAATACCAGCTTTTATCATTCTATGTTGAAGATGATTTTCTTTCATAATATTTCTTTGTTTTATTAACTCTTCTAATTGTTTTATTCTTTTAAAATTATCAGCTCTAATTTTATCCATTTTTAAAATATAATATTTGAATTTTGTGGTAACATTGGAATACAGCAAAAACATTTTACTGAACAAATTATTTTTTTATTGCTTTGTTGTTTGACATCTTTTCGTTTAAAGTTTTCTCGTTTTAAGTTTTGTTTAATAAAGTTTTGTTTAATAAAGTTTTGCTTAAATTTTCGCTTAAAGTTTTTAGCTCTTCTAAAAAAATTTTGTCATTTTCTTCATTAGAAATTTTACCACCAGTAAAAGTTTTACCATCACTAGAAATTTTGCCATCCTGTTTATTCTTATCATCAACTTTTTCTGACTGTAATTGAAATGATATTTGATTTACTTCATTAGCTATTTGATCAAATTTTTCAATCTCATCTAACGTAATAACATTATCATCACATACTCTTTGAAAGTAGTAGTGTAGTTTATCATAGACTTCTTTAATATGTAAATGCTTAGTTTTTAATGATTTTCGTTTCTTAGTTATTAAAGATTTATCTAACATTGTAACAAGTGAAGTTGCAAAAACACCCGTACCTGTTAAAGCTGTAGCAACTACTGGAATTACTAAAACACCAGAAGATATAACAATTGTTAAAGCACCTAAACTTATTGTTAAGAATATGCCAATTCCTTGTGTTACATTCTTAACTTTGGTCCATCTCTTTCTTAATTTTTTATAATGCTCTAATCTTAATAATAATTGAGATTCCTTATCTTTCATATACCTAACTCTATCTTTGTGTTTTTCTTTATTCATTTTTTCAATGTCCATTAAAGTAGAACTACGTTCATATGATAACGAAGGATATATTCTTGCGGTTTCTTCCATTTTTGTTTCTTCCATTTTTAAAGGAATATTTTGAATAAATATTTTGAATACAATCTTCTGAATTTTGATTTAAATAGAAATACGCAGTTGTTTGTTTGCCGTATATTTCTAAGAACTCAGTCAGACCAAAAGCTCTGGGAGAGGATGAGACGAAGAGGGAGAGAGAACAAAGGAATTGTTTGCCAGTATGAATCGTAGATAAGCAATTGAATTTTTTGTATACTCCAGTATACCTCTACTGCCCAATACCGATGCAATCGTACATGTTATGAGGATAAAAAACTACTCTTCATTCCACGAAAAATATCCTTTTTTGGGAAGACATGCATCTTAATGCACATTTTAATTAGTTTTTGCAGAAGAAGTCTCTAATCTTAGTTTGTTTCGCTTGACTTGGTTTGACGTTGAACATTGAAGTGATAGCAGCTGCGGCTTGTGGCAGACAATAGCGCCATAAATGCGGGTATACTTTAGACGCTTCGCTGGGGGCAAAGGTCATAAAGATTCTCTCTCTCTCTCAGAAACAGCTGCTGCCATTATTCCACATATTACAATATCATTCTTACTGCGTGCATTCATTCTGTGAGCGTTCTACGAGACTGTGACTGTTTACAATTTATCCGTGACCTAAACATCGAAGCTGTGTCAAAAATGAGTGCTTCTATTCATCGCGAATTCCTCAAATTTTGTGATCAAGTACTTCCACTCATCAAAGATGAGATGAAAGATTTTTTCAAAACTCTTATTGTAAATCATGAATTCTATTTTCAAAAGAAGATAAAACCAGAAAAAGAAGACAAGAAAAATGAGATTTTTTCTGAAATAAGAAACTCATTTTCATCAGGACAACTAATCCAACGACAACTCGACGTGAGTGCACAGGCGACATGAACTATCCAAAACTGTGTTACAACCCTACATTCTCTAATTTATCAAGAAAAAGTACACAATAATTCTTCCTTATCAATTGCTATTTGCCAAGGATTTGTGATATCTAAATTAAAATCAATGGAACATTTATCAATGGTAGCCTTTACTCAAAAGTTGGAGAGTGAATATAACATTAAATCCTCAAGAAGGTATGTAACGTTTTTGATAAAATTATATCGCCTTTCTCAAGCTAACACAAAGCTTCAAACATGTACTTTAAGTATATTCTTTGTTTTCAAAACTTTAAGTATTTTGAAGATTATTTTGAATTTGAAAAAGAGGAACAGTTGCTTCAAGTTAGCTCAGGGATATTTTCTTCCCAAGAATCCAATCAAACATCTGATATGTCAACTGGACTAACGCAGCAATTAGAGACACAACATATACAGGAGCGCCAAACACAAAATGAGTAGTATGTATTGTCAATCATTTTATGTAACAGAATAGAAAAATGGGAATGCTATTCGCAGCTTATAAATGAAACAGTGGTTGCTTTTTCTTATATTGTAAGACTTTGCTATATTATGTGAGTAGCATGCATTAACATTTTATTTTGTGAGACGGAATAAGAGAATGGGAATGAGCATTCGCAGCTTATAAATGTAACATTTCTTTATTTTTTCTTATACTGTGTGACTTCTAGCATATTATTTCACGTAGTGTCGTGTATTGACAATCATTTTATGAAACAATAGAAAATTGGGAATGCCATTCCCAGTTTATGAATGAAACATTTTTCTAGTTGTCATATATTTACTTTGTAATCTAAACTACTTGTACATACATCTGAATAAAATATTTCAAAAAGAAAAAAGAATGTGTTTTCATTTTGCATTAACCGCTACCTGTTAAAGAAATATTATTAGTCACATGATATATTTTAAAAACCTGAAAAACGGATTTAAAAGACGTTTTTAAAAATACTAACTTTATGATTTTTTCGGTGTCCTGGAACGGTCATGATTTTAAGGGGGGTAAAAATTGTAATTCTCAAATTTGAGATTCTTAACTTTTATGATTTTCGGTGTCCTGGAACGGTCATGATTTTGGGAGTAAAAATTATAATTCTCAAATTTTGAGATTTTGAAAAATTTGAAAAATTGGGTATTTTCAAAAACGGTTTTTTCTTCATAACCTGAAAAAGGGTTCAAATTCATGAATTTATGTCGTTTTTAAAAATGCCATTTTTTGAAAAAATGGTACTTTTTGAATGGACTAAATTCATGTATTTAGGTCTTAAAAACCTGAAAAAGGGTTCAAATTCATGAATTTATGTCGTTTTTAAAGATACTATTTTTTTGAATTTTATGGTGTCCTGGAACGGTCTTTTGCCCATTACTTGCCGCAGCTCATGAGATATCGGTGAGGCGTCCCATTCGACCGATCGAGGTAGAAATGTTGACCATCCCAAGTCCATGAGTTATATTTGAATTGACTCCGATTTCACACAAAGCTATAGGCGCTCCTTGCAACAGAGACAGCGAACCCTGTCTCTTTTCATCATAAGCACTCGGCAGCATTTCCAATTTTTACGAGATTAGCTCGTGTTTGTTGCGTGCGCGTGATTCCTTGCAGTTTTCTAACACTGTTCATCCGCTCTGCTGCTGCCGAAAAAAGAAAAAAGAAACAGTCGAAAGTCATGGGAAAAGAGGAGAGAATTTCATTTTTGGATTATTATCGAGTTTGTAGCACATTCATGTAAATGATCGACTGGCAACAGAAATCCATGGTCAGGCTACTTCATAGGCAACAAAGTTGTCGGCATATAAAGGGATAATGGTTGCATGCAGTTGGAGATTTGAACTAGGCTATTTGTCAAAAACATATCGCACTCAATTGATTGAGTCATATTAATTAAACATGTTCATCCTCCAATCAATCATTTTGCTGACTTCATCATTCGCATTTTTTCTTAATTTTCAATTATTCTCTAAACACATGCTCCATTTCCAGCCAAGCTAATTTCTTGACCATTCTCATTTCGAATGAGACAAACGCCAGGGATTGGTCCCCCTGACAAGGCAACGGACCCCTGCCCAAATTTTCAATTCTCCTCTAAACACATGCTCCATTTCCAGCCAAGCTAATTGTTGACCATTCTTAATTCTAGCATCCTTCCTGAAATAGTTGATGCATCCTCATTAGGCCTCCTTCTATGAATTGATCGCCGTTGTTCCAAACACGTCATTTTCCATTTTCAGGTATGTAATGTCTCTTCTCAAGTATTTCAAAAAGAAGGCCATAGCAACCGAGGCAGTCGAGGAAGATGTCGAACTTAATGAAATGAATCAAGAGAGTGAATGCCGTGAGGATGCTGCTCCTGCCCCCACTGCTAGCAAAAGCAGCGAAGAGGGCGAGGGAGAATCTGAGGAAGAATGCGTCGAACTAGAAAAAAGGGGACGGAAAAGAGCGCAAATGTCTTCGGGCTCCAATCCGAAAAAGAGGAGAAAATGGAATAGTGACTATATCAGGTTTGGCTTTTACTTGCACCAGGATGAATCTCGTAATCCTTTTCCCTCTGGAAAATGTTTTTTTGTGGGGCTACGCTCCTGAATGCAAGTTTGGTACCTTCTAAATTAGAGAGACATTTGCAAACCCACCATCCGGAGCACAAGAACAAGTCAAAGCAATTCTTCTCAGAGAAGTTGAAATCTCTATTTGCCCAACAATCGTCATTGCAAAACATCGTGAAGACTGGAGCTCATGACAAGCCATTGGTGATTGCCTCACTAAAAATGACTCATGTTATCCTTCGTGAAAAGCGCTCATACATGGACATGGAGAAAATAGTAAAGCCATGCCTGTCAATTGCTGCTGAATATCTCCATGGTGGAAGCAGAGCAGTTGAAAGAGTGACTTCCATTCCCTTGTCCGACACCACCATTCACAGTCGATGTCTCCTGATTGCTACAGATTTGAAAGCACAACTTGTGGAGAAGCTGAAAGCATCCCCCGTCTTCGGAATTCAGTTGGACGAGACGACCGACATTGGAGGAGAAGCACAGCTGATCGTGCATACCCGGTTCATTGAAGAGTTGAAAATTGTTGACCGTTTCTTGTTTTGTTTAACAGTTGGAATTGAAACCACGGCACAAGCAATTTTTGACCGATTGGACTCTTTCACGTGTGAGGAAGGAATCGAGTGGATTAAGTGTAAGGCCGTCACAACCGATGGAGCTGCCGCCATGGTTGATCGTGTAAATGGTGTAGTAAAGAAGATCCAGACTGTCTCACCTGAGTGTCGCTCAATTCACTGCATCATTTATCGTGAGATGCTTGCAGCGAAGAAGCTAGGTGATGAGGGCAAATTAGATCTGGAACTTGTACGTGATGATGTTGTAAAAATGGTGAACACAGTTAAGGCTAATACGAAGAAGAGCAGACTGTTCGCTCAACTCTGTGAGGAGATGGACTCAGAAGTGACGAAGCTATTGTACCATTGCGACGCAAGATGGCTTTCAAGAGGGAAAGTCCTTGAGCGGGTGCTCCTGTTGAGAGAGGAGTTGGCAGTTTTTTTCACAGAGTTTGGTGATTCCAGCGCCGTCAACCTGAATAACTTGAATTGGCTTGGAAAACTGTCATATTTGAGCTCCATTTTCTACTGTCTGAACACCTTGAATCTCAGCCTACAAGGGAAGGGAGGCGACATCTTCACGGCTTTGTCAAGAATAAAGGCATTCCATAGGAAAATTTCGTCTTGGATGAAACAAGTAGAGAGAAAGGACTTCATCGACTTCCCTGAATTCCATCAATTCATGCTGAGCTCAAAATGGGAGCTCACGGATGCTAGCCTCGAGCAACAAATGTCTGAATCGATACTTCAGCACCTGGATGTCCTTCGCGGCAACATAGAAAAAGTATTTTCCGTCCCAAGAACATCAGCATCTGGAGGAGATCTCTTCAGGATCTGAACAGAATTGTAAAAATGCTAAAACTCTTGCATACAGAATCTTGCATAAAGAAAAGTTTAGCATAATCGCAAGAGTCTTTCGCAAGTTTTGGCTATTTTTCGCAAGATCTGTCGATTAGTATGACCATCATTAAGATATTATGAGATATCCTATTATTTTGGATTATGAGATTATAATGAGATATGCTTTTAAATGCATGATTTCAGAAGGATTGCAGCTTTTTAATGTGGATGCCCTCAAGCCCGGGATCGGAACTGGAACACTAGAGAGGTCGGGCTTGGAAAAATCTCATTTCGGGAGGCTGGGCTCAGTTGTATCCCGGGATTACAACCATACGAGCACCGGCGCATGGAAGTGTATGTATCTACATTACGTAGGTAACAGTTTTTTATTCAGTGCAACTGTGCAATTATCTCGAACGTTGAAAGAGTGAATGGGAAAATAACCATATTTTTCCTCATCAAAGCAATTTCATTGAGAAGTTCCTTTGTAAAAAAATCGTGGGATTCCTGAACATTCAAGAATCGCGCGCTTGATTCCGTCGCACGATCAATCGAGCGGGATCGATTAACTGCACCCGCCACTGACATGACGTTAATGTATTCTCGATGAATGATATTGTGCAATTTAAATATCTATTATTATTCTAGAATAATCGAATATTGAGCAGCATCCTCAGTTGAAAAATGAGAGCACACCAGAATAGCTGACATTTTTTCAACTGAGGATGCAACTCAATATTCAATTGTTCCATTTACAATATGCTTGCAAAAAGCAGCATATATTATTTATTACAGGCGCACTAACTTAGACGATATGTCAGTAGTGTGCTAAAAGCAGCATTTGCTGAATGCTCACAGAAATTTCATCTTATATGCCAATTGCGCATCTCAAATTCTTTAATTTGTTATAAATTTTGGAAATGCAAAAGTTATTCTGCTGACGCTTTTCTTTCAGATTCGTGGATTTTTTCTATGAATTAATTGCTTGGTCTGAATATCAATGTTGCTTCAGAATTTTATCTCATTGTTGTTGATATTTCTTGTCTGTTATAGTGTCAGTACAACAATATGCTACACGTCTCTATGCAAATGATACATGTACAGTTTGTACAACACACTGAATGAACAGTTTTGGTTGAGAAATGTCTTTGGAAGGAGTGCATCGCATTCTCATGGACCTGAAATTAAGGCACCGCCGTCAACAGGTAATCTAGTACCCGTGGTCATTGAAGCTTTGTCACTCAGGAGAAAAAGGATAGCATTGGAGCACTCCTCCTCCTGTGCAAATCGTTCGAGAGGAATTCGGTCAAGCATTGGGCGCGCTTTCTCTGGATCTGACCAAGCTAGTTTACCAAGTTCAGTTAGAACAACAGTTGGATTGATGCTGTTTACACGGATGCCCTTCGAACCCAGTTCCAGAGCCATATTCCGTGTCACAGCATCTAGAGCTGCCTTGGATGCACAATAGACGGTGTGTTGAGTAAGAGCCATCTCAGCAGCCTGTGACGATACATTCACGATAGATCCCGGAGAGTTCCGTTCAATCAAGTCCCGCGACACAATCTGAGGAGGAAAGGATATAAAATGAAGATGTCAGAAAGCTATTCAACAAGTTTATGAAATGCATCTAAGACAGTCCTCAAACTGGTATTATATTAATTTAATTGTTAATTGGGTTTAACCTTAGTGCTAGGGCTGACACTTTCACGAAATTTTGATTTCAAGAATTCACGATTTACAAAATCAGCATTTCATGAATTTCACGAACCTTTCACGAAATTAGAAAAATGTTGATTACATCAGAAAACAAATTCATATTCGTAGCAAATGAATCAGTATTTATTTCTGTCCAAAATCATCAATAACTTCAATGATAGTTTGCTCTTGCTAACATTAACAGAATATTGCACACTGTGAATGTACATGCAAAAGAATTCAAAACCAGTTCACATGGAGTCATAAACGTTTCTGAATCTATTTTCAAATATTCACTCAAAGTTCAATACAATTATTTCAATATAAACAAACAATCATAGAAAGGATCACATTCCTCCCCTTTTCAAGAAACGTAGTCTGAAAGATAGTTCGGCGGTCTTCGAGATCTGGCAGGTCGGGTTTGCGCACCTTGATCATACACACTAGGTGCAAGAGTTCGATTCGTCACTTCTGCAGGTTCTGTCTTTGATTGTACCGACAATGGAGACATCGCTTCTGGCTGAACCGCTTGATTCGCTATAGATAGTCGCGCGCTTGACATCCTTGTTGTTCTTCGTCCATCTTCCACTTCCACGACGTGCGGATCTATTTGCCGTACAACTTTCGCTTCGTGTCCGGTAAGCTCCAATTTACCATGATGTGGATCTCTAACCAGAACGGAAGATCCCTCTTCAAAGATCCGATTTTCGCTTCGGTGGCGTTGTGCCGCCGCATTTCTCCTAACCGCTATATTAGTTGCTGCTTTAGAAATCATATCGTGTGGGAGGTATATATTGCTCATTTCTTGAAAAGACAAATCTTTTACTCTAAAAGTGAACATCAGTTCTGAGGGGGTAAAGCCAGTTGTACTGTGAGGATCATTTCTAATAGCCATAAGGGCGACTGGTAGTAGCTCAGTCCACTTATTTCGGTCCTTTCCCGTTTTTTGTAATAAGGCTTTTAATTTCAACTGCAAGGTACCATTTAAACGCTCGCATATGCCGTTCGAGCTAGGTCTGTAGCTGGTTGTTGATAGTTTCTTAATGTGGAACCTGGACAAATATTCTTGGAATTTTCTACTTTGGAACTGCGTCCCTCTATCAGTAATTAGCGCATCTGGAAAACAATACCTCGAAAAGTAATCTCGAAAAGAGTTGATTAAAGCGGGAACACTAAGATCACGGACGGGGTAAACCTCTGTGAATCTAGAGAAACCATCCACAATGACTAACATGTAACGGTATCCAACACTGACAGGTAAGGGACCAACATAATCAGCGGCTATTAGTTGCATGGGTGAATCCAGTAGATAAGGTTTGAGATGAGCATTTATATATTTCGGTTTAACAAGCGAACATACTCGACAACTTTTACAAAACTGAGAAATATCTGACTTCAAACAAGGCCAAAAATAAGATTTCAACAACTTCACGTGCATGCTATCAATACCCTGATGGCTATAATGGGTTGATGTTAGAATCTTTGCTTTAATGATGATGGGATCAATATTCGTTCACCAAAGCAGATTGACTCATTTTTCATACACAACTGTTTACGAAGTGACCATAAGCTATTTGTAATGCCTGTCTTGTTCTGAAAATCATTTCTCGATATCGAATGAAAAAGTTTCTGGAATTCGTCATTATTCTTCTGTGCACTAAGGATTTCGGAGTCACGTAGATTTAAATCTAGATTTTCATCAACTTCCGCAATCATATTCATTCTAGAAAGAGAGTCAGCAGCTACATTGTCGGAGCCTTGAAGGTATTTAACATCGAAGTCGAATTCACTAACAGTTACTCTCCAACGTTGAACTTTTTGACTCACTTTACCGTTCGAAAACAGATACTGTAATGGTCGATGATCACTATAAACGAGAAATCGTCGACTCAACAAAAAATTTCTGAACTTTTTATGCTCCAAATAATGGCGTAAGCTTCTTTATCAATTGTGCTCCACCTAGTTTCAACATCACTTAACTTCTTAGAGGCAAAAGAAATCGGTTGACCTGAATCGGTCAAAAGACAATCTCCTATACAATCGTTGGATGCATCAACCTGTAGTGAAAGACTTTCATCTGGTGATGGTAAAACAAGAATCGAACTGGACAGTTTTTCTTTCACATCGTTGAAAGATTTCAAAGTGCTGCCAGACCACGTTAATGGTTTTTCTAATGACATAGTGTACAATTCTTTCGCTATTTCAGCGTAATCTTTGATATAGTTCCTGAAATAATTCGCCATACCAAGAAACCTTTGAAGTTGCTGACCAGTTGCAGATGTCGGAAAAGTCAAGATGGAATTGGTTCTTTCAGCATCGGGTAAAATTTTCCCGTTTGAAATAACATGGCGCAAAAACGAGACCGTAGACTGGTAAAGCCTACATTTCTTTAAATTCAAGGACATGTTGTTTTTCCGAATGCGGGTCAACACAAGACTTAGGATTTCATCATGTTCTTCTTTCGTTCTCGCGTGGATCAGCAAATCATCTAAATAAATAGATAATCCTTTAATTCCCCGGAATACATCTTTCATCGTTCTGCAACAGTAACTTACAGCGTTTTTTAATCCAAACGGGCAGCGTTTGAACTCATACAACTCACCCGCAGCAAAAAATGCAGTTTTCTCTCTATCTTCCTTTGAAAGAGGTAGTTGATAATAGAATTGAGTAAAATCTAGGGACGAAAACACTTTGCATCCTTCAAGGTTCTGCAGCAGATCTTGACCATTTGGAATTGGAAATGCGTCAGGGATTGTAGAGAAATTTACTGGTCTGTAATCTATAGCTAAACGATGTCCCCCTGTCCGTTTAGGTACGACTATGGGCATGTGTCTCCATGCCGACTTCGAACGCGTTATTACCCCTTGTTTCAGTAATTCATCAACTTGGGACTTAATGATCTCTTCATCTTGAGGTGAAAACCGTCTGACCTTAGCTTGAAAAGGTTGAGTGTCTCGTTAAATTCTTATAATAGGATCGGGAGAACCAGGTACACAAGAGCTACTGATCTGTTTATCAAATACATCTTGAAAATTGTCTGTAACGTTAGGAACTATGTTCAAAACAAGGTCCAAATCCGGTCCTGAGTCATTCAACCGCAAAGATCCAAAGTTGTCTAACACGTTCATACCAATTATTGCATCATACGATATAGATGAAGACACCAAGAAAGAAGTTTCGACAGTTTCTCCGCCAATTTCAAGAGGACTAGTGGAGCTTTTGGAAAAGTTAGAGATGCCCTTTTTTCTATCAAATCCCTCGGCTGAGTGTGAACAGTTTCTCAGACTACTGTTTAGTTTGTTACTATTCAAAAAATCTTTGGAAATTAACGAAACAGTTGCACCGATGTCTGCTAGGCCTATCACGTGACAATCGAAGAATCTACATTCTACAAAACACAATTTACCTGACTTGCTACTCGTGATGTTCTGAATGGTAAAAATGCTGTTCAATTTTCCACTACTTTTCCCATTATTGTGAAACCTCTGTTTGTTCGGGTATTTGGTGCAGATTCTGACATGTGTCGTTTCCTTAGAAAGCAATCTCTCATGATATGGCCTTGTTTTTGACAATAATGACAAGTCATTTTGTTAGGTCTGTTAGACCAAGACTTAGAAAAATTAATTTCCCTGGTTTCTTGCACAGGGGTTTGTGTAGGTGTTTCATTTGCAGACTGAGCGGAGCAAACAAGCACTGAACTGGGGCGACCTTGTTCGTTGGATTTTATCTCTTCGATCTTTTGAGTGCTACTTTCAAAAGCAATCGCAATAGACGTGGCCTTGTTTAAGGTAAGTTCGCTCTCAGAAAGAAGACGCTTTCGGAGCTCATCTGATTGAAGACTGAGAATAAATTGGTCACGAATACTTTGGTTACGAATGGAATCAATTTTATCATTCTCAAAGTCGCAATTTTTTGCAACATTTTGCAATTCATTCAAAAATGGAAGTATTTTATCCGTCTGCTTAAGATTTCGAAACCGGTATCTTTCGTATGTCAAGTTTGCTTTTGGGATAAAATAGTTATTTAGAGCTCTGAGCAAGTTTTCATACGGGTTAGTGGAACTGTCATACGATAATCCTTCAATTATATGGCCGGCATCCTCCCCAATGCAATTCAACAGTATTGCGTGTTTCTGACCTGAGTCAAGCTTTGTGCTTATCTCTATAACCGCTAAATAATTTTGGAAAGACGATATCCAAAGCTCATAATCCTTAGGGTCATGAGTTATTTGCAAATCTTTAGGGGGTTTCCCAAGTAGACTCATAATGCGATGCCGTGGACTATCTTGAAGGAACTTTAATGAAACAAGATATCAACTTATTTATGCATATGTTAACACAATATCTTGCAGATGCATCTATTCAAGCATCAAAAATAGTATTGCTCGCGACGTCAGTATATGAACGTACATGCAAAAGAATTCAAAATCAGTTCACATGGAGTCATAAACGTTTCTGAATCTATTTTCAAATATTCACTCAAAGTTCAATACAATTATTTCAATATAGACAAACAATCATAGAAAGGATCACACACACGAAAAGCCGGTCAGTGCTTATTTGAACAGGATTTTAACAAACACATACTGCATAACATTTCGACCGACAAAGAACGAATTTTGGTGCAAATTTCTCCTGCAGATGAAAATGCCCGCTCACTCATAGATGTGATGTAGCTTGACTGGTGCAAAGCAGTCGATACAAATTGGCGAGTGTTCTCGATAGCTGAACTCCTATTGCTCGAAAAGCAGCGGTCTCAGGTTTCAGAATATTCGCTGCACATATCCACACTATCATCAACGAATGACGCTTTCGCCATAACCTCATTGAATTCTTGAGCCATTGACTTTTGTGATTCTATGTTATGAGTTCCTTAGTTCAATCACTTTTGCCCTGGTCCGCGTCATTCATCAATCTCAGCAGGACATTGAATCCTTTTGAATCCCGAGCACGTTTCCTGTTAGTGCATGTCACCAGTGCGTCCAAAACAGGGGATTGACGCTCAACCAACCTTAGATCGAGGGCATCTCTGAGTCTGCTTGCTAATGGAGACTATTTGCATCGAGTATTTCGATTAAGTCGACAGCTGCCCGTCCAACCAGTAAATTGCAGCTTTCAGGACCAATCTCCTCGACTCACCGCTTCACAGGTTTGAGACACTGTTCAATCATTACCCTTGAAAACTTGAAAATCCCAAAAAGTAGCTGATTTTCTAATAACTCTGCTGACCTTATTTCTTCATCTTTCTTTACCGTTTCTGCAGCATCAGATAAAGCAGGTCGTAATCTATCGCAGCAATATTTTTAATTTTAGTAGTTAGTATTGCGGACGCACTGATAGTGGATACGAACATGGATAGGAACATGTTCCGAATTGCGAATGCGAACATGGATATGAACATGTTCCGAATTGCCAATGGATGCGAACATGGATAGGAACATGTAAATAGGAACCGCGTTCCGATTGATAGGCGAATTGAGATCATACTTAATGATTCGGTACACTTATTTGTGTGTTGCGATCGGAACGGCTTGTTCCGAAATTGAATTAGAGTATGTGAATTAGAATAGGGATGCGAACATCTATTTCGGTACTTAAACAGGTGTTTGTTTTGAGACTGCTTGCTCAAATGCGACAATTGTGGCCATTGTGACTATGATGACAATTTTATTTATTTTCATAACTAGGTTAAGTTATAAATACGTGGAAGTTGCTTGATGGTTAGTTTCCCAATTTCATGGATTGTTGCAAGAGACCTTGGTTATTCGCTAAAGGCTATAGAAACTGTTACAAATCTAAATGAAAATATCAAAGCTGGTGATTTAGTTGAACGACTAATGGATCTGGATGAGCATACCATGAATGCTAATTTGGATCGTAGTTGGATAGAAGATTTCTCAATGCTACATTATAAAGACAGTGAAATTAGGAGGATGAAATTGGAACTTTCTGAAACGGAGATAAAAAAAGTGAAACCTTCAATTGATTTATCAAAATGTTCTATCAATGAAAGTGACTTCAGAAAGAAATTAGAAACAGAGACGTTTAAACTATTATGTGAACGGAACTGCATTAGGTGTTTTGAACGGGAAAAATCCCTTCTCTTGTTACCATGTTCTCATTTTGTCATGTGTTCTACATGCTATATACCCTTGGAAACTACATTTTGTCCCCTTTGTGATGAAGAAATAATTTCAACAGTCACTGTATATCGTTCATGATGAGTCATCATGCGTGTCTGTGATTGGTTGCTATTGTGCAGCTTTTGTATATAAGGTTATCACACTTCTATTACAACCATACTTGTTGAGGATTGTAGACATTAATAAACATGCCATTTACCACGATCATTCCTGTTTCAATTATTCACAAAGACAATCTGTTTACTAGCAAGATTTTCTACTGTGCAAATGATGTTATTGGTTACAAAGCTGATCTCATAGATCTGATGGAGGATATTGTCACATTCTATCATTGTGAAGATGATATTGAACTTCAGAAACTCTTAATGAGGACATTGACCAATGCCCTTACGCGAGTACTACGATTTTGGCTCGATGAAGTGTACAAGCCTCTGAGTTTGACGGAAGCTATTCCACAGAGTTCTCGTTGCTATTGTGAAATGAGAACACGGAAATTGAAGACTTGTTTGCATGATATAATCGTATTTAGCCTCTATGATGAAAATGGTGGTAAATTCAAGGTGGACATGTTTACCGGACCCCCGTCGATGAGCGTCAATGTGGCAGTGCAAGATGACCGGGACATAATCAAGTTTAGAGCATACTATGCTAATCTTTTAAAAGTCTTCGCTTCAAAACCATGCTGTTCATGCTGTCCTCTATCAAAGGATTTAATGTGTAATATAGAACAGCTTATAACTGCAACGACTCAGACTTTTAGTGATGTTGATGACTACGACCTACCATCTGTTACCGTTTGACTTTGTTGCATGGAACTAAGCAAAAATGTGTATTTTCATAAATGCTTTGCTTTTAACACAATAAAAATGACTGCAAAACGAAAGGCATCTTTTTCTCGGAAGAATGGTTCTTTTAGACCTTCAAGTCAGTTTAAGAAGGCGTTGCAAAAGTTAAACAGCATGCGAAACAATAAAGTTAAGTGCAAATTAATTCAAAACTCAAGTGATGATTTCATCCGTGATTTGGCTTTTGCAATACACAAATGCCTCCCAATATACAAGCCTTTATTGAGTACTGATTCTCTAAACAGCATTAGAAAATTTTCAAATCCAAGAAGCAGTGATATGAAAAGGCGGAACTTAGTTCAGCGTGGAGGTGGTGGGTTTTTGAATATGTTGAATGATATTGGAAACAGCATTTACAATGTACTCAACAGTCCACTAGGGAAAGTTGTAGCAGGTGCCGCAGTGTTGCTATAGACGACGAATCATGGATTGACACGTCATCATTGATTGATGACTCATGTGAATATGTATATAAGAGAGACGCGCTTGTACTCTTTAATCACTTTCAAGCTATCATTCATCGCTGACGGTTGAAAAGCTCCGAATAAGTACAACATTGAATTATGTCTCAAAAAATGTTTATAGTTAGAGAGGAGAGCGACTCATTTGAACGTGATCTCTTTAAATTCCGACCGACAAGGAAGGTTCAAGGGATTGGAAATACCTTTTACTTCCAAACGTTGAGCTATGGTGACGATGGTTTCTACCTTCAAGTTCCATTTTTCCACAGTAATGGTATGTCTTCATCTGGATATAGCAACATGAGACAAATGCGAGTGACCTTTCCGAAATGGCAGCAGATGATACTGAAAACCATCGACTCTTTGGCGAAGGAATGCGTTGTGTTGCCCGAAAGTGCTCCTACACATTGGAGGAAGGCGTTAGAGGAAGGAAGTGGCTATAAGGATTTACCCGAGTTCGATACGCTATTCTTGAAATTGTCCGATCACTTTCAAGCATTCGATCTACTTGGAAATACAATGGAGTGTGATGATCTGAAGCGTGGACGATATATTGGTTTAATACACGTCAACGGACTATACATTGGTGCTCACGGCTCAACCGGAAAAGTGGCATCGTTACAAATGAAAGTTCTACAGTTGGTTTATGAGCCAATGCCGATTGATAAGTGTCTAATCACCATCGATAAATCTACTTCAAAAGATGGGAAGGATGTTGAAGAATGCAAAAAGCGGGGACGGAAATCCAAGGAAGGGAGTGTTAAGTTGAAATTGAAACGCCAAGATGCTCGAATTGACGCGAGAAGTTATTTTAATGCTGACATTGATGAGGAAACACAAATGCTGTGAATGTGAAATGAAAGTTTCTAAATGTAAATAAAGTTGTTATGGAACATGACTTGTTTTATTCTAAGCAAACTGGTGGGTGTTGGTCTCTAAAGCTTTTGAAATTTCAGGATGACAGATTTTCGCCTATTCACTGATCGCACAATGTGTGTGGCCGGACCAAGTCAGTCCGGTAAAACTACTTTTGTAACTCAATTACTACAATTTAGAAATGAGATGTTTAATAAAGAAATTAAACGAGTTAAATGGTGTTATGGCATATTTGAACCACAACTACATTCTGCACTTCGCCAGAAAGGTTATGATGTGAAGCAAGGGTTACCGACAACTGAAGACATCAAAGCAGGTGACTTACTAGTATTAGATGATCTATTACGTGAAAGCAAATCTTCAAAGGATGTAACTGAAATGTTCATTCAAACTGCACATCATAGGGAAGCTTTTATTATCTACATCACCCAAAATATCTTCGATGGAGGGAAAGAGCAAAGAACTAGGAGTTTGAATACACATTATTTGGCAATATTTAAAAATCCAAGAGACAGCAGTCAGATACATCATCTCAGTAGACAGATATTACCTCAACAACCTAAAGTTCTTTCAAAAATATATGAAGATGTAACTAAGAAACCACATGGCTATCTATTTATTGATCTAACTCAGGAATGTCCGGAACGACTTCGATTTCGAACTAATATCATACCTAATTCCGTTGAACCAATGACAGTTTTCTCGGTTCACAGCTAGTTTTAGACAATGTACTTTGTTGCTTTATTATTATTACAAACATGTCGTATACAAAGATGGTAGTCATTCCTCAAGAGGAGTATATACAATTGACTACATTACGAAATGCACAAGAAGTTGAAAATATAGATCAACCTATTACGAATCAACTTAAGGAACTAACACAAAAGGATATGGAAATTCAGAAGATTAAGGATCTCTATCGACGAATGCAGTTAGCAGCTGAAAACATTGATGAGAGGCGACAGATTCGTGATAAGTTGCGACGATTTATAACCTTGTCAACACCTCGACCATATCGTGTGCGCGCTGAGGGATTATTTGACTTCATTGATCCACATGTGAAGTTCAATGAGAGAGGGGAGATAATAGATGAAACAACTGGTGATGTTATTAGAAATAGTCACATAGATGACCTTCTGCAATATGCTGTCAGAGATGTAAGGCGAAAACTAGGTGCACCACAAGGGTGGTCATATTTTCAGAAAATTTTATCTGATCAAAATGTACCACACAATATTATTGGAGGACCGACTGTGAATGAGTTGGACAAGGGTCACTTACAGGATGAAACAAAAAGTAAAACACCCACGATGGCGGTCAAGCGAGAGCTTCATGATCCCGATGATCTTCAAACAAAAAAAGAGCTACTAGACGCTCAATGCGTGTTGGAAAGGATTATAGTAAATATTAAGCAAATATAAATTAAGCTTTGCTTCTCTCATATCATGTCGCTACAAAAGTTTTGCTGCTGTTTGAAATCTGCGCTCGAAGGTAAAGGAGAAGAGGGCATAGAGGTTGATATCAATTGTGTTAGCAGTTGCTGTGGGAGTAATACGCGTGCAAATCAGAACAAAGACGATGAGTACAGCAGTGAAACTCAGAAAGATTTATTACGACTTAAATCACCCCGCAAGTTTCAGTCGTCCGGAGGTTCTAGCTCGTGCAGCAGGTGTGGGGATAGAGAAAGTCAAGAAGTGGTTAAGGAGTCAACCGACTTACACTCTTCACAAAAATGCAAGAAAGCGGTTTCCAACGAGAAAATATGTTGTTAACAATATAGATAGTCAATGGCAAGCGGACTTGGCTGACATGCAACAGATATCACAGTACAATGATGGCTATAAATGCATCTTAACCGTAATAGATATTTATCTCGCTATGCTTGGGCACGTGCGCTGAAATCTAAACGAGGACCAGAAGTTGAAGCGGCTTTTCAGAGCATTTTCGATGAGGGGCGTGTTCCGCAAAGAATACAGACCGATCAAGGGAAGGAATTCGAAAACTCTCATGTTCGAAGTCTCCTTAAAAGTCATAATGTGGAATTGTTTAGTGTCAAAAGTGCTTATAAAGCTGCCATGGTTGAGAGGTTCAATCGCACACTGAAGACAAAAATATGGCGCTATTTCACTGCAAAAAATACACATGTTTGGATAGGTGAGCTGCAGAAATTTGTTAAGAATTACAATGAAAGCTACCATCGAATCATTAAGATGAAACCTGTTGATGTTACCCCAGATAATGCGATGGATGTATGGCTTCGATTGTATGATAAGAAAGCGATAAACATTTCCAATGAAAAGAAAATTAATGTTGGTGATAGAGTTCGGATTTCAAAGGTTAAGTCTACATTTGAGAAGGGGTATCTACCTAATTGGACTGAAGAAGAGTTTTTTGTAGATGAAGTAAATACAAAATTTAGACCCACCATGTATAAATTAGTAGATTACCATGGCAATCCAATTGAAGGAAAATTTTACTCGTATGAATTGCAAGTAGTAGACAGAAGTGAAGAGGTGTATATGATTGACAAAATAATTAGGAGGAAAGGTCATGTCAATCAAATGAAATATCTAGTTAAATGGAAAGGATATCCTGATTCATTCAATAGCTGGATAACGCACCAGGATCTACAAAATGTGGAGGTGGGAGACACTCGTAACTTTTAAGCTAATATAGCATGTGACTTCTTACATATATGAGGTCAACATGTCTACTAACTTCAACATCATTCTTCCAAGCAATAGCAACCCCAAGATATTCCCAAGTAACAAACCATCTCTATACTCTGTTGAATTGGCTAATCCAATTACTCTGCATGGACCCCATGAAGTTGCTCTAACTGAAATTACTTATTACAACGATATCAGTTTGCTAAAGAGCAACTATTTTGAATTACATAAAGAAGTGTGAAAGAAGGATGATTGCTTTCGCATATTTCAAAATAGTCTACATGGTACATGGGCTTTTCATCATCTAACTTTACATCCTTTTTCAACATCTTTACCATCTGTCCAAAACATGATTAAAATTCAAAAGGCATTTGCAACGTCAACTTTTGATTCTAAGGTTCCCACAATGAGCTTGCAAGATACAGAAAAGGAAATCGGTAGAATGTTTGAACGAATAAATGATCTCTTCAAGCTGACTTTGAATAAATTCTACAAACCAGTCATAAAGGGGTCAACAAAATTGATGAAGGAAGGGAAGCATGTTCTTCTTGTATTAGGTAAGGATTTGAGTCATACTTTTGGGTATTCCAGAACAACTTTCTCATCAAGGTATTGGCACAATGGACGTGGGTGGAATTCGGAGAGGAAAGTCACTGATTTTCAATGTAGAATTGTGCCATTGTATGCATTACAAAAAAGGAGCATCCGAGTAAAAAATACATTTGAGGTCATTAGAAGTGTTGAAGACTTGCAAGAAAGTTTCAGTTTTCAAGGATCAGTGCCAGAAACGTTAATGACTTGTGAATATAAGAAAGAGAAAGTAATTTTATTTATTGTTGAAACGGAGGCAGAATTTATTGTTTTTACTAAAAAGACACCATTGGAAAAGTCTGAGTCCGCTGTTATTGAATTCGGATCTGAAATGATTGGGATGTTTAAGGGCCTTGAAAGCGCACCTTGGTTGACAGAGTTAAATGATACATTCAAGGTTCAATTGTCCTCTTCTAAACTCAAAGCATCAACAAATGCTTCATGGGATATCCACGTATACAGCGAAGACATATTGGTTGATGATTTGTCTACTTCTAGTGAACTTGTAAAAAGAGTTAATTTGAACATTGAAAGCTTGAAAACGCCATCTGAATTGTGTACAAAGTTAAATGAGTTTGGTGTAGATTACCTTGATGCAGATGAATATCACTTTTATCATGATCCACATAAGAAACGCATGATTCTAAAAGTAGGGAAGAACTCTCTTATCAAGCTGGATAGCGTGTTAACGTCCACATTGGGATTCTCAAAATCAACTATTTATGAAGGCACATCAATAGGCGATACAGCCCCATCACTAGAGCGTGATATAAGTAACTTATACGTCTATTGTAACATTATTGAATATACAAGGGTTGGCGACATTGAGGCCCCACTTCTGCGCACATTTCCTCTCTCATCCGTAAGGAAGCAACTAATCAATCGAGAATTTATTAACACGATGTATGTACCAATGAGCAGAAATGTCATCAATAGAATTGACATATCAATTCATGATGACACAGGTGAAGTAGTACCATTCTGTGGTGGTGTTACTGTTTTAACACTACACATCAGGACACGAGATTAAGGCTTTACGCTATTGTGGGATCTATAATTATCTACAGGACATAATGTCAGGCATTTACAGTGGTCCATCCTATCAGAGCGGCTATCCCGTGTTTGCTGGAGGTAGACGACAAGTTGGAGGAGGCATATTCGGTGCACTAAGACGTATGGTTCTCCCAACACTCAAAAAGTATGGCGTAGCATTCATGAAGCGGGTTGGAAACAGAGCTTTAGACTTTGGTGCAAATGTTGCAGCTGATGCACTTCAAGGGGAGAATATCGGTGAATCCATGAAATTGCGTGCACAGCAATCTGCCATAGACGCATTAGATGATTTAACAAAGACGAGGCGTACAGTTCGGAAGAAACGTAGGAAGTCAAGACAAGTTGGATTAGGCCGAGTTACTAAGCAAAGGCGTAGGAGAAGTAAAAAGCCCACCAGAGAAACACGTTCTAAATCAAGACGTGTGAAAGCAAGAAAGCGCAAACGAAATTTCACAGCGACTGGAAACAAGTCAAAACGAAGGAAGACAACATATTTGTAAAGCTAGTACGATGCAGAGTATCAATTCGGCTTTGTGTTTCTTTGATTCACCGCCTCATCAAACTGACATTATTTCCTCAACTTTTGTTGATATAGTCCCCACAACAAATATCGATGGTAACCAACAGCCTATTCAGTTTGATATACCTGCTAATCCTCAAGATTATATTGACTGTCAATCCATTGATTTAGAATTGTGTATACAAATTAAGAAGACTGATGGTACCAATATTGATTGAACTAAGGATAAAGTGGGATTGACAAATCTTCCTATTGCCAGTCTATTCTCAGATGTGTATTTAATATTGAATGACAAACAGATTGAAGGAGGGGATCGAGCATATCCCTATGGAGCATACATAAATACAATGACGCAATTTCATAAGCAAGCTACACAGTCACACTTGCAAGTTGCCGGCTGGTATGATGATCAGCAAGGGAAATTTGATGAGGTTTCAAATGGAGGTTTAAAAAAACGAATGGAATTGACAGCAGATTCAAAGGAATTATACTTGAAAGGACCTGTCTATCTTGATTTCCTTCGTCAATCTAGATATCTACTATCACAGGTTAAAATGCAAATAAAATTTATTCGTGCAAATCCTGAGTTCGCGTTAATGGCTTTTGGAGCTACAAACTATCAAATCAACATAAGTAGTGCCGTGCTCAATGTAAAGAGAGTAACAATGAACCCGTCAGTCATCAACGAGCATGCGACAGGATTGAGGAAAAGCAATGCAATATATCCAGTTAATCACAGTGTGTTAACAAACTTCACAATTGGTGCGGGATCATCCTCTCATGCCTACCCAAATCTTTTTCCCACTGCGATGCCGAAGGCGGTGTATATCACATTTGTGGAAAATGAGTCATTTATTGGTGCTTTTGAAAAGAATCCATTTAATTTCCAACACTTTAACGTTAGTAAACTAGCACTCTATCAGGATGGAAAATTTGTATCTTGCAAAGCTTATGAGCCTAATTTTAAAGAGGGCAAATTTGCACGTGAATATGGTTCTACTTTCACTGCACTGAGCATGTTTAATACAGATGATTCAAATGGAATTACAATGGATATGTATAAAAATGGTTACTTCTTCATTATATACAATCTCACAGCAGATGCAGATCTAGGTGGTGAAAGCGTAGGAGTTACAAAGCCTGGTAATCTACGACTAGAGGTGTCATTTGAGTCACCTTTGAAGAAAACAATTACTTGCCTCATTTATGCTATCTATGATAGCAAAGTTGAGATAACAAGAATGAGAGACTTGACTGTCAGCTATCAGAGATGAGTAACCTAAGCAACATACAAATCTTGAGGAAAATGGGAAATGCTCATCCCTACTCCAAGTCAATATTTCTTGATGTCTTTTCTAGAGATAATTTACCTAATTCAATTCCTTTCTATCCTTGTTCGCTTATCATCAATACGGACAGCAACAATCTTCCTGGTAAACATTGGATTGCAGTGTACATCAATCGCTATAAAGTGGCTGAATATTTTGACTCTCTTAGTCTACCTCGCTTACATGGCATTGCACTATGGATGAATAGGTTCTCCTGGACGATTAAGAAAGTTACATCGGTTCTACTCCAAAGCAATGTATCTCTCATGTGCGGCGGTTATGTGCTATATTTCGTCAACGAGAGACCATTGAAAAATAACTGCAAAAGTGTTTTACAACTTTTTTCGAAAGACTGCTATAAAAATGATGTAATTCTTATAAAGTATATTGAAACTGTTTTGTAATAAAGTTTTATTTTATATGTAAATATCCTAGTTTTATGTTCCAAATCGTTGGGTTTAGAGGGAAAGCAAAACATGTTTACATTTCAATATGTATTTACAAATGTACAGTTCTTTTCTAAATATTTACATAGCTACAATGTAGATTTCACAAATATTTTTCTCAAATCACATAGGATGGGAGGAACATCATTTATGTCTTTAATGCCGGTTATCACAATCTTTCCATTATGGAATACATGAACATGATATGGGTGCCAGTTAGTCATCTGTGCTGCTGGAAATAGTTCCACTTCATAAGTGAGATTATTTGATGATGTGACTTTACGAAAGTCATAATGATAGTTCAATTCACATAGCACAGTCATTGTCTTCACCTCCCATTCAGATAATGAGTCTCTAAGTAAATTTTCCAACGTAGAATGAAGATATGGTAGATCACCATCAGTGAAGCCACCAACACACCGGATTGTTCCATTTGGAAAGAATAGGATAGTCACATATTTATCCTTCCTCTGTATCCTCCATGTTAACATTGAGGGTCTTCCCAGATGCAGATTCGTTGTCGACTTCATCTTGTGTTTTATTAATAACCATTGCTTTCGATTGGGAATGTTCCGCTCGATTTCTTGAAGATTGAGTTTTGAGTTTACTTTTGTAGTTAACATGCGATTCACGACTTCCATCCGCTTGATGTCCTCCATCCTTAATGAATGAAATCAGATGTGGTAGTATCTCTTTTGTAAAGTTTCTCCATGTGACGTCACTGAAACGGAAAAATCGATAGTCAATATCTTCTCTCTTTGGTGAACAGACGTATAGCTTGACGGTAGAGTCACACTTTATCCATACCTTTTGATCGAAGGGAATCTTCATCCGTGTCTTATGGTTGTCAATCAGGTCAGCGAAGTCTTTCAGTGAAGATAATGCGTCAAGGCTATTGCAAACGCCACGATGTTTTCCACCACTATTTGTTATTAAGTGACAAAAGACTACTTTCTTAGAATTTGTTATGTGAATGCTTCGTGAGTCATTTAATTTCCATGTTCTAATGTAATGAGGCATGTTTTCAAATATAAACCTAAATTTATTTGTTTGCATAAAGCTTGCTATTTTACATCTCAACATATCGGAATGATGTTGAGTGCTACGTCTTCAATTCATAGTAGGACTACCTATGTTTTAGTAATTATTTCTACACATCGGAAAGATGTAGAAATTTCATTTTATATTTAATCTACCTATATATTATTAAGCATTACTACGCAGAAATGTAGTGATTGGTTAGTTTACTCTGTTAAATTTCTTAAACTTTTACGTCACCTGTAGCAGGAAGGCATCTCCTTCTCTTTGAAGGTGGGGGAAGACCTAAACTATAGTGTCCATATGGTAGAGATAGATTTTTATTTAACCAACAGCGCTTATCCTCCCAAAGTGAAAGTCCTCGCTTTCTAAATGATTTTGTAGTGACTACGTGATTTTTTGAATTTATAATTGTCATTTCCTCATTTGTATCTTTCTCACTGTAGTACACAGTCCTATAATCATTATGTTGTAATTTTTTAACTGCAGCTCTCTGCATTCCTTTTGCCCGCTTGATGCTATCACAAGTTGAATCTAGATATTTCATTGAATACATTTTTGGTTTTAACAAGATCATTTCCTAAAGCAACTTTCCCGCACACTCATCCTTAAAACAACCTAATCTGGCTCTGTTTGTTACTGAGTATAGTCGGTGATGAATGTAATAGTTTGAAGAGTCAAATTTTTCACCAAAATATAGCAGTACATCCTCCAAGCTGACAGATGGTGAGGTGTACAAACATAGGAAAAAAATATCGGTATCACCTCCACAAAGCCGCGTTCTATTTATCAGTGGACATCTTTTCAAATCATTGTAGTATAACTGGTACATTTCCAATTTGCTATAGTCAAGTACCGCCTGACCAACATAAATCAATTTATTCAACATTATTGAAGGTTTATACATTTCCATAGCAACTAGATCTTCATCAAATATCTTATGCTGTACATAGAGAGGATGATTTGATAATTTTCGACATTGTTCCACGCTGTTTACTAATTTGAATTTTCTCCTTCGTCTTACATTTTCCATTGTTTTACCATATAAAGAATTATTTTTCAACTTATAAAATGACTTTTCAAAGTTGGTACTTGATTGAGCTCTCTTTTGTGAATTCATATCAATGTACGTTCTCAACCATGGCTTTTGTGTGAACTTTATACCGTTGTGAATTTCTGTGATTTTCATACCCATGGATAAATAAAATTTAATATTGAATAGTGTACAAGATAATTTTCCCTATTGAATTGATGAAGCAAGAGTTTTTTAGTTGAACTGAATTTAGTGTCAGTAGTATATAGTGTGACATCCGGCGCGACGCTTCGCCTCGCTTTGCTTCGCTTCGCTTGCGCCGGATGTCACACTTTTGCGGGGTTTTTCAAAAAATCAAAATTTCAAAAATTTTAGTAGACTTCAAATTTCACGTGGCCGAAGGCCGAAGGGGGGAAAATTTAGGTAGTGACAAATTTTCAAAAAACAAAATTTCAAAAATTTAGCCGATCTTAAAATACCCAATTTTCAAATTTTTCAAAATCTCAAATTTGAGAATTATAATTTTCACCCCCAAAATCATGACCGTTCCAGGACACCGAAAATCATAAAAGTTAAGAATCTCAAATTTGAGAATTACAATTTTTACCTTGAAAATCATGACCGTTCCAGGACACCGAAAATCATAAAAGTTGAGAATTTCAAATTCATGAATTTTATCCATCTTTTAGGTTTTTAAAATATAACATGTGACTAAAAATATTTCTTTAAAAATGGAAGAAACAAAAATGGAAGAAACCGCAAGAATATATCCTTCATTATCGTATGAAATGGATATTGCAAAACACAAAGATAGAGTACGTTATATGAAAGATAAGGAATCTCAATTATTATTAAGATTAGAGCATTATAAAAAATTAAGAAAGAGATGGACTAAAGTTAAGAATGTAACACAAGGAATTGGCATATTCTTAACAATAAGTTTAGGCGCTCTCACTATTGTTATATCTTCAGGTGTTTTAGTAATTCCAGTAGTTGCTACAGCTTTAACAGGTACGGGTGTTTTTGCAACTTCACTTGTTACAATGTTAGATAAATCTTTAATAACTAAGAAACGAAAATCATTAAAAACTAAGCATTTACATATTAAAGAAGTCTATGATAAACTACACTACTACTTTCAAAGAGTATGTGATGATAATGTTATTACGTTAGATGAGATTGAAAAATTTGATCAAATAGCTAATGAAGTAAATCAAATATCATTTCAATTACAGTCAGAAAAAGTTGATGATAAGAATAAACAGGATGGCAAAATTTCTAGTGATGGTAAAACTTTTACTGATGGTAAAATTTCTAATGAAGATAATGACAAAATTTTTTTAGAAGAGCTAAAAACTTAAAGCGAAAATTTAAGCAAATTTTATTAAACAAAACTTTATTAAACGAAACTTAAAACGAGAAAACTTTAAACGAAAAGATGTCAAACAACAAAGCAATAAAAAAATAATTTGTTCAGTAAAATGTTTTTGCTGTATTCCAATGTTACCACAAAATTCAAATATTATATTTTAAAAATGGATAAAATTAGAGCTGATAATCTTAAAAGAATAAAACAATTAGAAGAGTTAATAAAACAAAGAAATATTATGAAAGAAAATCATCTTCAACATAGAATGATAAAAGCTGGCATTGAATCTGATATGTTTGAAACAATGCAGCAAACCGAGCAAGTAAAAATTGATTTTGAGAAAACTATGAAACCATTTAAAACTCTTGAAAAGGAACTTACAAATAATGATAAACAAATTGATATAACAGATCCAGAGCACAAAACTATATTAGATGACTATGGATTACTAGAATCAAACATTAATAAGAAATTACCAAAATCTATGCAATTTGAACATTCTATTTCATTTATAGATGGAAAAACAATACCTAGATTTTATCTCGGACAAAAAGAAATATTTCCACAACCTTTTCGAGGTATAATTTTTTCACCAGATAAATCTCCCTTTAATTTAGATAGAAATTTTGTTAATCTTTTAAGAGGAGCAGATTTAAATAATTATGCTGTAGAAGATCTCATAAAATATAAAGCTATGTTAGACAGAGTTGGTGCAGTAAAATCTCTTAGACGTTATAAACAATTAGAAAATTTATTATTAACGGGAGTTAAAGTAGGGAAAGGTTTATCTGAAAAACAGAAAACAGAAACAGAAACAACCATATTTTTACCAGATGATCCACAAGAATTACTAAATAGATTAAATATTTTAATATCTGCAATAAAAGAAGGACATAATTCTAGTTTCAATGAAATTCATGCTATATTGAAAAGACTGTTAGAAAATAACATTCTAAATGAAGAGGATTATAAAAGTGTAGCTGAAATATGTTGTTTCTAATTTTTATCTATGATTTTTATTTATGATTTTTATCTATGATTTTTATCTATGATTTTTATCTATGATTTTTATCTACGATTTTTATCTATAATATTTATTCAAAATTTTTAACTAAAAAATGTGTTCAGCAGATTTAGACAAAATTAATAATCATTTAGAAAATCTAACAGAGATTTTGGGTTCATCAAAATTTAGTACGACGTTAAAAATTATAACAACTACTTCATCACACACTTGTAATTTAGAACCCATTCTACATTTGGAACAAAATAAAAATTATCAAATTGCATTGACTAGTTTCTCTACATTTAACACTATTCAAAACGTTATCAAAGATGTGAATGATCAATTTAGATATTCTACTGATAAAGGCAAAACGTGGAAAGTACTAACTTTTCTTCCTGGTTCTTACGAAGTTGAATCAATATCAAATGAAATTAAGAGACATTTAGGTATACCATTTAAAGATAAGAAACAATTACATTTTGCAGTTGAACCGGCAGTTAATAAATTTTCTCTTACTTTAGACGAAAATCATCAAGTTGATTTTAATCATGATAGATCATTGTCAAAGCTATTAGGATTTAATAAACAAACCTATAGTCAAGGTTATCATTTAGGTGAGAAGATTCCTAAAATAACTGAAATAAATTCAATTGTTGTACATTGTGACATTATTGAAGGAGGATATATGAAAGGTAAATTGTCAAATTTAATATTCAGTTTTCCAGCTTTTACTGTAACCATTGGTTATAGATTAAATGTAATTCCCCAAACAGTAATATATTTCCCTATTACAAGAAAAACTATTAACAACATTAACATTAGAATCACTGATGAAAAAGGACAAGAAATAAATTTTGGAGGTGAAGAGATTATGATAGATCTTTTGGTTCGGGAGGTATAAACTCCCACGCGAAGCTAGAGAAGTTTAATTTTCTTCTTCTTTAGAAACAAAAAATAAAAAAATAAAAATAAATTTTTTTATTAAAAAATGAGTGAACTACCTCCATTAAATAAAAAAAAACTTAAATTTAATCATCATCCAAATTTATCTAATAAAGTTTTGTCAGTTATTTGTGGAAGATCAGGATGTGGAAAAACGTATCTATTATTTAAAATTTTAACGACTCCAAATTTTTTGGATTATAACAATCTTATAATTTATACAACAACAGCAGATCAACCCGTCTATCAATTTTTAAAATATGGATTTGAAAATAATCTTAAAAAAACAGCAATTGCTTCATTATTCAAAGAATATGAAAAATCTGAAGATGAAGAAGAAATAAGTTCGTGGTGTGAAGAAGCAGCAAAAAATAATCAGTCAGTTGAAACCAATAAAAATAAGCATATAAAGATACAATTGATAGATGATAGTGGTAATATGCAAGATCCTAGTAAACTAGATAAAACAATGAAACATTGTGTAATTTTTGATGATTGTGTTAATGATAGAAATCAGTCAGTTCAGAGAAATTATTTCACAAGAGGTAGACATAATAACTGTAGTGTTTTTTATTTAACACAAAGTATGTATTCATTAGACGGAAGTGTTATTAGAAAGAATGCAAATATATTTATACTATTTGAAATAAATGCAAGAAACTTAAGTGATTTGTTAAGAGATTTATGCGTAAGAAATAAAGATGAATTTAAACAATCGTGTAACAATGCTTGGTCAAAAGATTATGGCTTCATTACAATTAATATTGATAAAAAAATTCATGATAGAGTTATAGAAAATATTTTCGCGGAGTGAAAGTCGATAGAAAATATTTTCGCGGAGTGACCGAACGGAGTGACCGAATAATTTTTTCTTATAAACTTTTTGTTGATAAAAATAAAAAAAAATATGTTGGATGCTTATAAGATAGAGCATGTACCAGTTTTAAAAGATTATCGTCATCCTACAAATCCTGTAAATTTGAAGAAAGAAGCTAGATTTTATTATCATCATAAATACGTAGCGCTCGTTACAGATTATAAAACAAAACATGGTATTAAACCGTGTATTAAAACAAAAGACTTTCCTCTTTGTTCAAGAAGGTTCCGAGTATTTTTGGCGTATAATAATTTATGGTGGTTGGTTAAGAAAGAACATTTAACAACACATGAATTAGAAACATTACATCAATTACATATTCCTGTGTATATGTAAAAACGGAACCGAGGTTCTATGTAAAAATTCATTTTTTCTTTTAAAAAATATGAATCGTGAAATGTCTCTCGGACAAACGTCTAGGATTGATGAATTAATCAAGAAACAAATTGCTGAGTTTGATGCGCAAATTAAACATAGTAAACGTAGTAAACGTATTAAAAAACAGAAACGTACTAGACGTAGTATTAGACGCAATATTAAAAAACAGAAAAGTGGAACAAAAGAAATATTAGAAACTCCTATTAGTGATATCTTTTTTGATGATAGAATTAAGGATGAGCTTGGTGATGATTTATGTAATTTATTTAATCCAAATGAAATTAAATATGAAAATGTATCTTTTATTAATGTAGTAAATGATATGCGGAAACTTTTAGCAAATGGTAAAATTATTAATTTACTTGGAAAAGTTATTAAAGATCAGGAAAATATAATTCAAAATTTTTACGTAACCTTCTATAATAAAAAAACATTTGAAACATGGTTTTCGAATCTGGATGAGAAATCCGATGCAAACGAATGGATTTTTACAGGTAATATTAAATATGAAGATTTTGGAATGAAGTTAGTACAAAGATCGCATAGAGGGGCAGGGATTAATATGAAATATAGAATCAAAGAATATTTCGGTGAATATTGTTATATTCCTTCTGAAGATTTTTGTTTTATTAAATGTTATAATGTTTTACGAGGTTTTAATGAAGAACAAGGAGAAATGATGAAAGAAATGTTTAATAATTTTTTATATAAAGAGAAAGCCACATCTAGAACAGGAGTAATGTCAAACTGCAAATTTTCTCAATTCAATAAATATTTTGGAGAATGTGTTCAATATTATAGTCCTGCCAATCGTCATTTAAATCCTAGAGGAATTGAAACGTTTCATAATTATGTTTATTACAATTATTTTCACGCAGGTTCAACAATTGGTCACTATTGTTTAATTAATAAATCTCATAAATTAAAAGCTATTAGAGAAATTGAAAATAATTTCAAACCCATATATAAAACAGTTACTGATGAAAATCTAACAACGCGTCCATATAAAATTATAACAAAGAAAAAAATTGACTATGGTTCAACATATATTTGGGATCTCGAAACTTTTCCTGATCCTAACTGTTCAACAGCTCATCCTATTCCTTATGCTGTAGGAGCTATTAATTTTAATAAATTTATATGTTGTTTACCGAAACAAAGATTGAAAGAATTAGAAACACGTTTGTTAAGTGATATGATTAAAATTAAACGATCAAAAGAAGAAGATGAAATTAAAAATCTTAAAAAACAGATGAATGAGTATAATAATTTAACTGAATTAGAATTTAATAAACTTCAAAATTGTGTGAAAATATTTACGAGAACTGAGGATGATGAATGTTCGATCGGGGGAAACCCAGAGGACGTATGTCCGATCCATCAATTTTTTAAAACTCTTGGAAAATTTAATTATTCGAGAGTAACTTTAATAGCTCACAATTCATCAGGTTTTGATTCCTATTTTCCGATAAAAGCTAATTTTAAATTATCTAAACCGCCTCTTAAAACTTCAAGAGGAATATTGACTGCTTCATTACAAAATCCTTATACAACTGAATGTGTTAGTAGATACATTCAAAAATCTTTTAAATTTAAAAACAATATGAAAAAAGATTCACCTTCAGGTAAATTAGCACTTCAAACTATTATAATGAAATGTAGTTATCAACATGTAAAAACAAGTCTTTCTAAATGGTGTGAGAATTTTAAAATTCCTATGAATGTGTGTAAATTAAATTATGAAATTGGAGACATAACACATGAAAATTATAAAGAAAAAGAAAATGAATGGAGACCATATTTAGTTAACGATATTCTTTCTTTAGCTTTTTGTATCTACAAATATAATAATGTTATGCAAGATTTAGTTGGTGAAGATATAACTACTAATTTGACATCCTCTGCTTTAACATTTAACGGTTGGATGAAAAGCGTACAAAATGACAATATAAATATTCATTCTCATATAGATTTATGGGCTAGAAATTATATTAGAAAATCTGTTAAAGGTGGAAGAGTTTCAGCAAATATAAGAAAATACATATCGCCATTTTGTAGCATCTTGTTACCAATATTAAAACAGTATTTACCTGGTCGCTCCCCTGGGGGGGCTTTGTCCTTTGGAAGTAATTTAATAGATTTAATGAAACAGTATCGAGATTTAGGAGATAAAACTGAAATTTGTAAAAAAATTTCAAATCAACTACTTGAACAAAAACATGAATTTCTAATGGCTTTTGATTCAGAATACCCTAAAGCTGAATCCGCTAGAAAATTTAGACAAGAAGAAGAGCGGGAAATAGTATATAAATTTAATACTCAAACGTTTAGACCTAAAACTGGAATATTTACAGTTGTGTTTCAATATCCGAATGATATGTTTTTTCAACCAGTTCCTATTAAAGATAAAGTTAAAAATCAAAATAATAATTCTCATGTAAAAGTAATCAGGTTTAGAAATGGCATATGTTATGATGTATTAACTTCTGTAGACATACAAGAAATTGTTAGATGTGGGGGAAAAATCTTACATATTACTGACGGTATAATTTATGAAAAAAATTATCAAGTTTCACCATTTCGAAATTATATTGAAAAACTTTTTAATTTGAGAAAAAGATATAAAGCAGAAGGAAATATTGTAGGTGATGAGTTAATTAAATTATTGATGAATTCGCTATATGGCAAAACTGTGCAAAAAGATATAACCACTAAATATCATTTATGGAATGAGAATACATTGCGAAAAAATTTCACTCAAGAAGTAAAAGATTATGAAAAATTAAATGATGAACAATATTTAGCGAAAGTAGAAATGGAAGATGATGAATTTCTTAAAACTAATATTGTAAAAGATGGGAAGACGTCGTTCATGCCTTCACACTTAGGTTCTTTTATTCTTTCTCACTCTAGAAGAATCATGAATAACTTTATTTTAGAAATTAATGGTTTCAACGAAAAATACATTCATTATACAGATACTGATTCAATATACATTTCTAATGAGCTCTTCAATAAATTAGATGCTGCTGGATGTGTTGGTGGGGAATTATGTCAAGGAAAAAATGATTATGGAAATGGTGGAATTATTTTTGCAATGTTTATTGCCCCTAAAATAAAATATTGTATTACTGTAGATGAACAAGGGAGACTTAGTGAAAAGAAAACATTCAAAGGATATTCACAAGATAAAGTAAAAGTAGAAGATTTTCTAAAATTATATTCGGGGAAAACATTATCGACTACAGTTAATAAACCATGGAAAAGATCTTTAGAAACTGGAATTAGTATTCCTGATAAAAATAATAATACTGAAGAAAAAAAATTTTCTGGTCAAATAAATATACTTAAACGTCAAGCACCTGATGAAAATGAAATTATGTTACCTTATAACGGAGAAGATATTCAAGCTGAAATATTTCAAACAATCGTCAGTGAGAGTAATTTAAGTGATGATGATGACACGTGGGAATAATAATTTTTTTATTACATCTAAAAATTTTATTACATCTAAAAATGTAACATCTAAAAATTTAACATCTAAAAATTTATATCTAAAATTTATATCTAAAAACTTATTACATCTAACAATTTTATAACATCTAAAAATTTAACATCTAAAAACTTATTACATCTAAAAATTTTATAACATCTAAAAAGTTATTACATCTAAAAACTTATTACATCTAAAAAATTTATATCTAAAATTTATATCTAAAAAAATTTATATCTAAAATTTATATCTAAAATTTATACCTAAAAATTTATATCTAAAATTTATATCTAAAATTTATACCTAAAAATTTATATCTAAAATTTATACCTAAAAATTTATATCTAAAATTTATATCTAAAATTTATACCTAAAAATTTTAATCTAAAATTTATTTCCATGAGATATATATGTTTTATTGTTAAAAAATGATGTCACCAAATGTTGGTGGAGGTGCATATATCCCGAATAATCGTGAATTAGAAATAGAGATAGAAAATTATATCATGAAAACTGGAGACGTTTTATCTGGTCCATTGCATCTTTCTATTGTTCCGCAACAAAATACAGAGTTAACAAATAAACAATATGTTGATACACAAATCAATGATTTAAAAGAAAAATATATAAACGATGTTTTGGTTCCACTGATGAATGAATTAAAGTTGCTAAAACTTAATGACAAATCATTAAACGAAAAATTATTAAAACTTGATTAAAAGGATAGAGAGCTAAAAGCAGATATAACAAAACTTTTTAAAAAGATTTCTGAACAATCAAAAATTTTAATATTACTTTCTTTAAATTTAAAATCTGCTGTAATTAAAAATAAACATCAGATAAAAATGTTAAAAGAACAATTAGAAGATGAAATAGAAAAACTTCCTGAAAGAATTAAAAAAAATTTAAAGCAGTTACAAGCTACATTCCAAAAAAGTGTTGATGAATTAAGTTCTAAAATTACTCAACATATGAAAAAGATGAATAGAATAATAAATGAAGTAAACTCGCTTAATCAAAGAGTTAATAAAATGAAAACTCTTAAAATCAATTTAGAAAATGAATTAAAGAAAAATTTACAAGAAAACTCTAAAGAAAATAAAGAACAGTTAGATGCTGTTAAAAGACAATTAAATGTTCTTAAAATTAAGTTAAATGCACTTAAAACGGCATTGAAGATTAATCAGCAGAAAATGCAAGTTAATAGAAAAAAAATTGAAGTACATCACACGCTGCTTGACGCAATAGATAAAGTGCAACAGTCAATTAATAAAGTTATCTCGAAGTTGTTGTCCATTCACAAACGTAAATCTTAAACGGACCAAAGGTCCTCAGGTTACTAACCAATCGTAAATATTTTTTCTCAAAAGTCAAATTTAATCCTAAAAAATGCCTATAATTTATAAACACAATCTTAAACATTTTGCTTCAAATCAAAAAATTTCTCATGAACCACGTATGAATCCTGTTTATCATTATGATAATAGAGAAACAGTCGGAACAGAAAAGTTCCTAGGCACCGCAGGTGCCGTTCACACGGAAGGAGCTGGCATCTTTTCTGGTATTGGAAGTATCGTTAACTTAATTAAAAATAATAAAGATTTGATTACATCTGCTGCAAAAGGAACAGCTGCTATAGGTAGTACAGCTAGTGCAATATCAAATTCTGTCAAGTCTCAAAACGAATTAAAACAACTAGAAGCTATTCGTAAACTTAGGAATGATTCCGAAGAACTAAAAAATTTAAAAAAACTTTCAGAGGAAACAAAAAATAAAATTGCTAACATAGCTGTGGAGTCTGATAGTAAACATAATGAAAAAACAATTGAAGAAATAAGAGGTAATGGCGTGAGCAGCAACCTTCGGTTTAACCAGCAAAGCTGTAGCGGAGCTGGTCTAGCAAAATTCTAAAATTATGTTTTTTAGTAAAATTTTTTTAGTAAAATTTTTTTAGCAAAATTTTTTTAGCAAAATTTTCTTAGCAAAATTTTCTTAGCAAAATTTTTTTAGCAGAATTTTTTCTGTGTGTGAGAAAAACAAAAAGTCAAATTATTTTTTATAAAAGTGTCTTCGCTTATCGAAAATAAATTTAGATTAGACGATCCTCCGTTCGTCAGTAATAATCAAAAAAAGAATGACTATATAAGAATTGCTATGAATCCCGGATCTTCCAGTAGAGTAAATACTGGAGGTGATTTAATTTTTGAAGTTGATAATCAGCAGAGTTATATATATCTACCTGATTCATTTTTACACTGTGAATATTCTTTGTATAGTGATGCCAATTTTACAACACCATTACCAGATACCGATAATATTGCACTAGAGAATAATTTTTTTCCAAGATTATTTACACAAATGCGTTTAGATGTTGCAACTCAAAATATAGAAACAATAAGTGATTCTCCAGGTGTAATTGATACAATGCTTAGATTTATAACAATTGGTGAAAATAATAAAAAGTATGAAATCGAAGGTTGGTTTCCTGATACTAATGATGGTATAATTGTTGATGATTTAACTCACGCTGGAACAGATGCAGCAGGAATTGCGAAAGATGTAGAAAATATTGCAAAACATTTAAATAAAACAAATAATGATGCATATAAAGAAAGACGTGAATTTAACAAGAAAAGTAAACAGACAGTAAATTGGTCATTGTCTCCATTATTCGGATATTTAGATTATGATAAAATATCATATCAATTAAAATTTAAATTAATAATTCATCGTACAGCAAATAATGAATTAATCTTTTTTGGTAAGACTGGAAAAAAAGCATATTTAAAAACTGATAGACTTGAATGGTGGATTAAGCATATTACTCCTAGTTCAGAGATTGAAACAGCTATTGCAAAAAGATTAAATACTAACAAACCAGTTCCAGTTAATTTTCTAAAGCGTACTGCTAGTTCAGTAACTTTTTCCGAACAAAGATTTAACTGGCATTTTACTAGAACTGCGAATACACCAAGATATTTATTACTAACTTTTCAAAGAAATAATTCTCCAAGTTTTGATAAGAACAACAATCTTTTTCATATTAATACAATTCGAAATTTACAAGTTTCATTAAATCAAACCCGTTATCCAATTGATCCATTAAGATTCGATGATACCAATAATCAATTTATGGAAGGATATGATTCTTATCGAAATCTTTGTATAGAATTTGGAGTTGAACCACAATTAACTCCTGGAGATTGGAGACATTTATATCCTGTTTTCTGTTTCGATTTAAGTGCACAATCTGAAGATATTATCAAGACTGGTTGTGATGTAACAATTAATATTGAAAAGAAAGATTCCACAACTTCATTGATGGCTTATGGTTTATTGCTAGAAGATGTAAAATATTCTATTGAAATTCTTAATGGAAAGATGGCAAGGATAGGCTAAAGTCAGAGGAGCTTCGCTCCGATCGGTTAGTAACCAAAGGACCTTTGGTCCGATAGGCTAAAGCCAGAGGAGCTTCGCTCCGATCGGTTAATAACCTTAGGACCTTTGGTCCGATCGGCTAAAGCCCAAGACTACGTCGATTAATTAATTTTTTTGATAACTTAAAATTTTTTTTAGTAATTAGTAATAAAATTTTTTTGTAACTAGAATAGATTAAAAATTCTTAACTTAAAATTTATTCTTGACTAGAATAGATCAAAATTCCTAATTTAAAATTTATTCATAACTAGAATAGATCAAAAATTCCTAATTTATAATTTTTTTATTAAAAATGTCGCAACCGAAAAGTAATAATAATAAAACTTTTGAATTAAAATTACGTACTATTGTTGACAAAAATACCCCTAAAACTATTACGATTAACAAAAAAAAGTATTACATAAGTAAACCAATGATAGAGAATATTCAATTACGAGAAGAAAAGAATGGCGGGATTCTCCCATTAATTCCACTAATAATAGGTGGCATAGCTGCAGCAGGAAGTGTTGCAGGTGGGACAGCTGGTATTGTCCAAGCAGTAAATAAAAATAAATCAGAGAAGGCAGCATTAGAAGAACAAAAACGACATAATAGAGAGTTAGAGAAAGTTGCTAGGGGTGAAGGAGTAGTAGATAATTTTATTAGTAAATTAAAATTAGTTGATGAAGGAAAACGAGTTCTTAAAAATATTCTCCACAATGTTGATGATTTAATTGAAATTAAAGAAACTAAAGATGGTTCTGGAATATATCTAAGTCCTAGTATGATTCGGTAATAACCTCTGGACCTTTGGTCCGATCGGCTAAAGCCTCAGAACCTTTGGTTGTATTAGGTAAAGCATTTATTTTATCTTTTAAAATGAATTCTACAAATTCCGAAAATTTAATTAAATTAAAAATTTCTAATTTAGATTTATTAAATTATCTATTAAACAAAAATAAAAACTCAAATTGTCAGCATATTGGAGGCGACAAGAACAAAGTTCCATACCACTTCGGTGGTGATATACAAAAAACATTAGAAAACTTTCCTGGATTTATTTGGAGTAAATATTCGAAAGAAAAACATCTTCCTGGTCATTCATATACCGGTCCAGGAACTCGATTAGATATAAGACTAGATGAGAATAATAATCCGAAACCAGGTGAAGAACCAATAAATAGAGTAGATGCCGCAGCTTACAGGCATGATTTAGCTTATCGAAATCATGATCTAAGTTCTCGACATGCAGCTGATAAGAAGATGATTCAAGAATTAGATAGTATTCAAAATCCAACATTTAGAGAAAAAATTGAAAGAATGTTTGTTAAGAAAGCTTTACAAGCTAAAATATTATTCGGTCAGGGTTTAAATGAAACGACAGCAAAGCTGTCTGAGAGCAACGCTCGAACCTACGCGTCCGAAATCCACATGGAATATAGAAGGCCTAAATATTTATTGAAAGTAAAAGTATTTAATAAAGATGATATTTGGTGTGCTGATCTTATTCATATGCCGAATGAAAGGGACTACAAATGCGCATTAACCGTTATAGATTTATATACACGATACGCTTGGGTAAAGCCTTTAAAAAATAAAAGTTGTTTATTAGTTAAATATGCGTTTGAAGAAATCTTTAAAGAAAGTAAGAGAAAGCCAAAAAAATTGTTTGTTGATAAAGGATCGGAATTTTATAACCGAAACGTTCAGCCACTATTTGAAACTGTTTATTCAACTGAAAATGCAGGGAAGGCTGTAGTGATAGAAAGATTCAATCGGACGTTAAAAAATCAATTATTCAAAAAATTTACTCAGCAAGGAAATCAGAAATGGTTAAAAATATTACCAGGAATTGTAGAGCAGTACAATAATAAAGTTCATTCAGGTATTGAAGAAACCCCAAAGAATGCTTCTGACGACCCCGATTCAATACGAAAGAAAATATTCGAGAATAATTATTCGAATGAGAGTAATCCGAATTTGCAGAAACTTAAGCCGAAATTTAAAATTGGAGATAGAGTTAGAATATTTAAATATAAGAATAAATTTGAAAAAGGCTTCGTCGGATTCTGGACGAAAGAGATATTTGAAATTTCTAAAATAAATCAAAGTTATCCGATTACTTACGAAATCAAAGATTTAGATGATGAAGATATCAGAGGCCGATTTTATCAAAATGAATTACAACGAAGTGATTTTTAATTATCATTATTATTATTAGGCGTAGCCATAGAACCTACGGTTCGTTCAATTCTAACATAATATCAAGAAATGGCACTCCTTCTTGCAATTTAAATAAAACATAAAGACATAATTGACCACAATAATTTGTTCCCGGTTTTTGAATTTGAAATGTATTATAAATTCCATTGCCAAGTATTTCTCTTACTTCATTCGTAGGTGGAAGCCCGTATGAGTCAAAATAATAATTATCTCCGTTTTTACTAAAGATACCTGCTGACCAATGTACGCCTTTTTGGTCTGAAGTGTGAAGATTCGTTATGAAATTTATAGTTATTGTTGGCTTATTTTTGATCAATTGTAATTCGTCTCTCATTAGGACATGAAAATTCTTTATTCCCAATTGATGTGCGATTTTCTTTAGATCAAATTTCGTTGTTGTGTCTGTTCCATATAATTTAAAAAACTCGATCAGGTCAGTTATTTTAAATGAAACAAAAATCCAATTTGAAAATGTCATTGTCATTTTCAGTCTCCACGCAAATAAGTTGCAATAAATGTTACTACTTGTTACTTATGAAGTAGAGTCCAACATTTATATGAAAACAGAAATCCAATTTGAAAATGGCATTGTCATTTTTCAGTCTCCACGCAAATAAGTTGCAATAAATGTTACTACTTGTTACTTATGAAGTAGAGTCCAACATTTATATGAAAACAGAAATCCAATTTGAAAATGGCATTGTCATTTTCAGTCTCCACGCAAATAAGTTGCAATAAATGTTACTACTTGTTACTTATGAAGTAGAGTCCAACATTTATATGAAAACAGAAATCCAATTTGAAAATGGCATTCTCATTTTTCAGTCTCCACGCAAATAAGTTGCAATAAATGTTACTACTTGTTACTTATGAAGTAGAGTCCAACATTTATATGAAAACAGAAATCCAATTTGAAAATGGCATTGTCATTTTCAGTCTCCACGCAAATAAGTTGCAATAAATGTTACTACTTGTTACTTATGAAGTAGAGTCCAACATTTATATGAAAACAGAAATCCAATTTGAAAATGGCATTGTCATTTTCAGTCTCCACGCAAATAAGTTGCAATAAATGTTACTACTTGTTACTTATGAAGTAGAGTCCAACATTTATATGAAAACAGAAATCCAATTTGAAAATGGCATTGTCATTTTTCAGTCTCCACGCAAATAAGTTGCAATAAATGTTACTACTTGTTACTTATGAAGTAGAATTTCACGTTTGCAAGTCTTCTAATTCCTGCGTGAGTCCGGTATGTTGCGCATGTTGTTGTTCCGTTTGTTGCACATTGGGTGAATCAAATATGGATTGTGCTATTCTTTGCTGTTCCTCCTCTTTTTCACGATCAATATAATCTTCAAGATGAGCAAAATTCTTCATCACAAAGTAAATTGATAGGGAAGAATTGGCTAAGTTTGGATAGTTCTTTGATAATTTGAATAATTTGATCAGTAATGTCACATATGAACGTGAAAACTTTATTTTGTGGGTCTCATTTAACTCTTTCACGAATTTTGTATAATTCATATTAGACAATAACTTCAGACGCTGAAGTACTTCTCCTTGCGAAATATAGCAACGTAGAAGATTCCGATGTGTAATTTTCTCAAAACCAATGAGTTTATGCAATGAAGAGATGCACGATGATGTACTTATAATATCCTTTTTCTCGAGAAATACAGGTAAATTGCTGCTGTCAACATCCTTGAATGAATCTCGGATTATTTCAAACACTTCTCTCTTTTTATCTTCTTCGTTTCCACTCGTCTTCTGTTTCTTTCTTAGTGATTCAAGAATAAATTTTGTTGATATCGTTTTGAAGAAATCAAGATGGTCTGGTGAAATAAGAGGCACAACTTGATCCACGAAGCAAGAAAATTCTCTCTCAATTTTGCTGACGGAAGACATTGCAAATGAGAACCTTGCTTTCTAGCGCACACGGAACAATGACAGGAGAGAGAGAGAAGTGAAAACAGCTGCCAGATGCTTTGGCGTCATGTTGTTGTGCTGACGTGCTAGTAAGAATTAAAACAACTTCCCTAACGTACAACTAAAATCTAATTGTATCACAAAGCTGTAGCAACTACTGGAATTGTAAGAACGCCAGATGAAATGACAATAGTGAGAGCGCCTAAAGAAATTGTTAAACATGCTCCAACGCCTTGTGTCACATTCTTAATTTTTTATAATGCTCTAATCTTAATAATAATTGAGATTCCTTATCTTTCATATAACGTACTCTATCTTTGTGTTTTTCTTTATTCATTTTTTCAATGTTAATCTTTTCAATGTCCATTAAAGTAGAACTACGTTCATATGATAACGAAGGATATATTCTTGAAGTTCCTTCCATTTCTGAAGTTCCTTCCACTTTTGTTTCTTCCATTTTTAAAGAATTATTATTAGTCACATGATATATTTTAAAAACCTAAGAGATGGATAAAATTCATGAATTTGAAATTCTCAACTTTTATGATTTTCGGTGTTTGGAACGGTCATGATTTTCAAGGTAAAAATTGTAATTCTCAAATTTGAGATTCTTAACTTTTATGATTTTTGGTGTCCTGGAACGGTCATGATTTTGGGGTAGAAAATTGTAATTCTCAAATTTGAGATTTTGAAAAATTTGAAAATTGGGTATTTTAAGACCGGCTAAATTTTTGAAATTTTGTTTTTTGAAAATTTGTCACTACCTAAATTTTCCCCCCTTCGGCCTTCGGCCACGTGAAATTTGAAGTCTACCAAAATTTTTGAAATTTTGATTTTTTGAAAAACCCCGCAAAAGCGTGACATCCGGCGCAAGCGAAGCGAAGCAAAGCGTCGCGCCGGATGTCACACTATATACTACTAGTGTCTGGTCTTATTGTCCTATGTAAATCCTTCATATAAGTTGAGAACATATTTTGCTCTACGGTCTGCATCTCTGGCGCTAATGGGAAATCGGCAGTGTCATCATGTATGTTTGCAGGATATTCCAAGTTCAAATCAAAAATATAGCCAATTTCACCATCATCATCGATAGCTTGTATATTTTCTTCGTTTAGAAAATAGCTTACTTCACTATCTCTCAACCATTTAAAATTTGAATGTGGTAGACTCTTACTGAGCGAAGAACCGTAAAGGTTATTGACATCAATGTAAGATAAGTGACGACTTTCATTTGTATTATTTTGTAATTCCGAAATGCGTGCACGTGCTCTATGAATGTTCATAAAAGTCATTCCACCCCTTATTCCCCTTTCGAAGAGATTATACATACTTTCGTCTTGTATGTAGTGTGGAGGATCATTAGATGTCAAATTTAAAGCTGAAGTAAAGCTAAGATGTGGAAAGCTAACGAAATGGACAGGATCTACTTCATCTTCACTTTGACTTAGTGACCTAAAAACTTCAAAAATATCTGCCAGTAATAATACATCCAGTTTCAAATATGCAAGCATGTAATCACCAAAATTGTTACAATTGAAAGCAAACCACGCATTACTAGCGTGCGTATATTCTTCATCTGAACAATGTTCACGAGTGAGATCATTAAAAAATTCACATTGTGGTGGCAGACATTTTTCTGACAATGTATTTAGACTTTTCAAATAACAGTAGGGAAACACTCCCTTTTGATAAAGAATATCATCTGTTAACAGGGGAAATTCATTTCTTAGTTTTTCTACATGTTCATAAACTTGCAATCCTCTTGCTAACTCACTCAATGATGCACTTAAGAATTGATAAGAATCTAAGAATTTTAACTTGAAGTAGATTGTTTTTCCTTTGTATTCGTTCACAGGGACGCTGGCGGATAGAGTTATATACTTTTCAGCTGTTGTTGCTACTACTTCCAATTTCCATGACTTCTTCTTTCCAATTGCTTTATAGCAAACGATATGACTATCATAATTCTTAAAATTATGGAAGAAGATGGGTAGTTCCCGCCTATGTAGTTTTAATCGAAGATTGCATTTACTACATATTGTTTGTCTATATCTTCCTGTTAAATGGTCGTGATCTCTTACTTTTATGCAATCATCACTAAATACAGCTTTACATTTATTACAATTTTTTTACATTTTTATGTTTTTCTTCTTCATCAGAAGAAAGAGACATTGGTTGCCGGCTTATTGCACGCTGATTATCATATAAGTTTTGAGCTATATTTTCTAGGTGATCCAAGAAGTCCATAATACAATTCTCTCCTTTGTAGACATGATATTTGTTTTCAAATCTGGACTGGAGAGCTTTATGCCAAACATGATAAACACCAACTGCTGCCGGTTTGTGTACTTTATTATCGATGTAGCACTCTATATCTGCATAAACAACTAAAGGAGGACTTAATTGATATTCCATGCTACTTGTTCTTACCTCTAGTTGTTTAGGCATTCTTTCTATTTCTGCCTTTCCACGAACACAAAATTGATAATGTCGCTCCAAAGTTGTCTTATATGTAAACGATTGGGTACATCGATCGCAGAATTGTTTATATCTTCTATTTATTTTTCTATATAATCTTGATAGTTTTCTGATTCCACAATAGTGTGCACGTTCATTGTTTATAATTAGTAGTATATTCACAGTTCGTTTACCAATAAAGTTGCTGCTATATCGAACACCTTTTAGTCCTTTTTCATAAAGGTGAATGTTGATTTTAATGTCATTATTTTTCTCAAACTTAGGAATATCTTTAATTGATACGGGTGTAGAGATGTCATTCATATTTAGTTCAGATGTCCATTTACTATATGATTTTATCTCATTCCTAGAATATGATACATCATTGTAATGTAGCATTGATAGAACTGAATACAAGAAACAGTCATTTGCATTTGAATGTACATTAATTACAGCCTTCGAATCTTTCAGACTCTTTGGTAGATTAAATACCTCTCCACCAGAAAGTAATGGACTAGTAATAACATTGAATTCTATATTTAGTATTTCATCTATAACCCAATTGCTACCCTTATTTGCAAAAGCTTCAATATGACTTGAGAGACTATTTAAGTTATCTTGGAACCATGTATCTCAGTCATAAATATAGTTTGTGGATGATGAAGTAAAGTGTGCGAGAAACGTTTCATCTTCCTGAGGATTTGATCTCACATAACGAATTTGTGCTACCAGACGACCACGTAGTTGAAAATTTTCTAGAAGGTTTGACACTAAGTTCTCTAATATAGATCGCATACTTAATAAAAAGGAAGTTATATCTACTGTGTGTGCTGATGGTGTGATGTCGTATACACGATCATGACCGTTAAGCGGCCTTTCGCTGAGACTTACAGTTCCATGATTATTTTGAATATTCATCTCACTATTTGTATTATGCATATTCATATGCTGACGGAATTTGCTTATAGAATTATACGTTTTACCACAGCGGGAGCAGCATTGCATAAAGATCAAACTGTTATTTGAAGCGCTGATCGGTATATATCTAGACGTTGATTCAGCAGTACTAGATTTGGGTATTTGACTATCATTAGCTGAGATACTTCGAGGATTTGAATTTAAATTACAATTACTGGGTTGCTTATCACAGACTAGATTGTGTCGCTTTAGATTATCCTGCCGTTTCGTTTCATATGGACACTTCCTACACTGATAAGTTTTTCCTAACTTACAAAACTTTTCATGGCGTTGCAAATTACCATTAAGAGTAAACGTTTTTCCACATTTAGAACAGACAACCATGTTTATTAAACTGGTGAGGATTATAATTTTTCAGACTATATATATTTTTTATCATCCTATGACGTCACAACGATTACTAGCCAATGACATTTGTTCCAATGTACGATGAAATAAGAAGACAGGACTTGGAACAATTTCTTTTTCCATTTAAAGTCAAAACAAAAAGTAAAAGTAAAAAGTTTACATTTTTTCACACTTGACCCTGTCGCTGTGCGACAGTTTGACATGGTGACACTGCTCACAGCAGTCGGTCGTGTCCTCCATGTGAGACAGCCTCACTCTTGTGAATTCCCCATCGCGAAACACTAAATGCATCAGCGTCTCACGCTCGAACTGTCGACCACCTCTGGCTACAGAGGAGGACAATAGTAGGTTTGACTGTGTTAAATTTCTAACGGACACAATCAAGCCCATATTCTCCTCCCTGAGCTTAGTTTCTCTCTCCTCAGCCATCTTCAGGCGTTGCTGGCACAGTTTCAACCTCTCTTCTAGCCGCTCATCATTCTCGGATAAATCGTCTAGGTCGACATTGTATTGTCGTAGTAAAGGAGCAGGAATAGAGACTGGAGGAGGAACAGGGATCGGAGTAGGAGCAGGAACAGGGATCGGAGTAGGAGCAGGAACAGGGACTGGAGCAGGATCAGGAAAGGGGACCGGAGTAGGAGCAGGAGTTCGGTATTGAAGGATCGGTGTAGGGGGCAGCTGAACGCTGCAAGTTGGCGACGCACGGATTCGGGAGAATGATATTTCTTGTGATGCGAAATCACACATATCCTGAAATGAGAAGAAATAATTGTTTACTATCTATATGTCCTTATAATGAGGATAGAGCACTACAGTTCTAACAAAATTGTGAAAATCGTACCTCAGGAGTCAATGGTGAAAAAATTGTCCTGAATCGAATTATTTTGAAAATAGATATCACTGTTATAATTTTAGAACAGCATTTATCAAGAGAAAATATGAGATTTAGTTATTAATTATTAAATTCGGTACTTACAAGGGAATGCCTTGCTTCATCCTCATCAGAAGATGTGGGCGACGAGGTGGTCGATGTTGAAGAGGACGAGGTGGTCGATGTTGAAGATTCGCTACTCTCGTCTGAATCCTCCCTCTCATCGGATGAAGACTCCCGTATCGTATAGGGACGCTCCTCATTATCCTCATTGGAAGTTGTAGTCGCAGGTGTTGAGGCGACGCTATTAACCCTGGTCTTTTTCAGGGATAAGGATCTCATTACCTGAAACGGTAGAAAAAGATAGAAGAATAATTGAGTAAATGCATTATGTATGATACATTAAGTGGTGAGAGGAACTTATAATAACGACTATAACAACTGTACTTACGGGACGTGGGCTACTTGTTTCTTCTACCGCACTCATCTTGGGTACCGGTGGCAGAATTGTAAACAGCTGTAAAGAGAAATAACATATTATTTTACATCAAAGGTGATTAATTTTTATCAACATGACTTACATTTCTCACTTGAGGTAACTTTTTGACAATCTTTGTCTTTTTCTTCGCTTGAGACCTCGGACACTGAAATGTTTTAAAAATTGAATTTACTTCATACATAGCGAAACAAATGTTCTTAACATTATTCATTTTTTATTTTAAATTTAGCATGTGCAGTTATCAGTACTCACCTCTAAATCACTGGATGAAGAGTCACTGTCCAGGAATTCTCTTGATTTGAATTTTCTTTTTGTGGGGGGTTTTGAGGGTTCGGCGCATTGACTTAGAACTCCTTCTGCAGCCCTATCCTCCTTCGCGAACAGTCTAGCCAATTTGTTTCTTTCAGCTTTCGAGGTCAGGTTAACTCCACCCCTGCCATTCTCCTGCGCACAGGATGCATGCCGGATGATGAAGGCTTTGGACTTTTAATCGTTGCCCATTTTTGTGCTTCGCACGTAGGCTCTGCAGGTGAGGCAGTAGACATAAGTGCAGCCCTCCTTGAAATTACAGTCTTTATGTCCACTCTTGTTGGCATGACACACCGGTTGTTTACAAGTTTCACAGTAGTGGAAAATTAATCTTTGGCGTGCAATGCTTGCTTGACGAACCATTTCTGTAAGTCATGGAAAACGTTTGTCATTACATTGTCTGTTAGCAAATATGAACTCATTTAAGTAACTATTGTATAAATATTGGAAAATAATTCTACAGTCATTAATTTTCTGACAGAGATATATATTTTTCGAGATAGAAACCGAAAGTCGAAATGTTGAATTTATCTTGAAAAGGGTTGTTTACATATTAACATGAAATTGAAATCAGCTGATGCATTATTATTTTATTTCGAAATGAAATTATAGAAACGAAACTGATGTTTTAAAAAAGATAAACATTTCTGACTTTGGTTAAACAACTTTTAATTTGTAAATGGTCCACAGACTATCACTTTGAAAACAAAATTAGCATTTGAATTATTTACAAATTTGAAGCACACTTTGGAAATGTTTATCTTTATTTAAACATTTCATCATATGAGCTTGTGTGCTTTATAGGTTTTGAAAATGTTATAATTAATTATGAAAATTAATAATTCTGTTTAATAATATAACATATAATGTTCCTAACTTAAGATCCAGCCACATGTTTTAAACTATCTGGTTATAAGAACTTAGTAATGTTCCTACTCCCAAACTATAGAAAGTAGTGAATAGAAGAATGTAGAACTCACTTCAGAATTGCAGTTATAAATAGATAAAACGGAGAGACGGAGAACGAGGTCTGCTATGCACACAGAATAATTCAAAAATGAGTGAAGAACGGAGCTCTACAACTTCTTTATATATGATTCTAACAAAGGAACCATGAACAAAGACCGGATGTCATCATAACATCACATTGGTATAGGAAAACAAACTGTTGAATTCAAACAAAACTAAACAGCTGATATATTTTAATGATGAAATAGAAAAGTGCCATCAAAGTCTTTGATGCTAGAGTGGTACATGTAACCGCGAAGTTAAACCAATTAACATGTGATGAAGATGGATTCCCTGCAGTTCTAAACATTTAAAATTCTACTTAAGTTAAGGATTTCACCTAAATTCAAATAATAAAGAAAAAGTCATTAAGTTTTAAGAAGTTAAATCCAGACTGCATCATAAACGCGCAAAAATCGAAATTCAAATTTCGCGCCAAATTTCGTAAAATCAAATTTCGCGCCAAATTTCGAAAAATCAAATTTCGCGCCAAATTTAAATTTAATGGCATCTTGGGTTAGGGTTAGGGTTAAGGTTAGGGTTAGGGTTAGGGTTAGGTTTAGGTTTAGGTTTAGGGTTAGGGTTAGGTTTAGGGTTAGGGAAGCAAGAAGAGTATCTATGCCACCCGGAACCCATGGGTAAATAAATTTTCGAGTGCGCGAAGCGCCCGAGAAATTTTGAGGCCCCCCCGCCGTGTATGAAGTGTATGAAGGTCAAAGGTCAAGGTCAAGTTCATGTGGAAGTTTATGCATTATGGTCATTTCGAGTGATCAAACTTTAACTTTGAAAATTTTCAAAAACTTGAAAACTTAGTTATTTTTGAGAAAAACTTAGAATTTTTCAAGTTGCATACACCTGCATACAACAAGGATTTTTTCATTGAATAGGTACATATGTTATATCATTCGAAAGCTCTTTTCATTCTGATTCCAATGATGTATTGTATGCAATATGTATGACGCCATCCGAAGCAGCTATAGCCTTTTGAAAGATAGATAGAATTTAGTTGAGAAACTTAGAAATTGAAATCATAAATTTTTCTTCCTGCATACACTTGCATACAACAGGGATTTCTTCATCGAATGGGTACATACCTTACATCATTAGAAAGGTCTTTTCATTCTGATTCCAATGATATATTGTATGCAATATGTATGATATCATCCTAAGGTGAAAAAAGCATTCAAAAAACACTGTAAATCTATTCAAACTTTCATCCAATTTGACTATCATTTGAATTACACATTAATATTCATTTCAAATTTGTTCTAGTACGTTCGGTGCTGTTTCAAAGTCACAAACAAGTGATTTGAAATATATATCTTCCAAATATTAAACATAGAAATACTTATAGGTAGCTATTTCAGAGATGAATATATCTATCCCCAGTTCCCATTCAACTCCTATTAGAAATTCGATTTGTGAAATTATAAAAACAAGATTGTTCATTTATGTAAGTGTTATTAAAGATAAAAATTACATATTGTCAATATTGGGGAAAGGAATCAGTCTCTTCAGGTCAACTCGAACACATACTCTTGTCTTTTTGGGGGCACCAGGGCAGCGGCGAGGCGTGGCAGGATCCATTATGTTGAGCTCCAGCGCAGTTGTTAAATTCTGTTCTTCAGGCTCTAATCGCACACATATCCGCTTCATGTTTGTTTTTCGTGGAGCATTTCGAACCTGACTTCCACTACGTGTCTTGACTGTTATAACAGCTTCCACCGGTGTTTCGATGATACTCCTCTGTAGTACCAAACTTTCATCTTCTGATGATATTGGATCAGGAGTTACAGGTCCTCTTACGAACACTCTGGGTCGCATGGCGATTCCGTCCTTTCAACAGGAGAAGCGGGAGGTGCTGTGATACGTTCCATTTTCAATGTGATTAGAATAATCTAGATAAGATAGCTGATAATATGGTACTTGAGGATTAGAACCTTTGATAAGAATTGGTACACAACTAGGACTTATATACTTTTCGAACAAAGGAATTCCCAACAGCCAATCAGAGAGGTTCCGATTTTCCCTAAAGGGATATATAAGGATGTAATTGTTCCAATTAAGCAAGTTCTAATCCTCGTGACTTGAGTAGACATTAAGAATCTATTACGAATCTATTTCATGATGAGTACCCAGAAACAACTGTTCTGTTACCAAAATGAAAGCCAAGTAATTATGGGTGGAGCGTTGGATGCGAAGGTTAATTTGTGTTGCGGATGTAAAGTGGAACTCTGGAAGACTTTAACAGTGACAGCACTCCAAAGGAGAAAAGGACTATCGGCGAAGTGTCCTATACACGAGTGTGATCACGACTTCACAAACAATGCAACATTCCTCGAATGGGCTGAGGACTTCTTGAAGTTAACGGAGTCCCCCGAGGGACGTGACTTACCTTCTTTCATTTTTTATGGTTAATTACACTTACATTGTAAACCTCTTGTTTTCATTTCGCAAATTCTGTAAATGGGATTCTGATTAGTAAATAATAGAACATTCATAACATAATTTCTGATCTGTAAACGCATTATGAAAATAAAAATTGTCATCATAGTCACAATGGCCACAATTGTCGCATTTGAGCAAGCAGTCTCAAAACAAACACCTGTTTAAGTACCGAAATAGATGTTCGCATCCCTATTCTAATTCACATACTCTAATTCAATTTCGGAACAAGCCGTTCCGATCGCAACACACAAATAAGTGTACCGAATCATTAAGTATGATCTCAATTCGCCTATCAATCGGAACGCGGTTCCTATTTACATGTTCCTATCCATGTTCGCATCCATTGGCAATTCGGAACATGTTCATATTCATGTTCGCATTTGCAATTCGGAACATGTTCCTATCCATGTTCGTATCCACTATCAGTGCGTCCGCAATACTAACTACTAATTTTTAATGCTGTAAGATATCTAGTCAGGAGCGAGCTTAGAAAAGAGTACCCGCTTTTACTAATTAGGACACACCAATCAGGGAAGCAGACATTTTTGAAAATTCGAGTGACTGAGAGAAAGTTTCGGGCATGTACTACAATTGTGCCAAAGAGAAACGTCAAGCTATTGCTAGAACCTATGAAAAATCGCTTTAGGTAGAGAGTAAAAAATCTTGCACGAGGGCATTTTTTGGACAGTGTATGTTAAAAATGACAACACTATGTTGAAAATGACATAGATAATTAGAATTCGAATTCCTAGCAATTGAAATTCATGTCACATTGATCAAAACTTTCCCGACTACAGATTGTGTAGGCTATCTAGCAATGGTTAGTCAATATATGTAGGGAAAGCAGCGCTTCTCTATAGCGTGAACAGAATGGTAATTAAAAGTGAATAGGAACACTTATGTTTATTTATACTTTCTTAAGTTTCATCAACTGCATTTCAAAAAATGGTGGTTGAGTAAGACAGGAGAATTTGTTCATTATGTGGATTTCATTAATGGATATCAACGAACTCCATTTCTAGTGAAAATGACAGGATCAATTTGTGAACATCTTCATCCGGGATGCTAATCTTCATGGAAGGATTTGAGAAAACAGATTTTTTATCAAGCATGGACAGTACAACATGTAGTTCAAGTATAATTGATTCAGCAACCATTGATGCGATTTAAAATTCCAATCAAATTTAATGTTACGATGATCGTAGGATACTGATATTATGCATGAAATTTATCAGAGGACTAAGCGCTAACTAAGAGCTATCAGGAACTAAGAGCAATATTGTCCGGCAAAATGCAGAAATCTTATGCTAAGATGAATTATAATGCCAACTACGGCATTAGTATCCGCTGAATGATTTAGAAATTGGCATGATTTTCATCTTTATTGGGTTAGAATGTATATTAATGTAGTAGTATAGAAATGAAATTCAGCAAGAATATTTGAAAAAAATGTTGGCCTGTCAAAATCTTGCGGTTGGATTCCTCCATTCGTACTCAAAGGGGGCTTGGGGGCGGTGAAGAGCGAATGCAGAGCGCTTAGCGTGGCTTAAGGGAGATGAGAGAGCTCCCACTGTTAAGTCTCGAATGAGGCGAAGTTTGTGTAAAAGAGAATTTCATATTTATCACACAGAGATTACATACTTACTCGTATGTGAATCGAGGATGAACAGGATCTGTTTACTTGTGGGAATCGAAAAAGGATCAGATTGATGTACAGGATTTGTTTACATGTGAGGATCGCAAAAAGCATGCTGTATTTATTGATGGGATGAATTTAATGACAGGATCAGTTTACATGTGGGAACGCAACATTTGAATGATGTCTGATTTATCTTTGTGACATGTCTTTCAAGACATATCATTACCTATTCAGTATTTTGTCAGCCACTATGTGTGGGACCCCGCTCGTCTGGGTTTGAGTGTTCAGGTTAGGGGTCGAAACACAACTAGACGAGTACCTGCTGATGACTGACAGACTGCAGTACCGTATTATGTTTTATATCCCTTAATCGGTAGCTGAAGCAGTGGTCGATATATTGTATTTCAAATGAAGAAATGTTGGATTCCATGAAGTATTCTAGACGGATTAAGGAACTGACGAAAACAAATTCAAGTGAAGAAATAGCATTTTCCATGAGTAGTCTTAGGTATAGTGTGTAGCTCGATTGCTTTCGGTGTAGTAGAGTGTCATTGTAGTTCTGTTATTTACCTCCATTATCCACTTTCCACTTATCCACTACTACCATTATCCACTTTCCTTTATCCACCATGTGTAGTCTCAGATATAGTGTAGCATTAGTTCACTTGTAATCGGTGTAGTAATATCATTGTAGTTCTGTGTTTTACCTCAACTTTTCCATTTTCTATCCATCGGTTTCCTGTTGTTTTACAATATCCATTTTTAATTTCCTTAACCTATGGTGACAATTGTCCTATTCTATTTCCACTACTACCATACTCCACCAGCATATTCCACTACAGTAAGTATGAGTAGTGCTACAAGTCTTAAGATTTCCAGTTTTACCAGATATTGGGCCAAAGCTGATCAATTTTAATTCGTTGTTACGAGAACACGAGGAAGCTATATTGACATCTTTTAAGAACTGATTAATCCAATGGTTACGGTAGCATTGCAATTGTACACCTGTGGATTGGAGAACCCCAGCAGTCCTCATTAGGACTACTTCAATGAATGATTTAAATTACCAAGCATTATGTTCTATTATAAATGTCTGCTGGGATGATTTTCATCATCGTATGAGAATCAAGGTCTAATTAATATAGCCTTTTCTAGGTTCATTGAGGCGTGGTTTATTTCGTAGAGAAACATGCTCAGCAGGGCATCGATATATGTGACTTAGCATAAACTCGCGCAGGCGATGACCATTTTGCGCTCATACGAGAAGATACCAGGGTATTCATTACGAAAGGAGCATGGTTGGATAATTCGAATGTGAATTTTTGTGTCATCATACTGCTCATTTAGTTAGTAGCAAAAGGGGCTTTCATTGTGGGGAATCATTGTTGCGTCTCTAACAAAGCTAACCTGCGACTCACCCTCAATCAATCGTTGAGAAACATTTCGTTGTCAATGTGTGAAAATGAACACAACGTAGCTGCAGCAGTCCGGTGACTTGTCAATCAAGCGAACTTCGGGAGAGTCACCTAACTCAGGGAATTGATAGCTAGTAATCGTTCAAGTTATGGACTTCCAAATAATAGTGGCTATTATTTAGAAGTCCATATTCAAGCAGTCCGGCTGGGATTTCCCCTACCTAAGATAAAAATCCTCTTCTAGGAATTGTTTCAGCATAAGTGCCCAGCAGTCTCCGACAGGGTACTCATCATTTTTGATAATCCCTGTCGATTTATGCGTGAAGAAATTTAGTGTGCGACAGTTGGATTGGGTGTACGTTGTCATCATTGCTCATAATTTTATTTCTGACAGTGTAGCAACTGCTAAATTAAAGCAATCACATGCACTATTTCGACGTGTTTCTCCGAAAGGACGCCTTGTTGATATTCATTCGAATCCGTTAAAGATAACTAGGGTCTGGTTGATAATCTATTTTTAACTTGAGCATTCACTGTAGAGATAAATTGTTCGGTAGGTACAGATGCAATCGGCACAGCAGTAACAGAATTGGTTGTGACATGGAGCTGATTCATGAAATATGACGAACAAAAAGCGGTTGACAACCGAGCCATGTTTGGATTCGTTTGAAATCTGTTCATGCAAGGAATTTCATCGTGATAATGAAGAAGCACAACATTGTGTGTGAAGAGACTTTTATAATTGAGCAGTACTGTGTCGCGTGAATATCTTCGAGATTGTCGTAGAGTTGATCTGAACGGATGTCGTCAATATCGCACGGTGTCGCTGTCGTGTCGTGTTGCCAAAGTGAATGGAGCTCAAGGGGTGCAGCGAACCTTGACTTTTCAGGTTTGGCCGTGCCAGTGCAGTTCGAACCAGACAAGAAGTTCGGCCGAACCGAAGTGCCAAACCACATGCTATTATTTCTTAAAAGAATTGCAATCAACGGCTTCTCCTGAATATTTCTGATTACTGCTTGTGCCGCAAACATTATCATCTAAAATTCATCACGTATGGCCTATATAATGTTAATTACATGACTAATTTTCATGACAATAATTTGATAAGTTAGGCTACAACAATGGAAGAGGAAATGGGTTGCATAGATCGACAAAATGTGACGTCGTGACACTGCCTATGACACTGTTACCTAAGGAACAAATTACCATGTATGATTTAGGGGCCTAACGATTCCTAGCGATTCGCACGACACTTTCAATGTGATGTCACGTCCTTTAAGTCTCAATCCGGTTGAGCTTCTCCAACTGCAGAGCAATGCAACTGCCGGCGAACAGACGTAGATTATGTCATATACCTACTGATATTGCAATCAAAGAGTATAAGAAGATCGTAGAGCTCTGCAGGTTCTCTGAAATTCTGAAATCGCGGCTAAGGACAGAGTGCTTCATGAAAATTGGATCAACCTATCTGTTCTATATTGATGTATTTTTAACTAAGGTTAGAGAAACATCATCAATGAGAAGCTGTACTGGTAAAGTCAATGTGCCTCATGGTCCTTTTATTCAACGTGTTTGCTTATATTTAACAACTCATTGTAATTGCTATTTAGTTGTGAAATATTTTGATGAAAAATATAATTAGCAAAATGAATTAATAGCCTAGTCCTTAATCTAGTATTTTGTGATCCTACCCTGATACTGAAGTAAGTCACCAACTCCCTTGCGAGATATTTTATCAATCGATCGATGGAGATCGATTTCAAATTTTCTCCATTCTCTCTTCAATTAATAGGTAAGCTTTTCTTTAGCCTACCATCCGTGGGTTGATATAATCGATATATATTACGTTTCAAGATACTCCATACGCTTTCTAAATCCTGTTTCAATCAACTTGCGTCGAATTGTTCACAAATACTGATATGATAAATCAAGAACCGCAACCATTTCTGTTAAAGAAAGATTATGTAATCAACTTCCACAAATCTCATGATTAAGCGGTCTCTACGTTTAGATGTCTTGCGTGGACGACCAGAACCGGAACGAAAGAGAGAGAGGCGGAATTCAGATTTCTCTGTTTGTCCTCCTGTCGCTGATGTATTTTGTAGCTTCAATATTGACTTTGTGTACATGATCTTTAGACAAGGGGCCAAATCAAAATTGACTCGATAAATATGAATGCCGACCAGAAAGCAAGAAAGCCAGCTCGTTATATTTGCTTTATGCCTCAATCAAGCTTCCCCAGCGTGTGCCATGATTTTCATGCAATTTGCATTCTAGGACTTTCTATGTTATCTTTAATTTCTGTGATTGCGCGTATCAAATATCCAGGGAATCCTAGATGGCGACGCTGCGCTAGGGTTCCTGAAGCATAGTCTATGCATAGACTTCTATATTTCTCTGGACAGATAGGTGAGCAAAATTTGAAATCACTTTATACATGTTCAGGCCAACCAACGTTTGTGTTACAAAGCTCGAATTTTGTAGCTTATCGCAGTGATCAATGACTATTTCTCCTGTGCGATTCATTTCAATGCAGAATACCAAACATGCATGTGCATACCGCTTCTGGTTGTCAACCGAAATCATAACAAAGAAATCTGAATTTGCAGTTGCATCGAGTTAAGTAGTACACCATTTCCAGTTTAATTTCAGACATAGTCATTTTAATTTCAGATTGATCAGTTATATTTCAGATATCATCACTTTAATTTCAGAATGGTCAGTTATATTTCAGACAATGTCAGATATATTTCAGATATCATCATTTTAATTTCAGAAGATATCAATTATATTTCAGCTGCTACCTGTCTGAGGTAGATATCCTCGAAAATTTTCAAAGCATTTGTATTTCAAATATTGTGATCAGATTTCAAATGCTTTAAATCACAATTTGGCAGGATTTTCTGATGACAAGATGTCTGACACGTTAAGCATTGACGACAGTGTGGATGAGGCAACAGTGAGAGGCAGTTACTCAAGGCATTCATTCACTGATAGAGAGCGAATCCTTTCTGCAGCTGACAATGGTGACGACTGGATAGGTACAGCACGTTTGCTAAAAATCAACAAGAAGACAGCGTATCATTGGATTCGTCAAAATCGAATTCAATTCAAGAAACGTGGTGGATACAAGACGAAAAAAATTCACCTGAGCAGATACAAACCGTAATCTCATGGTTTGAAGAGAACAGTCAAACGACCCTGAAGCAGGCTGCAGAAAGGATTCCCAAGCGTTCAGCACCTCCGTCTCTGTCTCCACTGTTGGCAATTATTTGGATGGTCATATCATGACATTGAAGAAAATCCATAAAGAGCCACAGTCAATGAACAGCGATCAAAACAAGACTAAGAGGAGAGAATGTTGTCTTCAGATGTCGGAGTACCTAAGAGACGGCAGGCAGCTGATATTCGTTGACGAAACAAACTTCAACCTGTTTTGTAAAAGGACAAAAGGTTGGTCTCGCCGAGGTGATCGGGCAAAAATAATTCTGCCAAACTCAAAAGGTCCAAATTTACACCTAATCTCAGGGATGATGTCCACTGGACTGACTGGCTTTACCACGCGTCGAGGCAATTTTAAGGCCGATGACGCCAATGAGTGGCTTCGCTCCATGCTGAGAGCTCCATGCCGGACATGATTTGAATTCTGTAGTTGTGATTTCCGACAATGCCCCATGCCATTGTCGATTTGAAAGGGTCTTTGAAGAACCTGAATTCAATGGTGCAGAATTGCTTAGACTATCTCCTTATTCGTGTATGCTTAATCCAATTGAGAATATTTGGAGCAAAATAAAGAATCATGTCAAGACTGCATTGGGCAATCCTCCAGTTACGGCAGGAGAAATACCCCTTGGTGAGCAAAGAATGCGCCGATTGGAAGACGAAGTCAATCATGCTGTGACGCAAGTATCAATGCAAGACTGTCTTTGTTGCTTCAATCATTCTCTGTCCTTCCATTCGAGAGCCATAGACTTGCAAGATATGCAAGTCGGCATGTGACTTTTGATGACTTTTTGAAAAGTTTTTTGTGTTCAAATGTATTTTGAAATGCAAATATATAGCAAGTGATGCAAGCGAAATGTAGTCCAAAAGAGACCTATCTGCTGCATCAGCGCCTTCAATTTTTGTATGTCAAGAACAGTAGGCCCCAATGGATCAATAAGCGCAGTCATGTTTTATGAATATAGAGCACAAAAGATATCTGAAATTAAATTGACCTTGTCTGAAATATAAATTACCATAGCTGAAATTAATTTGATGATATCTGAAATATAGTTGATGTTGTCTGAAATTAAACTGGAAATGGTGGCATTATATCCTAATTCCTAAGTAAACATTCACTTCCATGAATCTGACTTCAATACCACCACGAGGGACATCAATCATTATCGCAAACAAAGAGGAAAAATTGATCTATGATCTAATGATCTAAAAATGATCTAAAGGAGTGTCAACAAATTTCCTATCTGTCTAGATGCTGCTCCAAACAACTCCAAAGCCGCGATCCGGTAGCTATATTTTCTAGTGCATGGCCTGGCAATGGAAACACATTCGGAAGATTTTATTGGAAGAGATCAAAGATCTTCTTACGACAATTTTGTCTAGTCTACAAAGAAACCTGGGTTGTGACAAAAATATCTGGGTTTGTGACATTTCAAATCGATCATGGACTAAATGGGGCGATCATGAGTTGAAATATTCCCTTCACTTTTGTCACTGTTGTGTATTTAAGCTTGCATGTAGTAGCGAGAGAAAGCAACCGTGTTGATGGGCATTGGTTTCGCTATATTATATTTATTGCAAACTCAAACAAGCATGCACGAAATAAAACAATCACATTAAATAGAGTTCATGTCACACCTCCACTCTGGCTTGGAGGCTGGATCCAAAGTTACAGTTCTTTGTAGACGATGCTTACACGAAGTTGCACCGATAGAAAACGTTCGAATATGACACATATAGGAAAAGTTTACTTGAAATGACGTAGAAAATGTTCACAACGATTTACACACATAGAAAATAGAATGTTCATTAGGGGCTAAGTATAGTATGCATTAACAAGCACGAACTAGTCAAAATGTCAACGCTGATTAGTAAAGTTTCACGATATTTTATCAATCACTTACTCGATTCGAGAATGCATCGCTGTGGTGGGCCGCAAGTACGTTTTGGTCTCTCAATTATACCACACCATTTCCATGTTAAGTTCAGAACTCTGAATTTATATTTGCGACTTCATCATTTCTTTATGCGAATATGTCATTTTAATTTCAGATTTATTCAAAACAGTTTACTAATTGATCACTTATTTTTAATCACTTAAGAATTGATCACTTTAATTTCAGCGTTCATCACATATATTTGATCTTTCAATTCTTATATTTAAGACAATAGAAAATATTTCAGAATAAATCACTTATTTTCAAGAATTCAGCATTTATATATCATCATTGAGAATTAGTCATTTATAATTCAGATATCATCATTTATATTTCAATTACCCAATTTATATTTAAGAAAAGGTTACTTAATTTTTTGATTAGATCATTTATATTTCAGATAAGAATTGAAGTTGCGACTCCATCATTTATATTTCAGAAATCAGCATTTCTATTTCAGAAAACACGAATTAAATTCCATTCTGTCAGTTTTATATTGAGAAGAAATCACTTTAATTCGAGGGCGAAATTCATGACACAACAGTTATCCGAGATCATTTATAAGTGGCCTTTGTAATCAAAGTCAATGATTTCATACTGAAGGTCTGCAACAATGGAGATGTCAGATAACTGTGCTATCTGTCTTCGGACAATGTTGAAGGACAGCTTACGTCGTTTACTGCCTTGTTTTCATTACCTGCATCAACAATGTTCTACTCAAATAGTAGAAGATAATAATCCGAGGTGCCCCATTTGCCGTGAAGACATAGAAGATTCTGAAGTGGTCGAACATCGAAATTATAAGAAATATCTACCAAAGGACAGAGAACGAATAGTCGAATGTGCAGACAAAGGTGGAGACTGGCGTGGCCTAGCAAAATCACTCAATGTAAATATGAAGACTGCCTACGGATGGGTTCGAAGTGGCGAGACAAGTGGAAAAGCTCGAGGTGGATATAAGCAAAAAATCCTGAGCGATGAGCAGATGGCTGTGGTTCTCAACAAGTGGAAGAAGATCCTGAAGTAACGTTGAAACAATTGAAAGCGTTCATACTTGATCAATTTCATTTGAATATTGCAATTTCAACTGTTGAAATTATCTTGAATCTCAATTATACACGATCAAGAAATTTCATCATCGCCCGATCACAATGAACAAGCTAGGAAGGCGTATGTGGAAGCACTTAATGGTAACATTCAAGATGGGAAAGAAATTGTATGGATTGATGAAACTAATTTCAACTTATTCACAAGACGAGCGCATGGATAGAGCTGAAAAGGAACACGAGCCGTTCAGGACAGACCATCGTCGTGTGGACCAAATATCCACGTCATTGGAGCAATATCGTGTGAAGGAATCGTACTGATGACCATGCGAAGAGGTGCTTTTCGGAATGAAGCTTGTAATGAATGGATCAGACAAGTTTTGACTACATGGACGAACAAAGGGAACAATATTGGCAGCCTGGTCATCGTATGTGATAACGCCCCGTGTCATTCACAAATTGAAAATGAATTAGAAGGTACTGGAGCACAGCTGCTGAGATTGGGGCCATATTCGCCACCTTTGAACCCAATTGAAACGGTCTGGTCCCAACTGAAGTCGGCGGTCAAGCGATCATTGCGCATACCACCACCTCCAGCAGCAGGGGTCGGCGTTGGAGAACACAGGATTAAACATTTGGAAGACAAAGTACGGCATGGACTTAACAGTCTCAATGATCAGGTCTGTGTTCGGGCTGCACAGCATGCTGCAAGTTTTTACGGCGATGTGGTAGCTCTACAAGACTTAAGAGCAGGTGAATAACGGCAACTTTTGTTTTTGAGTGAAATATTTTTAATTTTAAAATATAGTGATGGAATAAAAATGATTTCTTCTCAATATAAAACTGACAGAATGGAATTTAATTCGTGTTTTCTGAAATAGAAATGCTGATTTCTGAAATATAAATGATGGAGTCGCAACTTCAATTCTTATCTGAAATATAAATGATCTAATCAAAAAATTAAGTAACCTTTTCTTAAATATAAATTGGGTAATTGAAATATAAATGATGATATCTGAATTATAAATGACTAATTCTCAATGATGATATATAAATGCTGAATTCTTGAAAATAAGTGATTTATTCTGAAATATTTTCTATTGTCTTAAATATAAGAATTGAAAGATCAAATATATGTGATGAACGCTGAAATTAAAGTGATCAATTCTTAAGTGATTAAAAATAAGTGATCAATTAGTAAACTGTTTTGAATAAATCTGAAATTAAAATGACATATTCGCATAAAGAAATGATGAAGTCGCAAATATAAATTCAGAGTTCTGAACTTAACATGGAAATGGTGTAGACTGACTGTCTAGCGTTGGTCTGACCTTATTCTGAGTGGGCAGCTTCTTCTCTTCTGGCACTCTCCTCTCTTCCGAAATACTTGGACGATTTCCGTAGCTTTCGTTAAAGGAGTTGTCAGTTGACGGATTCTCGTCGAGATCTGTTGAGTGATAACTTTATACCTGAGGTGGTATTTCTTCCGTATCTGTTTGATGACTTTCAGTTGAATGATCATGATGAGTCTCTTCGTAGTAGTTTGTGGTGCGTGACTCTACATCCGATTGTTCCTCAGGTTGATAAAACTTCTTCATCGCATTTACATGACGAGAAATTCGAATTCCGTTATTTGTCTCTATCTCATATTTGCATTCGCCAATTTGCTTCTTCACTGTTCCCAATAACCATTTGTCGAATCTTTGTCTGAAACTTTTGAACAGTACCTTTTCATTAAGAGTGAATTTTTTCTTACTTTGCTTTTGCTTTTGGCAATCAATAGGCAATTTACTTGGTCTGACATTATCCAAGCGTGTTCGTAGTTCTCTTCCTTTCAGCAAGAACGCCGGTGTGGCGAACGTAGTCGCTTGTACACTCGTTCGGTATTGCAGCAAAAATCGACATAGCTTGGTATTTGTATCTCCTTTTAGCTTCTTCATTTTTGACTTGAAGATATCGACTGTTTTTTCTGACAGACCGTTGCTTTGCGGATTGAAAGCAGGGCTTGTGGTATGCTTGATTCCCAAGTAATTCATAAAGTTATCGAAATCGGCGGATGTGAATGATGATGCATTGTCGGTATGCAATTGAAAAGGAATGTCATGTTGCGAAAAGCATTTGTACAGGTTTTGTATCGTAGCATCCGTTGTCAGCTTAGGCTGTTCGAAGACTTCTATCCATTTTGAAAATGCGTCAATTATTATGAGGAAGTTTGTTCCGAGGAAACTTTCTGCGAAGTCAGCATGAATTCTTTGCCATGGTATCTCGCATCTTTGCCATGGATGAAGTTCAATTGTCGGTGGATCTTTGGATTCGAATTGGCAAATCAAACAACGCTTGACCTTTTCCTCAATGGCTTTATCTATGCCTGGCCAATAGATATAGTCTCTTGTCAATTGCTTCATCTTAACGGTGTCCATGTGGTCTTCATGTATAATTTCAAGGGCTCTTTCTCGCAACTTTTGTGGTATGATCACTCTTTTACCCCACATTACACAATCCTGTTGTATAGACAGCTCTCTTCTTTTCATCCAATACATTTGTAGTGATCCTACAACCCTCTTGGGCCAATGTGTGACAATGTGGTTGCGCACTTGCATTGATTCCTGGTCATTCTTTGATTCTTTACAAATTTCTTTGAAGTTTAGTGGGGGTGTTTGCTCTAAGGCTTCGATCAGCAGTAAAGTTTGACGAACCTCCACTGTTTCGTGGGTGTGTGCCTTACCAACAGGGAATCTACTTATTGCGTCGGCGTGGGCAATCTCTTTTCCCGGACGGTAAGTGAGGTCATAGGTAAATTGATTCAGATGCACGCTCCATCGCATTATTCGACCGGCAGCAATCGTTGAAGTAGCATTTCCTTTCTGAAATAAACTTATGAGGGGTTTGTGATCTGTCACTATCTTGAAGTGAGGCTGACCGTACAAATAGCGATGAAATTTGATGATTCCAAATACAACAGCTAATCCCTCCTTCTCTGTTTGAGAGTAATTTCGTTCAGCAGCATTCAAAACTCTTGACATGAATCCTATCGGCTTCTCACCTTCAGATGTCTCAGGTGCAAGGATTGCACCAATGCCGTGTGGGCTAGCGTCGGTCGTTAAGATCAAAGGCTTATGTGGATCATAATGAGTCAATACACGCGATAATGTCAGTTCTGCCTTGACGTTCTCGAAGGTGTGGTCGTGTGCTTTTGTCCACTTCCATTTGTGATTTTTCCTGAGAAGTGCATACAAAGGTTCTAATTTTGTAGCCACTTTCGGTATAAATTTGTGGTAATAACTGATGATCCCAAGCGTGGTTTTCAACTCACTGACGCTAGTTGGCGCGGCCATTTTCTGAATAGCTTTTACCTTGGCAGCTATCGAAGATATTCCAGATGAATCGATTTGATGACCAAGGAACTTGATTTTCTCCGAGCAAAACTCACACTTTGCCAATTTCAAGACTAAACCATTTTCATTGAATCGCTCAAGGACTTCTTTAACCCTCTCTTCAAGTTGTTGAATTGTTTCTCCGGCAACCAGTACGTCATCAATGTACACGACAACATTTGAAATTCCTTTGAGGATATTCTCGATCGTTTTCTGAAAAATCGCTGGTGCGGAACTTATCCCGTAGGGTAGTCGCCTGACTCGAAACAATCCAAAAGGTGTATTTAGTGTACAGAGTTCTTGGCTTTCTCCGTCTAGATTGAGTTGCAAGTAGGCTTGTGACAAGTCTAATTTAGTGAAATACTTGCTGTGTGACAATTTGTACAACATTTCATCCGATTTAGGTAAAGGATATATGTCAACTTCGATTGATGTGTTAACCGTTTGGCGGTAGTCTCCACAAATGCGAATAGATTGATCAGGTTTTACAACTGGCACGATTGGTGTATACCCATTCACTTGCTTGGGCATGCTCAATGACACCTTCATCAACCATTTTCAGGAGTTGCTTGGTTACCTTCTATGGTATATGGAAGTACTCTTTCTCGCATGAATTTGGGATTTACATCAGACTTGCGAGGTATGTGCACCTTTGCACCTGTATACTTTCCAAGTTCCTCTTTAAAGACTGTTGGAAACATTTTCTTCCAATCATCCTCTGTTCTGACATTTTGACCCTCAACGCGAAAAATGTCGTGCCAATTTAACCTGATGAATTTCAACCAATCTCTCCCCAATAAGTTCGTAGGACCCCTCACCACATGGACTTGTAGACAGTGAGCTTTGTCTTCATAAATGACTTCAACGTCGGCTTTACCTAAAAGTTGAACTAGACGACCATTATAATCAGTCAGCTTAATTGGAGATTCTTGCAGAGTATCATGTTCCAAGTATTCTCGGTGATCACAGTACAAACGGCACCTGTGTCAAGTTTCATTTCTGCTCTACAATTGTTCAAATCCATGTCTATTTTTATAGGTGGTGTTTTTGAGAATAATGTGCGGATTGCCATAATAGCTTCATCATTGTCGCTAGTATCACTAGTTTCAGCAACTTGGTTCAAATACTTCTTGCCTTTACTCTTCCCGTGAAATTTTGGTCTTGCTTTGTAAGGCATTGGCTGGGAATGTTTCTGACTCTTTAAACGACATGCCGGCTCGATATGACCCAATTTCTGACAATAATTACACGTCTTGTTTCGGAAATAGCATTGATCTGATGTGTGGTTTGTTTTAGCACATCTAGAGCACGGTGAAAAAACCCTCTGATCTTTGCTATTCATGGTGGCAGTACTAGGCCTACTGGTGTTGAATGTAGATTTTCTTGGCTTGGCATCGTGAACTCGGTTTATCTTATTGTCGAGCAGTGCCTTGCAATCAGCCTTATTTTGTTCCATTTGCCAACTTAAGTTACACGCTTCATCAAACGTCAAACCGTCACCTTCCAACAACAGCTGTTGTACAATTCGATCATCATTGATGGATGAAACTAACTTGTCGCGCAAGCGATCATTAAGCATAGAACCGAAGTTGCAGTTTTCCGATAAGTGCTTCAACTGTTTGATGAAGTCCGAGACTGTTTCATTGACACCTCGTTGGTATCTGTCAAATTTGTAGCGATACACGATAATTGATGCTTTTGGCTCTGAGTGATCACGCAAAATCTTGATGATTCTGTCCAGATCTACGTCTTCGATTTTTTCAGGTCGCACTAAATCTTTGATCAGATTGAAAGTAGCAGGTTCAACGATGCTAAGAAAGACAGCCTTTTTCTTTACACTAGGGATTTCATTCGCTCCAACATGGTAATTGAACCGGGCCACATAATCGGATACATTCTCATTACGAGATAAAGGATCCATTGATCCAAAATTCGGCATACTTAGCCTCAGATCAAGTAACACACAAGCTGATTATAATAGAGCACTTCAATGTCGAGAAAATAAAACTTCTTCAGCCGATTACGGGAAAATCTAACACAATTTAGTGGCAATTTCCTGATTTCTAGAATTTATGGTTCGTATGACCTTCACGTTAAGGTCTCCGAAAACTGTCAACACAATTTAATGGTGACTGAAGAAATAAGATGATTTATACAACACTTCAGTCAATTTAGGAGTAAATTCATCGAGTTGTTCGACGAACAAGTCAATTTAGCGAAAAGTTTTCCATACTTGGGGTGGAAAAGGAGTTCACATTTGCACTGTTACCAGCTGGAAATTCACGTTCCTCGTGTGTCAGTGAACTACTGAGTCGACGATTGGACACTCATCCGAGATGTATTTTCCTGCGTCGCCAATATTTGTTGTGTATTTAAGCTTGCATGTAGTAGCGAGAGAAAGCAACCGTGTTGATGGGTATCGGTTTCGCTATATTATATTTATTGCAAACTCAAACAAGCATGCACGAAATAAAACAATCACATTAAATAGAGTTCATGTCAGTCACATCATTTACTGTCGAAAAATCTGCGAATGTTCGCATCTATCACAGAGAAGAAATCCAGTTCAACAAGCACATATCATCTATCACAAGTTTTCCATCTGATGACATTTGTATAATATCCGGATGACTAGCCAATAATAGAAATTCGATATCGGATTCAATTATTTTATACTTGGGAAAGACCGACAAAGTTTCTAGTGAAGCCGAAGTCAACGGACGGAAGAATTCCGCTAGATCCACCAATAGCATTGACCATGGTAAGGGACAGTTTCGAGAGGAAAAGAGAAGCTGCCGATTCCTTCATTATGAATGTCTTGAAAGCAAAGGGAACAGAAGCGGGATCAGGACGGCCAAGTGAACTATACGGGGGATCCTTCTTTGCATATTTACTTTCATGAAAACGATGATGATGGACACAAAAAGCATTCCCAACCTGAGCAGCCACTTCTGACAAGGTCTTAGCAGATGTTGAACGATACGACCTGTGATGGAGACTCTTCTGAGGCTAATGACCAATACTCGGGGAAAGTACAATCGGATTATTATGAGAAGTGGTTTGGCTGGATGGGTCACATGAGTGGAGCAAATTATTTTATCTACATGCGTCACCTACAGAGAGTTACAAGAAAATAAAAAACAATTTCTTTATTGAAGTCGAAAATACGGAGAAGCGACTTCACGTATCCGGTATTATATCGATAGAGAAAAAAAAATTTTTTCTCTCTATCTTTATTGAAGTCATCTGGATTCAGTCTAAGAAATGTAGATGATAAAATATAATGCAGTCAAAAACACATGATCAGGATGTTTACATGCAAAGACTGATTTCAATATGAATGCTAATAATCGATATGATGTCATTGGTGATTGTTGCTCTTCACTCTTGAAATGTAAAAATGTGATTTTTTTCGTGAATGCACTATCACCAATAGCGGGCTAGCAATGTTCGACATCAATGATTTCCCTGAAACTGCAAAACCTTTGAATGGAATTAATCATGGGGTCTTCTCTTCTTCTCCACCAAAGTTATCTCTTCAACTAGACATTTTTTGCTGGAGGGTGTTCTATGAAATCAAATTGAATTGTAATAGAAAAGTTTTTGCTTTGAAAAATGAAAGGGCAGTGCTCATAATATCGATGAATATTTGATGATTCTTGATGATTTTTTCCAATTACTTCTTCGTAAAATCTCGTTGTGCATACGGACGATCAGACTTCCGAAATTTCAGTGAAATTTTTCAACAACATGTACAATAAATTCGTTCACAAATCTCAGATGCCTCAGTTCTGAGAAAGTTGTGAGAAGAAATATCGCAAAGTAAGCAAATAACGCGGAAGTGTAGTATATGAGTTTAACGCATAAGCATGTAGGCCCATGCGTCTCAAAACCTAATGTTCATAAATATACGCACATACTGTGCGTGACATGCATTGTGGTCGCAAAAATTTGATAATGCTTAGTGATAGTTTATTTGTAGGGTAGTCTAATTTTGGATTTCTGGCCTGACCATGTAGAAAGCCAATTCAACCTATCTGTCCAGAGAAATTTAGAAGTCTATGGTCTATGCCTGAAGTATACCTGCTGCAACAAGTAAAAGCTATGGAATCAGTTACGCAATCAAGTAGTGACCTGTCTCTGGTAGCATGGACGTCTAGATATCTGTAATTTAATCATAGTTATTTAGAAGTCCATGTTGGTAGCATAGAAGTAGATAATACAGTCCGTTTCATAAAAAGTGGATCATCCTAAAATTTGACTAAATAAAACATAAGTATGATACAGAAAGCATTTTTCATGTTATTTCATGTCCCTAATATATTGAAATGTCCTTATATAATCTGATAAGCTATGATACAGTATCGGTTCTTAAGAAGCTAATATTTTGTGTCCCTACCCTTATTGTCAATGACATTACCAATTCGTCTAGGCATTGATTCGATGATATCGTTGATTTTTGACTGATCTAACTTTCTCCACTCTCTTTTTAACAGTGACGTAAGTTGTGATACGCCATCTGTAGGTAGCAGTGAACGACGAACGTTACGTTTTAGAATACTCCATACATTTTCTATGGGATTCAGATCAGGAGAACGAGCTGGCCAAGATAATGTCCTAAGCCCTAATTGAGACTTGCATAATTTGACTCTACTACTCCTGTGACACGTAGCATTATCATCCATAAATAACCAAGTCGATGGATGACCAAGTTGATCTGTCATTAGGCCAATGTTCATTCGTAAAGCATTCACATAGCGTTCAGAATTCATGTTTCCTTGCTGTATGTGAAGTAGTTCTAGCAAGGCTGACACTTTGCCTTTTGTGAATGCGATCTCGTTATTGTTCATTTGTGCTTTGTATTGTTTTCAACCGGTAAGAGATAGATTTCTAGCTGAAAGCAATCAGGAGTGCTGCCAACACCACCGCAACGAAGTCAGGAAGCTATGGAACATGAAGTCCAGTTAATCACATGTAGCAGTTACATTATTGTTGATGAATAATGGTGCTATACTGGCTCTGATTGACCGATTTTCTTTATTTTTGTTATGCTTGATAGCTTTTGGCTTGTAGAACAACATATTACATAACAAAGGAAAGAAATGTAATTTTATAAAAGCGAGGTATGATTTTGTGTAACATTGCTAAATGAAGATCAAATTATCTACTACTTTTTTTATCTATAACAGGAAAACAACTCAATATTCATGCTTGAAATTTCCAACAATGATATTACAGATTGTTTCATAAAAAAAGGATCACCCTTAAACATCGTCTTAACTTCAACTTTGTCTAACTCCGCCAAACTTGAACGAATTTCTCTGAAATTTGGAACATATGTCAGTTGTGCTTACTAATATCATTGTTGGAAATTTCAAGCATGAATATTGAGTTGTTTTCCTGTTATAGATAAAAAAAGTAGTAGATAATTTGATCTTCATTTAGCAATGTTAAACAAAATCATACCTCACTCTTATAAAATTACATTTCTTTCCTTTGTTATGTAATATGTTGTTCTACAAGCCAAAAGCTATCAAGCAAAACAAAAATAAAGAAAATCGGTCAATCAGAGCCAGTATAGCACCATTATTCATCAACAATAATGTAACTGCTACATGTGATTAACTGGACTTCATGTTCCATAGCTTCCTGACTTCGTTGCGGTGGTGTTGGCAGCACTCCTGATTGCTTTCAGCTAGAAATCTATCTCTTACCGGTTGAAAACAATACAAAGCACAAATGAACAATAACGAGATCGCATTCACAAAAGGCAAAGTGTCAGCCTTGCTAGAACTAGGGTGTTCTTTGCGAGCTACAAGCAAGCGACTAAATGTCCCTTACACAAATGTGCATCGATGGCATAATGATGATTTTCGACTCTGTCGTAAAGAGGCCTCTGGCCGTCCACGCAAAACATCCAAACGTAGAGACCGCCTAATTTTGAGATTTGTTAAAGTTGATCCAAGTCTCTCGTTAACTGAGATGGCTGCACTAGTCTCGTCTATTTCTAAGTCCACTATTCGTAGAAGACTTATTGCGTCGAATTTCAAGAGCTGTAAGAGGCCCTCTCAGATCGAAAAGAGACTGTCACTGCTAAAAAGAGAGTGGAGAAAGTTAGATCAGTCAAAAATCAACGATATCATCGAATCAATGCCTAGACGAATTGGTAATGTCATTGACAATAAGGGTAGGGCCACAAAATATTAGTTTCTTAAGAACCGCTACTGTATCATAGCTTATCAGATTATAAAAGGACATTTAAATATATTAGGGACATGAAATAACATGAAAAATGCTTTGTGTATCATACTTATGTTTTATTTAGTCAAATTTTAGGATGATCCACTTTTTATGAAACGGACTGTAGTAAGCACAACTGACATATCTTCCAAATTTCAGAGAAATTCGTTCAAGTTTGGCGGAGTTAGACAAAGTTGAAGTTAAGGCGATGTTTAAGGGTGATCCATTTTTTATGAAACAATCTGTAGTACTATGGTATTGTTAATTTCTATGGTTGGTAGGGACTATGAAGACCTGTGTCCAGAGACAAAGTCAACTTTTCAATGCGAGGAGAGACATCGTTGTCAAGAGAGCGCAGCGATCGTAGTACTGAAAAGGACTTTTCATTTTGTGTGGGAGCGAAAAAATATCTCCTCTATGTAAACTGCCGGGAGGAAAAATCAACTTTTCCGTCCCACGGGATCACAACGCAAACTTTTCCTCCCGCAAATAACTTTTCCTGTGTTTAGAAAAATCACAGAAGTCTATAAACAAGTTATTATTAGTCAGAGACTACCAAGATATCGATATAGTCCCTGGATTAACTTATTCATAGATCTCGCAGTATAGCCATCATTATGCATAGACGGATCATCGAAGTTGGATCCGGTATCCCAGAAGTTTACTTCTAGAACTTCCATCGTTTCTTTCTATGTCTTTTCACTTGACTTTGCTTTTTTTAAATACCTTTTAATATGCTGGTTTGTTATTTTTCTTATATGATGTTAAATAAATGTTAGAAATTCATTATGCATAGACTTCTTTTCTTTATAGTCCATGCATTATGCAATCAACAATAGACATCTGTAAGTCACAAAATGAAAATCTAGATTCTTTCGACAGGATTGAAAAGCCCTTTTCCATCTGATTTAGTCAAGTGTCAATCGAAGTATCATTAGAAATAGCATCTTTTTTATTGGACTTGTCTATTTTAATTATTTTGAACTAAACGGTCAATGGCGAATTTTATTATTAAGATTTGAAGGAAAAAACAACAACTGTTTCTTTCAACCGAACATGTTTCAGAGTTATTCGCTCCATCTTCAGCGGCATACAGGAATCCGATAAAACAACAGAAGTAAGTTTAAATACTTCTGTGGGAAACTACGTGTGAAATTTCTCAAAGATTGTCATGAAAGTGGTGTGATACCAAAGTTCCTGCTCCTCTGAAATCCTCGAAGCAGCTGATCCGAAAGACATTGCAAAAGGAACTGCGAAAGGAAATTGATAAGGCCTCACTAGAACTTAAGGCCAAAAGTGAAAAACTTTCTTCAACTTTGAATCAGTTTAATGATAATGATTAAACAGTTGCTCAATCAATAATTGACCATTCGTTATGCTATATCGATATGCTATCGAATGAAAGGAATGGCTCAGTGCCCTTGCACTTGAATCTGTGAATTCACATGACGTCATTTTTCGCTTGTATATACCGGTAGCACCGTAGTTTTGCGCATCATAAATTATGGATATCGGTTCATGCATTTTACGCTGATTTGTATTTAAACTTACTTCTGTTGTTTTATCGGATTCCTGTATACCGCTGAAGATGGAGTGAATAACTCTGAAACATGTTCGGTTGAAAGAAACAGTTGTTGTTTTTCCTTCAAAATATGTTCAAGTTGGGCTCTGTATGTCTGAATATATACAAAGCAGGGATGCGGAGTCCAATCATTTTGATAGGACACCGACTCCGACTCCGGGGGTTGATAGGACTCCGACTCCGACTCCGGGTGGCAAGTATATAAAGCCTAGTTTTTTGAAAAAACTGTCAATCTACATCATAGACCATTAAAAGCTTACCTCAACCTTTATTTAGTGATCATTGCTGTATCAATAATCAACCATTTTCGATTAAAGTTTATCAAATGTCGCTTTCAGTTGGATGCATACGGCTCTGCTCCTCCCATCGTGATGTGTGCTTCACACGGGTTTTCTCCAGTCTCTACCAGGCAGGAAAATCCCCCATCCTTCTCCAAAAACTATAAGTACATTTTCGATTTTAATCTGCGCTTTAGAGGAGCCATCACACACGATTAACGTGATGGTAAGAGGCAACGTTCTCAAACAAGCTAGTATTTCATTTTTGTCTCTGATGTGACCTTGTCTTCTCTACTAAATCACCGAGTGAAAAAACAATCCTTATTCCACTATCACGGTTCATTCCCTCAACTATTACAAGTTTTGCATGTACTGCAGTCTCTATACTTTTGTTTGACGGAGAAAGTTGACATCATGACAGTGACAGCTATGCACGAGAATAAATAATTTGCTTGTATTATATTTCGGGTCTAGTTATAGGCCGGAGTCCGGAGTCCTATCATTTTATAGGACTCCGACTCCAGCAAAAATGATAGGACTCCGGGATTCCGACTCCGACTCCCTGATACAAAGTATATTGTATAGAAAGATGTCCTCAGACTTCAACAATTTAAGAACAGCAATTCCTTGGCAGCCGTAGACGCTGCGTTTTGCCCTACAAGGGCTCGTCAGTACGGCTCGGAATGGCCCAAACTAGCTTAAATCAATCTTCTTGTGAAACTGTCAACACAATTATAAGCTATATTGACTGCTCTCACGCACTGCGATGAGCATGAGCGATACAAGCAAACATTTTCAAGGAGAAAAAATAGCTGCTGTTTGCAAAATAGATGCCACCATCATCTTCTTCGTGAAATTTCCTCTTAAATGAAGTGTGTTTCAACTAAATTGGTTAAGAATTCTGCGATCTGCGAAAAAAAGTAAAATACAATTCTTCCTTTCTAGGAAACCGAAGCGCGCGCAGATGAATCTAATTCTGTGGACTGAACAAGCTGAAGTAAAATAAAATTTACAATCATATTATTGTCTATAAAGTGCATTTATCTGGCCTATCAGTGGATAAAATATCTATGAATGCATTTCTGTTCAAAATTTTGAGGTGATAGTTGATGATTCATTGTTTGGCATAGATATCTATCAACCTAATCTTTTTCAAATTTTCAAACCATCTGACATGAATCTTAACCATTGATTACTTCACTTACTGTGATACATGTGTACAATGGAAGACGTCGAGCGAAACGCCAGACTCGTTGCCTATTGCGTAACTTATGGAAACAGTGAACAAGCAAGAAGGCGTTACTACGAGGAGTATGGAGAAGAAGCACCCGATGGAAGAACAATACGACGATGGACTGATAAGTTTCTCAGCACGGGCTCCATCTTACCGCGTTCAAGCTCCGGGAATCGTTCCCAACGAGTGCTGAATGAGAAAAAAGATTCAATTGTGACCGCAGTTGTGGAGAATCCGCGCACATCATAGCGAGTGATCGCAAGGGAAGTCGGTGTTTCACAAAGGACCGTTGGCAAAACCCTTAAAGAGAATGGATACAAGCCGTACAAAGTTCATCAAATGCAACAACTCTTTGACCATGATAAACAGTCAAGACTGGATTTTTGTCGTGCTATCTTACAAAAGAATAGTGATGAAAGCTCATGGTCCGACAGGATAATCTTCTCGGATGAGTGTACTTTCCACATGTCGGGTCGTGTCAATCACCACAATGACTTTTACTACGCAAACAGCAATCCTCATGTTTATGACGAGGTGCCTATCCGTTCAAAAGGCCTAACAGTGTTCGTCGCAGTTTCATACCATGGCATTATAGCGGTTGACATCAGCGGGGAAACAATGACAAGTGTTCGTTATTGTGACATTTTGAATGAGAAAATATTCCCAGCACTTTCTCGAAGACCTCACCGTTCTGCTGTGTTCCAGCAAGATGGCGCTCCACCCCACTTCAGCAACAGGACGAGAAGTTAGCTAAACTCAGCGATTGGCCAATCGATGGATTGGAAGAGGTGGTCCCATTCCTTGGCCCGCCAGATCCCCCGATCTCACGATCTGTGATTTCTTTCTTTGGGGTCACATCCAAAATAAGGTAAATGCATCTAGCTTTGAGAGCAATGAAGACCTCAAGCGTCGAATCGAACAGGAACTGAGTGAAATTCCTATTTCATTCATCAGAAGCTCTTACAAAAATTTTATTCATCGTTGTGAAGTTTGTGTATCACAGGATGGTGGTCATTTCGAGAATTTGTTATAACTTTCCTACTTTCTGATATCCATACCATCCACTGATATCCAGAATACACATAATTTGCAATAAAAAGATCGAAGTTTTTATTAAAATGTATCGGACAAGGCATGGTATTCACCCTGTATATAAAATATATATTTTTATTATGTAGTATGTAGATATCCATGAATAGACATATATTTCTAAACATTGCAAAAGAAGACTTTTTGAATTTAAAATTGAACAGAATTACGTGTATATCATAATATATATTATACTTTAATTATCATGTACTTTAGTATACAGTATTTGTTGCACTCTATAAATTAACCAAATAGCGAATAAAAAGTGAAAGAACAGCAGAAATGATAATAAAGGCAATAACATCGCAAGCTAGTAGTAAAAGATGCGAAGATCGATGGAGTCAGTTTTATCGAATATTGTCAGCCATCTGACAGAAAACCAAAATAATGCTAATAATTGTGTTCATAATAATTACCGTAAAATGGGGTAATTCAGACACCTTTTTGAGAGTTTTTTAAATTTTTTTGTCATTTGTAATGATGCTATGATCCTATAATCCTACATGAACCGCAAATGGGGCGTTATTTACAATATGTAATGACCCGGTAACCTCAAGCCTTGTAGAAATTTGTCTGGATAATTTCTACGAGGGGTACTTAAAAAAGAAAAAATGGGGTAATTCGGACACCAACCAATTTTGTATTTCAAACTGAACAGAAACGATCTAAATCAAATGCAAATGTTGCATACTGAAGTTAAAATGAGTCTATGTACACTGGGCACACTCGAAAAAGGGATCAACGCTTCCACCGTTGCACTTGCCACAGAACCACTCGGCACAAGTAACACATTGGATGCAGTCCGGTCCACTGGACTTCATAAAGGCGACTGAACAGCTTGCGCATGTGTCGTCTTCATCACTTGAGGACGACGAACTTGAAGAATCTTCTTCATCTCTCATGCTGCTGCACTGTCCTCGTCCGCGTCCTATTCCGCTTCCCCGCCCACGCCCTTGCCCTCGTCCTCGTCCTGCACTGAGGTCTGTCTCGGGTGAAACTCCATCTGTCGGTTTTTGAACATCACTGATGATATAAAGTAAAAAATTTCTTCAGTGGCATAGTTCTCTTCGAAATTTCTTTATTGGCAAGCTTTCGGGTGATCCACCTTTCCTCAGGCACGACAAGTTGAGGTGCCTGAGTTGAGGTGCCTCAACTTGTCGTGCCTGAGGAAGGGTGGATCACCCGAAAGCTTGCCAATAAAGAAATTTCGAAGAGAACTATACCACTGAAGAAATTTTTTACTTTATGCTAACTTCGTTCTCGAGAAGAAGGAACAATGTATGAATCACTGATGATGGTCAACTGTTTGCCCGCCGTTACTTTTGACCCACGTCCTCGCAAAGAAACTTGTCCAGCACCTCTGTTTGTCTTCAGCAGATCAATCAAGACGGAATCAATCTGTCTGCCGATTACAGCTCCGTCAGAACTTTGCTCACCTGGAAGATACTTCAGCGGCTGGAGTGGATCTCTGGGGTGCAATCCAGTCACACGAAATCCGGAACGAAGATTTGTCGAGACATTTGGATGTAGCTTCAGCCACAGTTCACTCAGTAGCACTGGAAATTGCGTTTTTGGAATTGCACCTTTTACTCGCGACTCCTTGCGATAGTTATCCAGTATCTCTCTCCAAATGCTTTTGAGGGGCTTAAAGACATCAACATCCAATGGCTGTGGGATGTGGGTAGAGTTTGGAGGTAGACATGTGAAGTAAACGTCACGCTCCAGAGCTGTAGTTATCACTTTCGGTGAGAAATGGCTTCTGAGGTTATCACCCACAATCAGTTTTCCCCAGGGAGGTGCTGAATGCCTGGAATAAACAGTTCATGGAACCACTCTTCAAAAGTTTTCATTTCAAACCAGCCAGATTTTGTGTTCGAATAACATGCACCTTTCGGACCTCCAGTCGTCCAGCCATCGTATAGATGTTCTGACTTGTAGCACACAAAAGGTGGAAGAAGGTCCCCTGCAGCACTACCGCAGACCATTATCGATATATTCACTTGGGAATGTTCCTTGACCTGTTCAACACGTCTTGTTCCTCAAGAAACCATGACCCTTTTTCGTCCAGGATCATCGCTTAAAGCGGTTTCGTCGTAATTGAAGATTCTATTTGCTGGAATGTATCCAGCACCTTCAGATAGTCGAGTAAAGAAGTCTTTGATATCTTCTCTTGAAACAGATGACCGAGCTCTTTTGATATTACACGCCCTTCTCACCACCATGTTGTTTCGCTTCATGAAGCTGCGGACGAAATCAGTGCCTGGTAAATTGTTTTTGAATTGCACAACGGTTCGATTCAAACTATTCAGGTAGCTGCGGACCAAGACCTTGAAATCCACAGCGTCAAAACCGTAGCCCCAAGCCGACATCTGATTTAGAGTGTCCACTAGGACGGGTTCATCACATTCTGTGAGCACTGGTGGTCGGCCTACCTTGTTTACTTTTCCGCATAGATGTCTACGTAAAGTTGTTCGTGATACACCATGCTGCTTGGATGCACCCAGCAAAGTTTGACCATCCTTGCACGCTTGAACAGCTTCGGCCAGCTTCTTGTAATCTGGCGGTGGATTAACTTCCACATATGTACGAGGCATTTGTGAAGATTGATGTTTGGGAATGAAGGAAATCAAATATCACAACGGGAGAAAACACAATTTAGCTAGCTGTCACAGTCAGTTCAATTGTTCAATAAACGAAGCAAGTTATCGGAGACCAGACCTACCTCAAGATGTAATTATCCCGCAGATGTGGTGAGTCATACATTGAATCCTTGATCGCTGAACAAGTTTGCGCGTGATTCATCAACATAGGCCTACTCGCGTGCGATGACAATAGACAGTGAGAAATGCCGTCTCAGCAGATTGATCAGTATCAATTAGCCTTGCTTGCTGCACCCACCGGCGCAGGAAATTCCAAGAATTCGCGTCGTCTGTATTTGGGTACAACTGACCAGCTACAAATGAGTGACTGAATTAGTAAGGGTTTCCAATGGTACTTCCGCAAGCCAGCCCATTTCAACCTACAACAAAGCTTTGTGGTAGATCAAACCTGATGAAAAATAGTAGAATTAGTTTTTTTTCGACTTTTTTGAATTTCAAATATAATGTAGCTGTGAATACACTGAAAAAATTTTTCGCGTCTATTGATAAATTTCAGTTGATTAATGTACATCTAACTAAAAAAATGCATTTCGGTCTCACTAGAAGCATCTAGCAATTTTCATTAGTCGATTAAAGATAAAAAGTGACCAGGTGTCCGAATTACCCCATTTTACGGTATCGTTTGCCAATTTGATATTTTTGATTCTACATTAGTTCGATATGATTCAATTGAGTTCATTGTAATGCTCCTATGTTTCAGATGCTAGATGTAGACACTTGTCAAGGACAATAAACGTAATACGTAGAGAAAAAGATATTCTGACGTAAATGTACTTTGTAGCATAAAAGTTTACCATGAACTGCAAAGTTTACCAGGGACTGTAGAGTGATGACCAAGGACTGCAAAGTTGACCAGGGACTGTAAAGTAATGCTCATGAGCTACAGAGACCGATGGTTATATCAACCTTTTAACACATGCATAGAAATAATTGATCAAAATTACTCATTACTCCGTTTTTCTTCAATTACATTTCAATTACTTTCGATAATTGTCGGTACTACACTATACGGATCCCCATCATTTCTTTTTGCCGGTGGATATCTCAGGTTAATTGCAATTGCCCCCTAGAAAAGCAGACCACGTTTGTGGCATTGATTTTGAATTGCCGCGTCTTTATGCTTTCCCAAAGTTTTTTCGCCCTTTATCTCTGCAGCGATTCAAACTAAGATGCAGGACTGGGATATCGAGACCAATGGCTACTAGGAGACTTTATTAGGGCTATGCTTACACATTTATCTCTGCAGAGGATTTAAATTGATTTGAAGATTTCTACTGTGGCTTCAAGAAGATTTTGTTTGCCTCTCTTTTTTCGAGGCGGAAATTAAGAAATAGCATTTTTCTGACATACTTTTTCCATTCAGCAATTAAGATTAGGGGGAAGGAATGTCATAACACTGGCACATAATTTCGATTTTTGAGTTAAGCTTCGTCATAAACTTCTTTGAATTACCGGTAGTTGTACACTAAGTATGGCAACGCATTATCGACGAGGAGAGCAAAGTAATTTGAATTGTGTGGTAAATGAATATGTAGCAATGTAGACTGCAAAGCAATTGCGATTACTTCGTAATTACATGGCTGAAAATGTGATTGATTGCAATTTCAGATTATTCATTGGAGAATGTAATTGATCACAATTACAAATTGCTCATCAGAAAATGTACCGGTAATTGATTTCAATTACTAATTACAGTAATTGTTACTGCAATTACGCAATTGAAATTGCAGCTACAATTACATCACAGTCTGGTAATGACAAAGATAGTATTCTTGAGGTCTGACTATTGAAGAAAAACGGTGTTACGTCACTTCAAGTTTGACAAATTTTAAAGATGTTTCTTTCTGTGAAAGCCATTTGCTATGACCACATTTTGTGAAGAAATGAGAGAATATGCTTCATGTTATTTGAAAATATGGCTTATCTAATTCATTTCAAATGCAAAAATTGATAAGTTAATCAGCATTGTAATTGCACTTGCAACGTATGTACATGTGGACTTCATTCATTTGTTTCGAGTGGCCATTCATGTGAAAGAGCATGAGTTGCTGATGTCTTCTGCTGTATATACAAATCACATTAAAAGTATCTCCTCGACTTAAATCTGTGGTCTAGGTGATCAATAAAATCGTGTTTATAACCCATAGGCCACAATTTCGACATTGGAAATACTTGGGGCTGCTCCATCTAAGCTGTTTGTGATGGACAAACGATCTGATCTGAACTTGCAGTTTGTAGTGGTTAAGAGGTGTATAATGTTATGCGAAAGTTTAAGGTACGACCTACATTCCCTGCACATGCTCGAACTAGCTCCCTGACTAGAACCAAAAATAACTGGTAGTATTGGCGCTCGTCATTATTGACAATTGGCATGAAAGGAAACCGAATTGAGCATTTGCAGCATAAGGATTGACAATGTCAAGAAGGCATCGATGAAAAGTATCTCAAAAACTGGCAGCCTGGACTATTTCGCGTTTAAAAATCCATGCGCGGGTCCAGTTCCCTCTCTGATCACAGCATCCTCGAAACTGTGTGGCTGTGATTTGTTGAAATTCAAACAAGTCGATATACCAAAGGAAGATACTCGCAGTAGTTTTTAACGCCTTCCTGCTAATTTGAAGAACCTTTCGGTTGAGACAGCATGCAGTAAGATGTTGATGGCTGTTGCATTTTTAAAGTAAACTCAATTTAAATATAGAGGAAATAATCAAGCAAAACAATGCGGTGAATTATTGTGGTGTACTATTGTTTTGCTTGCACGATGGGTGGGGGGGGGGAGAGGCGGAGGGAAGCGTACAATCCCTAACACAGCGCTATCAACTATCAAGCACTCAACCGGTCTGACAACACAAATAAAATCATGGACGGCGCCGTTCCCCTGTCTATAAAACAGGCAGTACTGGGGCAGCTAACACTCCGAACTTCTCCGAGCATTTCTGCTCTGCTTTCTACATAACGGATGCAGGGTGGGTAGTGTTTTAAACAAACTGTCTAAAACAGTGTCTAAAACACGTTCTTGAAAAAAGTGATTATTAATGCAACTTTTTCATTGCTTTACCGTGTCTCTTAGCCTTTTGTTTAGATTCCTCCCCCAAAACGTTGAGAACATGCTTAATTCCTCTCTCTAAGCTAGCAGGTCCCTATTCAAGTGTGAATAAGAAGTCAAAAACTTAACAACACATATTTTCAAATACAGACTTTGTAGTATGTAAGTACGTGTATTAAGGAAATGTTATCAAGAAAGATTGCAGCAAAAAGAGACATGCAATGACCAAAGACGATGACTGTATTGAGCCTGATGATTACCACACAATTCCTGAATTCTAGGTGTCAAATTCGTGAGTTTCAATCTCAAGTCGACGCGCACGCTGATGTTTAGTCAATGAGCTGCTACTTCAATGAGTAGCCTATTTTCATGTATCATCACTGCAGTCGCAATTCTTTTGTTGAGGAGGAGATCAGCAGATTTTGCTCATTCAAAATGCTCTTTCGAACTCCATTCCTCCCAAATCCTCCGTCATTCCATTCCTGGCATGTTGAATTCTTCCCTAGGGAGCTACATGGCCCGGTTAAGAATCATACAAGATTAAGAATACAACCAAAACATCATTAACCATACCAGTTTGCTACCATCGACCGTGAGGTGCTGGACGCCGAAGGCCGGTCTTGTAAAGTGAAATTTTTAGTGAAAAAAATTTTCGACTAAAACTTTTGGAGAGTTCTTTATCTTTGCATTAGGCTGCTTAACTATATCATGTAATCATTTAGACAAGATATATTGCATGTTTTGAATCCTGTTTCAATTTTCTTAGACACGTCAAAGGACAATGGAACTATGGGAGAAGTGGTAGATAAATGAAATAATCTGCATGAAAGACGACGTTTAAATGCATGTAATCAAAAAACGAACGACAATGACAGTACAACCACTGATGACTAGGCCTACTTGCTGCGAATCTGTTGAGTCAAAATTGACGATGACCGCCGGGCAAACGAAGCTTGTTTGGAATTTTAACGCTGATGTTGAGCTTGCTTCCTCTGGACCACTTACCCAATGCGTTGTATCCTTAGAGTTTTTGAAGGCATCGTTCATCCTGGACTTGGTAGTGGAAACCGATGAGAGAAGGTTTTGAGACGGAACCATCTGATATTGCCAAGGTATTATTCTACACTCATGCAGCACAGCAGTTGTCGAACGTCAGTTTAGTACAATGGGATTGACGTACGAAATACTGCGGAGGAATCTCGAAGTAGAGGAAAATGCCTTTTTTTGCAAACAGCTAAACAAATGAGCTACAAAATATTGTACATTGTACTGTATAACAATGCATAACAATGACAATGGATTCATTACAACAACAACTTGTTCCAAGTTATTTCATGATCATGCACCTTGTTACTTCTTGATAAAATATAGAGTCATTTGATTTACTTCGTGATCAGCATTTCCATTATTTCTTAAATCCATCACTTTCATGAGATGTAGCCACTAGGCCTACATGGTCACTTAATCTAAACCCGTACTGTTTCTGTAATATTCCCATTATGTAAAATCAGTGTCATTTATTTTTTAGTATTTGTCAAAGTTTCACTATTTATTTAGGCTACTTATAGAGCATAATACAAACATCATTGCAACTCTCAAATTTCATTTAAAGCTGAATGAAATTCTTTCTCGAAAAACATTTCATCGAAATTTGATAGATATAAATTTATTTTTTATTGTGGTAACTGAATATTTTTATTTAACGACATAATTGATAAACTTGCACTGCTTCAATCGAATGCAAGGACAGTAAAAAATATTTTTATGAAAAACGTGCTGAAAACACGTTTTTTGAAAAAACGTTTTAAACATGTTTTTATCCACGCTGAACGCATATAGGTATGAATATATTTGTGATGCATTCCTGCTATTTGCATGAATTTGATTTATATCTTTATAATTACAAGGACATGTAAATTACTCTCCTCCCTGAAACTATAAGCAAGCAGCATTTTGGTTGTCTTTATTGAATAATTTGAATAATTATTTCATACTCACCCTTGATACATTGATGACACTTTTAATGTTCAGGTTGAAGGTCGAGTCGATACTGACTTCATCGATGTCAACAAAAGGTTGATGTGCAGCACCTCCAGCATTATTCACCAAAAGATGGATTGGTAGGATATTTTCCACAGCTTTCTCTGTAGCTTTCCAATCAGTCAAGTCGCAAGTTACAGCTTCAATACCACTTTGCTGAGCACACAGTTCTTGAAGCTCTTTCTCTGACCGAGCAAGTGCAAAGACATGCGCTCCTCCACGAGCCAACGCAACTGCAACTGTTCTCCCTATGCCGCGAGAAGCTCCAGTGACTAAAGCACGCTTTCCAGAAAAGGAGATATTCATGACAATATGCGAACTGAACGCTGTCAAAGTTAACTGAAAATGTATTTTGCTATTGTGCTCTACTATAACAATGCTGCATACCACAGATGTTGCGTCATAAATTATCAATGTTTATCAATCAATTTCATCATGGTGCTTTAATGTTTCATTGTTGATCTGCAGTTTATTAAGCAGTGAAGTGGTGATGAATTCAATCTCGATCTCGTTTCTCAATCTTGAGATCTTGACTTCAAAATTATCAAAATATCGAGTAATCGAGATCTGACTGATTGCATGTAGTATGTATACAAATCCAATTATTGTAATTGAAGGTTAGTACCCTAGATGAAATTACAACTCTTGGAAAACGCTTGGTAATTATTAATAAGATCTTATACATACAAAACTCTCGTCGCAGCTGAAAATGGCTTTCTGCTGCACCGAAATCAAGTGGAGGTCCTGTTACAAAAATAGTCGCATTTCTAAAGAAAAAAATATTTGAGCTTTTACCCATTCCGAATACGTTTCCTGAAAGTGGATTTCCTATATCGTCGGAAATTAAAGTTGATTTGGCCCCATATAATTTCATTTTGTCACAAGGATGACTTGAAATCTACATGTTGAGTAATTATAATGTCGGATGGACACCTTGTATCATCTTCTTAGGGATGTGACTTCTTGATTTAGTTTTTTTATGACAGACAGATAATCTGCTGTGAGCCAGATCATGTCTTCATGAAACTTCAAGAATAATATAGAGAGCTTGCTGCACATTTAAGTGTAGAATTACGAATTGTTAAAATGTGATGGACAAAAGTGTGTCCATCTGACATAAACAAAGTTACTTGAAATGAATTTCTTCATGTCATGTAATGGATTCTTCTCTTGAAAATGTCTGAACCTATCAATACTATATCAATGAAAAATATTGTATCCCCTTCCCACATCACGCAAATCGTATCAACGTTATGAGATCGAAAAGAAATTTCATGTCCATCCGACACAAAATACTGTAAGTTACCAAAACCGCTAAGCTAGTAGAAATTAAACTGCAGCGTAAAACAATTTTTGTTTTCTTGAAATTTAATGATTGTCTCAATTGCCAATTTCATACGCTAACTCTACTTATCTGATGAATTTCAACGACACCATAGTTATCCAATGCTTTGTTCATGGTCGTTGAGCACTAAGAATACAATACGGTTTTTTACGATGATTTGATGAGATATCTATGCTAAACACCGACGCGAGATACAGAGCACGAGAATGCAGACAAGAGTAGTATAGGGTGCGAGATCCGGCGCAACGCTTCGCTCAGCACCGGATCACACTCCCAAATAGATACGAAATGGGAAAAATACAAAAATAGGAACGCTCCTGAAATTTATAAAAAAAATAGGAAAGTACCTTAAATTTATAAAAATGCAAATGAGGAAAAAATATTTATGATGCCCAATGTAATCAAAATTAATAATTACAAAAAAAATAGGAACGCTCCTGAAATTTATAAAAATACAAAATGAGGAAAAATGTTTATGACCCAAATGTAATAAAAATTTATAATAAAAAATGATAATTACAAAAAAATGAATGTGAACAAAAAATGTTTGCTTAAAAATGGAAGATGAAAAAACAAAAGAACCATCAGCCCCTTTATATCCGATATTGGAACAAATGATAAAGCAAAGTGTGCAGATAGAGTCAGATACATGAAAGATAAAGAATCCCAATTATTACTTAGACTATATCATTATGATAAATTAAGAAAAAGATGGACGAGAGTAAAGAATGTGACACAAGGCATTGGAGTATTGTTAGCATTTTCTTTAGGCGCTCTGACTATTGTCATTTCATCTGGCGTTCTTACAATTCCTGTTGTTGCTACTGCCTTGCACTCAGATGATTACTCAATTGTGGGGAACAGCTGCTTCTCGTATTTATGAAGCGCAGCATTTCAGAACAAAGAGCTATGACTCTGAGATTAGCATTTGGAAGACACCCAATTGTAGGGAACAGTCGCTTGTCATATTCATGAAACAATGCATTTCAGAACAAAGAACTGTGACCCGGAGATGAGCATTTGGGAGGCGCTCAATCATGAAACAATGCATTGCAGAACAAAGAGCAGCTATCCGCACTTGAGCGCTTGGGAGACGTGAAATATATATATTGCCGTATGTAAGCAGTAAGACTTCATTTGCAATGTCTTCCGTCAGCAAAATTGGGAGAGAATTTTCTTGCTTCGTGGATCAAGTTGTGCCTCTTATTTCACCAGACCATCTTGATTTCTTTAAAACAATATCAACAAAATTTATTCTTGAATCGCTAAGAAAGAAACAGAAGACGAGTGGAAACGAAGAAGATAAAAAGAGAGAAGTGTTTGAAATAATCCGAGATTCATTCAAGGATGTTGACAGCAGCAATTTACCTGTATTTCGCGAGAAAAAGGATTTTATAAGTACATCGTCGTGCATCTCTTCATTGAATAAACTCATTGGTCTTGAGAAAATTACACATCGGAATCTTCTACGCTGCTATGTTTTACAAGGTGAAGTTGTTCAACTGCAGAAGTTATTGTCCAATATGAACTATACAAACTTCGTGAAAGAGTTGAATGTAACTCATAAAATAAAGTTTTCACGCTCATATGTGACATTATTGATCAAATTGTTCAAACTATCAAAGAACTATCCAAACTTAGGCAATTCTTCTCTATCAATTCACTTTGTGATGAAGAATTTTGCTAATCTTGAAGATTTTATTGATCGTGAAAAAGAGGATGAACAGCAAAGAATAGCAGAATCCATATTTAATTCACCCACTGTGCAACAAACTGAGCAACAAACTGTGCAACATACTGATCTCACGCAGGAATTAGAAGACTTGCAAACGTGAAATTCTACTTCATAAGTAATAAGTAGTAACATTTATTGCTACTTATTCGCGTGGTGACTGAAAAGTGACAACGGTGTTGTCAATTTGCATTTCTTTTTCATTTGAAATGACTGACCTGACCGAGTTCTTAAAATTATATGGAACGCAAACAACTACGAATTTCGACTTAAAGAAAATGGCTAAACAATTAGGAATAAAGAATCTTCACCTATTGATGAGGAATGAATTACGATTATTGAAACATAAATCCAATGTAAATTTCGTAACAAATCTCCACACGTCCTATCAAAAATGAGTACATTGGGCTGCGGGTCAAAGAAATAAAAACGGTTCTAATTTCTATTTCGACTCTTATGGACTTCCACCTACAAATGAAGTAAGAGAAATACTTGGCAATGGAGCATACAATACATTTCAAATTCAAACACCAGGAACTACATATTGTGGTCAATTATGTTTATATGTTTTGTATAAATTACAAAAAGGAGTACCATTTCTAGATATTATGTTAGAATTGAATAAGATAATTGAATAAGGGAATTGGATAAGGGAATTTAATTCTCGAAACGCTAGTTCCAAAAATTAAAAATCACTTCTTTGTAATTCGTTTTCATAAAATCTGCCTCTGATTTCATCATTATCTAAATCTCTAATTTCATAAGTAATCGGATAAGTTTGATTTATTTCACAAACTTCAAATATCTCTTTAGTCCAATAGCCAACAAAACCTTTTTCAAATTTATTCTTATACTTAAATATTCTAACTCCATCTCCAATCTTAAATTTCGGCTTACGTTTCTGTAAATTCGGATTACTCTCATTCGAATAATTATTTTCGAATATTTTCTTTCGTATTAAATCAGGATCGTCAGAAGCCTTCTTTGGAGTTTCTTCAATACCTGAATGAGCTTTATTATTGTACTGATCTACAATTCCTCGTAGTATCTTCAACCATTTCTGATTACCTTGCTCAGTAAATTTCTTGAATATTTTATTTTTTAAAGTTCTATTGAACTTCTCTATTACTACAGCTTTGCCAGCATTTTCTTTGGAATAAACTAAATCAAATAATGGCTTAACATTTCTGTTATAAACTCAGATCATTTATCAACGAATAGCTTCTTTGATGTTCTATTACTTTCTTTAAAGATTTCTTCAAACGCATATTTAACTGACAGACCACTTTTGTTTTTTAAAGGCTTTGCCCAAGCGTAGCGTGTATATAAATCTATAACGGTCAATGCGTACTTAAACCCTCTTTCATTCGGCATATTGATTAGATCTGCACTCCAAATATCATCTTTATTAAATACTTTTACTTTCAATAGATATTTCGGCTTTCTATATTCTTTATGAATTTCGGACGCATAGCGTCCTAGGTCATTCGACATTTCAGACGCGTAGGTTTCACTTAAACCCTGTCCAAAAAGCATTTTAGCTTGTAATGCTTTCTTAACAAACATTCTTTCAATTTTTTCTCTGAAGGTAGGATTTTCAATATTATCTAATTCTTGTATCATTTTCTTATCAGCTACATGTCTAGAAGCTATATCATCATGTTCTCTGTATGCTAAATCGTGTCTATAAGCTGCTGCATCAACTATGTTTATTGGTTTACTATTTTCTCTAGGTGTGTTATCATCGTTTAATCTTAAATCTAATCTTGTACCGGGGCCAGTAAAATTATGTCCAGGTAAATGTTTCTCTTTCGAATATTTACTCCAAATAGAACCAGGAAAGTTTTTTTATGTTTTTTGTATGTCACCTCCGGTGTGCTGACAATTTGAGGTTCTATGTACTTTTAAGAGATAATCCATTAGATCTAGATTTGAAATTCTTAAGTTATTCAAATTCAAGGAATCCACTTCGCTCATTTTTAAAGATTAAATATTAACGCACCATTCTAGGATTTAGATATATGCCAGATCCATCTTTAGTTTCTTTTATTTCAATTAAATCATCAATATTATGTAGTACATTTTTAAGAACTCGTTTCCCTTCATCAACTGAATTTAATTTACTAATGAAATTATCTACTATTCCCTCACCACTTGCCGCTTTCTCTAACTCTCGATTATGTCGTTTTTGTTCTTCTAATGCTGCCTTCTCTGATTTATTTTTATTTACTGCCTGGACAATACCAGCTGTCCCGCCTGCAACACTTCCTGCTGCTGCTATACCTCCTATTATTAGAGGAATTAATGGTAGAATTCCACCATTCTTTTCTTTTTGTAATTGAATATTCTCTATCATTGGTTTACTTATGTAAAACTTCTTTTTGTCAACCGTAATAGTTTTAGGTGTATTTTTGTCAATGATGTTACGTAGTTTTAATTCAACCGTTTTATTATTCACTTGCACCATTTTTTAATAAAAAATTGATAGTCTTGGGTTCTTCTAGCCTATAGAACCTTGTTCAGAGGCTTTAGTCGATCGGACCAAAGGTCGTCAGGTTACTAGCCAATCATAAACGTAAATATTTTTCCTAAAAGTCAAATTTAATCCTTAAAAATGCCTATAATTTGTAAACACAATCTTAAACATCTTACTTCAAATAATAAAATTGCTCATGAACCATCTATGAAACCTGTGTACCATCATGACTGTATTGGAAGTATCGTTAACTTGATTAAAAATAATAAAGATTTGATTTCATCTGCTGGTAAAGGAGCAGCTGCTATAGGTAGTACAGCTAGTGCAATATCGAATGTTGTTAAGTCACAAAACGAATTAAAACAACTAGAAGCTATTCGTAGACTTAGAAATGATGCAAAGAAAATGCAAAAAGATAAAAAACTTTCAGAGGAAACGAAAAACAAAATTGCAAAATTAGCGAAGATGGAAAGTAAACATGATGAAAAAGCAATTGAAGAAATGAGAGGAAATGGTGTAAACAGCGGAGCTGGGATGCAGTCCCTAACCACTAAGGTGGGAAATGGTTTAGCAAAATTCTAGTATCAAACTGATTTTTTTTCTAATAAAAAATATAATGTCAACTCTGATCGAAAGCAAATTTAGATTAGACGATCCCCCGTTCGTTAGTTATAATCAAAAAAAGAATGACTATATAAGAGTTGCTATGAACCCCGGATCTTCAGGTAGAGTGAATACTGGAGGTGATTTAATTTTTGAAGTTGATAATCAACAAAGTTATTTATATTTACCTGATTCCTTTTCACACTGTGAATATTCTCTATATTCTGATGCTGATTTTACAACATCATTACCTGCTACGGATAATATTACATTAGAAAACAATTTCTTTCCAAGGTTATTTACACAAATGCGTTTAGATGTTGCAACTCAAAATTTGGAAACAATAAGTGATTCTCCAGGTATTATTGATTGGATGCTTCTATTTGTTACAATAGGTGAAAATAATAAAATGCATGAAAGCGAAGGTTGGTTTCCTGATAATAATGATGGTATAATTATGGATGATTTAACTCACACTGGACTAGACGCAGCAGGAATTGCGAAAGATGTAGAACAAATTGCAAAACATTTGAATAAAACAAATAATACTGCATGTAAAGAAAGACGTAATTTTAATAATAAAAGTAAACAAACTATTGATTGGTCATTGTCTCCATTATTCGGGTATTTAGATTACAATAAAATATCATATCAATCAAAGTTCAAATTAATAATTCATTGCACTGTGAATAATGAATCAATATTTTATGGAGAGGCTGGGAAGAAAGCATATTTAAAAATTGATAGATTTGAATGGTGGACAAAACATATTACTCCTAGTTTAGAGGTTGAATTAACTATTACGAAACGATTAAATACTAATAAACCAATTCCAGTAAGTTTTATGAAGCGTACTGCGAGTTCGGTAACTTTTTCTGAACAAAGATTCAATTGGCATTTCACAAGAACATCGAATACTCCAAGATATTTTTTACTCACTTTTCAAAAGAATGAAACACCTAGTTTTGATAAGAACAATAGTCTTTTCCATAATAATTCAATTAGAAGTTTACAAATTTCATTAAATCAAACACGTCATCTTATCGATCCATTAAGATTTGATAACTCAAATAATCAATTCATGGAAGGATATGACGCTTAAAGAAATCGATGTCGAGAATTTGGAGTTGAAGCACAATTAACTCCTGTGGATTGGAAGAATTTATATCCTGTTTTCTGTTTTGATTTAGGTGCACAATCTGAAGATATTATCAAGACTGGTTGTGATGTTACAATTAATATTGAAAAGACAAATTCCACAACATCATTGATGGCTTATGGTTTATTGCTAGAAGATGTAGAATATTCAATTCAAATTCTTAATGGAAAAATGGTTAGGATCGGTTTGTAACCTTAGGACCTTCGGTCCGATAGGCTAAAGCCTCTGAACAAAGTTCTACTAAGATTTACGTGTGTGAATGGACAACAACCGCGTGATAACTTTATTAATTTGCTTTTGCACTTTGTCTATTGCGTCAAGCAGCGTGTGATGTATATTAATTTCTTTTCTATTAACTTGCATTTTCTTCTGGTTAATCTTCAACGCCGCATTAAGAGCATTCAATTGAGCTTTATTACTAACCTTTTGATTAAGTGTTTTCACTTCATTTATCATTCTATTCATGAACTTCACTTGTTGTGTAATTCTGGTACTCAATTTATCAACACTTTTTTGGAATGTAGATTGTAGTTGTTGCAACTGCTGTAATAATTTTTGATTCTTTTCGCTAACTTTGACTAACTCTTCTTCCAGTTGTTTATTTTGATTTGTCTTCTTTATAATGGCACCCCTTAAAGTTATTGATGATAGGATTACAATCTTTTATTGTTCTGTTATTTTTTTATGAAGTGTTGATATATCTGCTTCTGGATCTTTATCCTTTTTAGCAAGTTTTACTAATTTTTTTGTTAATGATTTGTCATTAAGTGTTAGCAACTTTAATTCATTTATTAGTGGAGCCACCTGTCTATCAACATATTCTTTATTTGTTAATTCAGTATTTTGTTGTGGAAGAATAGAAAGATGTAACGGTCCTGTTGAAACGTCTCCAGTTTTCATGATATAGTTGTCTAGGTTTATTTCTGATTCTTGATTATTTGTAATATTTGTGATATTGCAAGCACCTCGTCCAACATTTGTTAACATCATTTTTCTGTTTAAAAATATGTTATCTAACGAGGAAGTCGACGCTTCGCGTCTCGAAGAAGTTGGCGGAACCAAGCTTCTATGTAAAAACTGAACCAAGCTTCTATGTAAAAACGGAATCAAGCTTCTATGTGAAATCTGTAATATATCTTTTCATAATAAAGCATTATTAAATAAACATATGAAAGTAGTGCATGCAACACTCCCCCCAGTACAACCAGTCCAACCAGTACACCCAGTACAACAGTTACAGCAGTTACAACCAGTACAACCAGTACAACAGTTACAACCAGTAGAACAGTACCAACCATTACAACAGTACCAACCAGTAGAACAACAAATGCTACTACAACAAATGCTAGAACAACAAATGCTAGAACAACAGATATTAGAACAATCACAACCAGTAAAAAAACGTGTACTGAATGTGGAAAAAGCATAACATCTAAGAATTGTGCACGTCATCAAAAAAGATGTCAATTACCAACACAACCAAAAATAAAAGATAGACAATGTTTGAATTGTAATAAATGTTTCACTGCCCAGGGTTTTACTAATCATTCTAAGTCATGTACAATTAACACGCGTACATGTACTAGCTGTGAAATTCTTAAACCCAAAACAGAATTTTATGATAGCAAATACCAATGTAAAGAATGTTTAAAAGCACAGGTGAGATGTAATAACTGTAACAAAGTTGTGATGAAGAGAAACTTTACACGTCATGTAGCAATTTGTCATGTGTAATTAACTTTGTACCAGTAATAGTCCGGAGGTCAAGTCCATACAGTTACTTGAATCTCTTGTCCTCTTTTGAGCCTCGGACTAAATAGAATGATTGATTGATTGATTGATTTTCGTAATAGTCCGGAGGTGAAGTGCATACAGTTACTTGAATCTCTTGTCTTCTTTTAAGCCTCGGACTAAATTGAACGTAACATCTTCGTCATTAGCGTAATTAACTTTGTACCTGTAATAGTCCTGAGGTCAAGTCCATACACTCACTTGAGTCTCGTGTCCTCTTTTAAGCTTCGGACAGTCCGACACTCACTTGAGTGTCTTGCCTTTATTTAAGCCTCAGACTAAATAGACCGTAGTAGTCCGGAGGTGCTACAGAGGTATAAAACACTAAAAGGAGTGTCGGACTAGTCTGGGGTCTGAAGCATTTTTTCTCATATAAAAAATATGAAAAAAGAAATGAATATAGAAAATAGAGCTGCACTAGATGTTATACGAACAGGAATTAGTGATTTTCGAGATGTACTGAAAAGTGTGAAACCTTTAATTTATGATGCTAAGAATACATTAAGTGATGTAAAACCAATATGAAATAAAAATTAGTTTTAAAAAATAAATAAAAATTATGTCTGTACATAATGACTATAGTCACTATATCATCAAACACGTACCAGTGTTAAAAGATCATCGTCATCCTATAAATCCTGTAAATTCAAAGAAAGAAGTTAAATTTCATTACCATCATAAATACATAGAGTTAGTTAAAGACTACAAAATAAAACACAGTAAAAGAAGTTACGCTAAAACAAAAGACGTTCCACTTTGTCTACGAAGTTTCAGAGTATTTTTAGCTATTAATAATTTATGGTGGTTGGTTAATAAAGAAAATTTAACTATTTATGATTTAGAAACATTACATCAATTAAATATTCCTATGTATACGTAAAAACGGAACCGAGGTTCTATGTAAAAAAACATAATTATTTCTTTAAAAAACACGAATCGTAAAATGACTGAAGGATTAGAATATATGCTTGACGAGTTAATCAAGAAACAAATTGATGAGTTTGATGCACAAATTAAACGTAGTCTTAAACGTAATATGAAACGTAGACGTAAACGTAATATTAAAAAACAGAACCGTAGAACCAAAGAAACATCAGGAACACCAATTACTGATATATTCTCTGATGATAGACTTGGTGATGATCTATTGAATCTGTTTAATCCGAACGAAATTACGTATGGAAATGAACTTTTTACTAATGTAGTAAATAATATACGTGAACTTTTACAAAATGGGAAAGTTTTAAATTTATTTGGTGTTATGATTAAAGAGGATGGAACCACAATAGAAAACTTTTACGCTGCATTTTATAATAAATATTCATTTGAAACATGGTTTTTTGATCTAGAAGAGAAATCCGATGCTAACGAATGGATTTTTACAGGTAGTATCAAATACGAAGATTTTGGAATGAAGCTAGTACAAAGATCACATAGAGGTGCTGGTATGAACATGAAATATAGAATCAAAGAATACATCGGACAATATTGTTACATTCCTTCTGAATATTTCTGCTTTATAAAATGTTACAACGCCTACTTGGGTTCAATCAAGAACAAGCTAAAATTATGTTCGAGATGTTTAATGACTTTTTATATAAAGAGAAAGCTACATCTAGAACAGGAGTAATGTCAAACTGCAAATATTCTCAATTCAATAAATACTTTGGAGAATGTGTACAGTATGACAGTGCTACTAATCGTCATTTAAATCCTAGAGGTATTACAACTAAACATAAATATGTTTATTACAATTATTCTCACGAAGGTTCATCAATAGGTCACTATTGTTTAATCAATAAATTCCATAAAGCAGAAGCTATTAGCGAAATTGAAAATAATTTCAAACCAATATATAAAACAGTTACTGATGAAAATCTAACAACACTTCCGTGTAAAACCATAACAAATAAGTCAATTGACTATGGTTCTACATATATATGGGATCTTGAAACTTATCCAGATCCTCGCTGTTCAACAGCACATCCTATTGCTTATACTTTAGGGGCTATCAATTTTAATAAATTCATGCGTTGCTTACCGAAGCAAAAATTGGAAGAAGTAGACGCACGATTGTTACGCGATATGATTAAAATAAAAAGTAGTAAAGATGAACATGTAATTAAAGAACTTAAAAAACAGATAAGTGAATATAATAACTTAACTGAACAAGACCTTAACAAACTTCAACATTGTGTGAAAATCTTTGTTAGGAAACAAGGCGAATGTCCAATCGGGGGAAACCCAGAGGACGCATGTCCGATACACCAATTTTTTAAAACTCTTGGAAAATTTAATCATTCGAAAGTGACTTTAATAGCGCACAATTCATCAGGATTCGATGCATATTTTCCGATAAAATCTAATTTTAAATTAACTAATCCACCACTTATAACATCAAGAGGAATACTCACTGCTTCTTTACAAAATCCTTATACAACTGAAAGTTTTAGTAAGTATATTCAACGTTCCTCTAGATCTAAGATAAAAACCACATCGAACCAAAGTCATCAAGTAAACCTTTGCGAACTATTGTAATAAAATGTAGCTATCAACACGTGAAAACGAGTCTTTCCAAATGATGCGAGAATTTTAAAACCCCTACCAATATGTGTAAATTAAATTATGAAATTGACGAAATTACACATGACAATTATCAAGAAAAAGAACATGAGTGGAAACCGTATTTAATTAATGATGTTCTTTCATTAGCATTTTGTATCTACAAGTATAATCATGTTTTGAAAGAATTAGTTGATGAAGATATAACTACTAATTTAACATCCTCCGCTTTAACATTTAACGGTTGGATGAAGAGCGTACAAGAGAACAATAAACTTATACATTCGCATACTGATTTATGAACTAGAAACTATGTTAAAAAATCTGTTAAAGGTGGAAGAGTGTCAGCAAATATAAGACATCACGAATCTCCATTTAGTAACATCTTGATACCAATGTTACAGCGGTATTTAACTGGTAATAATTTAATAGAGTTAATGAAAGAGTATAATCAGTTGGAAGACAAGAATGCTCTTTGTAAAGAAATTAAACATAAACTACTCGGACAACAAAATGAATTCTTAATGGCTTTTTATGCAACATCTTTATATCCATCAGCCATGTATGACGAACATTCAGAATACCCTAAAGCCGAATCAGCTAAAAAATTTAGACAAGAAGAAGAACAAGTAGTATTATATCAATTTAACACTCAATCATTTCGTCCTAAAACTGGAATATTCACAGTTGTGTTTCATTATCCTGATGAGATTTTTTTCAACCAGTTCTTGCGAAAGATAAGGTAAAGAATGAAAACAATTGCAATCAAGAAATAATAAGGTTTAGAAATGGAATGTGTTATGATGTATTAGCGTCTGTAGACATACAGGAAATTGTTAGATGTGGTGGAAAAATATTATCTATTACAGATGGTTTAATTTATGAAGAAAATTATCACGTTTCACCATTTCGAAAATACATTGAAAAGCACTTCAATTTAAGAAAAAAATATAAAATAGAAGGAAACACTGTCGGCGATGAGTTAATTAAATTATTAATGAATTTACTGTATGGAAAAACCGTACAAAAAGACATAACCACTAAATATCATTTATGGAATGAAAGTACATTGAGAAAAAATTTCACTCAAGAAGTAAAAGATTTTGAGAAAGTAAATGAAGAACAATTCTTAGTGAAAGTAGAAATGTAAGATGATGAATTTCTTAAAGCTAATATTGTAAAAGATGGGAAGACGACCAGCGGTCTGAGCAGCTGCGCTACGACGGCCAAAGGCCTGAGCAGCTACGCTACGACGTCATTCATGCCATCACACTTAGGTTCTTTTATTCTTTTTCACTCTAGAAGAATCATGAATAACTTTATTTTAGAAATTAATGGTTTCAACGAAAAATACATTCATTATACAGATTCAGTAACAGCTGACACGCCTGTAATATTGAGAAAGAATGATTTGTTATTTATTTCTAGAATAGATAGTATTGTAAACAACTATGAAATTAATGGTGACATGAAAGAAATTTCATTAGTTGATAATTTATAAATTTATACTCATAATGGATGGAGCAAAGTAAAAAAAGTTACTAGACATTCTACAAATAAACGTATTTATCGAATAAGAACAAAAATGAGAATAGTAGATGTTACTGAAGATCATTCATTGTTAGATGAAACAGGTAATGAAATAAAGCCACAAGAATTAAATATAGGAACAAATTTACTACATAATAAATTATTTTTACACGACAATACAATCATATTAGAACAAATTTTAAGTGATATTTATGTTAATGATCCACCTAATTTAAGGTGTAAGCAAGCATTTATAGAAGGGTTCTTTTTAGGAGATGGTTCTGCTGGAATCTATAATTATAAATCAGGCGTCAGATATTGTTGTACTTTAAATAACCAAGACCTTAACCTCATAATTAAATTACAAACATATATCAATAAAGTTTATAACAATGATTGTAAAATATATGATACAATGAGATCATCTGGTGTATACAAACTTAATTTTCAAAATCCAAAACAATATGCTATATACTTTAGTGAAAATTATTATAATCAGTTTAAAGAAAAACGTGTCCCTTGGTATGTTCTAAATGCTGAATATAATATTAGATATTGGTTCTTTGCTGGATTTTATGCAGCAGATGGGAGCAAGAAATCTTTTTTTACAAGTAAACATGCAACTATTTGTTTTACACAGAAAAATAAAGAAACCTTTAGTGATTTATACAATTTGGCATCATCTCTAGGTATTAATTTGGTAGTAAGCGAAAGACAAGATAAACCATTGTGTTTTACTGCGTGTCAAGTTAAAAATGATATTACCAAAAATGTTGCCACTGTAAGATATTTAAATAATAAATCAAATATGTTTATGATATTGAAACAGAAGATGGCACATTTAATTGTGGTCTTCCATTGATTGTAAAAAACACTGATTCAACATACATTTCTAATGAGCTCTTCAATAAGTTAGATGCTGCTGGATATGTTGGTGGGGAATTGTGTCAAGGGAAAAATGATTATGGGAATGGCGGAATTATATGTGCAATGTTTATTGCCCCTAAAATAAAATATTGTATTACTGTAGATGAACAAGGGAGACTTAGTAAAAAGAAAACATTTAAAGGATATTCACAGAATAAAGAAAAAGTAGAAGATTTTATACAATTATACTGTGGTAAAACATTAACAACAACTGTTATGAAACCATGGAAAAGATCTTTAGAAAATGGTATTAGTATTCCTGATAAAAATAATAACACTGAAGAAAAAAGTTTTTCTGGCCAAATAAATCTTCTTAAACGTCAAGCACCTGATGCAAATGGTATTATGTTACCTTATAACGGAGAAATTGTTCAAGACGAAATAGTTCAACGAATACAAAAAGAATGTAATATAATTAAATACATCGATAGTGAATACACTGATAATGAAGACTGGAAAGAGGAATTATAATGCACTAGATGTTCGATTCAGAGTTTCATTCTGTGAACAAATGTTCTTTAACTCTATCATGTACTTTTTTATCAATATTGATTGTAATAAATCCATAATCATTTGACCAAACAATACTGCAAGATTGTTTAGACTCATCTTTATCTCGTATACATAAGTCTCTTAACAGATCACTTAGGTTTCTTGGATTGATTTCGAAAAGCATAAAAATATTAGCATTCTTTCTAATAACGCTGCCATCTAGTGAATACATACCTTGTGTCAAATAAAAGACACTACATTTTACACTACTTTGTCGTCCTCCTGTAAAATAATTTCTCTGAACTGCCTGATCTCTGTTATTAACACAATCATCAAACACAACACAATGTTTTTTGTTTTATTTAGTTTACTAGGATCTTGCATATTACCACTATCATCTATTAATTGTATCGATATGTGTTTATTTTTATTGGGTTCTACTAGTTGTTTATTTTTCGCTGCTTCTTCACACCAAGAACTTATTTCCTCTTCATACTCCGATTTTTCATATTCTTCAAACAGTGAAGCTATAGCTGATTTTATAAGATTATTTTCAAAACCATATTTCAAGAATTGGTAAATAGGTTGGTCTGCTGTTGTTGTATAAATGATAAGATTGTTATAATTCAAAAAGTTTGGTGTCGTGAGAATTTTAAATAATAGATGCGTTTTCCCACAACCTGATCTTCCACAGATAACTGCCAAAACTTCACTGGATAGGTTTGGGTGATGATTGAATTTCACTTTCTTGTTTAGTGGAGATTTTACAGAAATGTTTTCACTCATTTTTTAAGTCAACATTTTTAATTACACCTCTCGTAATAATAGATCTATCATAATCTCTTCACCTCCAAAATTTATTGCCTTTCCTTTCTCATCTGTTATTCTAATGGTAATTGAATTAATTGTTTTTCGTGTAACTGGAAAATACATTAATGATTTTGGGATTACATTTAAACTGCAACCAATCGGAACTGTAAATGCTGGATAACTGAAGATATTATTTGTTAGATTTCCATTAACATAACCACCTTCTATAATACCACACTGAACGTTGATTGAATTTATTTCAGTTATTTTAGGTATATTTTCACTGATATGAAAACCTTGTGCATAGAGTTTCTTTTTAAATCCTAATAGTTTCGACAATGATCTATCATGATTAAAATCAACTTGATGATTTTCATCTAAAGTAAGAGAAAATTTATTTACTACTGGTTCAACTGCGAAATGTAATTGTTTCTTGTCTTTAAATTGAATACCTAAATGTCTTTTTATTTCATTGGAAATATATTCAACTTCATAAGATCCAGGAAGAAAGGTTAATTCTTTTCAAGTTGTACCTTTGTCATTTGAATATTTAAATCGGTCATTTACATCTTTGATAATATTTTGTATAGTGTTAAATGTTGAAAAACTAGTTAATGCTACTTTATAATGTTTGTCTTGTTCTAAGTGAATAATAGGATCTAAATTACAAGTATGCGATGAAGTAGTTGCTATAAATTTTAATGTCGTACTAAATTTTGATGAGGTCAAAATCTCGGTTAAATTTTCTAAATGTTTATTAATTTTTTCTAGTTCTGTCGAAGACATTTTTAACTAAATAATTTAGATATTCCCATATAGAGTTATGTCCTTCTTTCGCTGAGGCTAATAACATAATTAGATAAGTTTTTGTAGTTTTCTTCAGTTATAATGTTCTTATTTAATAGTTTGTCTAAGATTGCATGTATTTCGTTAAAGCTAGAGTTATATGTCCTTCTTTTGCTGCAGCTAATAAAATATTTAATTTATTTATTAATTCTTGTGGATCATCTGATAAAATTACAATTGGTGAAGAATAACCAGACGGTGTTCGATAACCAGCCGCTGTTGGATAAGTTCCCATTGGTGGGACACTCGTCGGTGGTGGAACACCAGTCGGTGGTGGAACCGATGCCATTGCCAATAAGCGTTCTAATTCTCTATAACGTTTAAGAGTTTTTACTGCTTTAACTTTATCTAACATGGTTTTATATCTCAATAGATCATCTGTAGGATATTTATCTAAATCTGCTCCTCTTAATAAATCCACGAAATTTCTGTCTAAACAAAAAGGTGTTTTGTCTGGTGCAAAAATTAAACCTCGAGAAGGATGTGGAAATATTTCCTTTCCGCCTAAGAAAAATCTAAGAGATGACTTTCCATCTATAAAAATTGTAGAATGTTCAAATAGCATAGATTTTGGTAATTTCTTATTTATATTTTCTTCTAGCAGACCATAATCGTCTAATATAGCTTTCTGCACTGGATCAATCAGACCCATTTGTTTATCATGATTTGTACGTTCTTTCTTAATATCAGATTTAACTTGTTCAACTAATTGTATTTTGTCTTTCATATTAGATTCAACGCCAACTTGCAACATTCGATATTGTCTACGTTTTTCCTTCATAATATTTTTCTGTTTTATTAGTTCTTCTAGTTGTTTTATTTTTGCCTCATTTGTCTCATTGGTATTCATTATTTTTATTTTTATTATTTTATTTTATAATATAATATTTGAATTTTGTGGTAGCATAGAGATACAGCAAAAACATTTTACTGATGCTCTAATGTTTTGTCTAATAAAGTTTTTATTTCTTCTAAAAAAACATCATTATTATCATTGCCTTGAGAAAACTTGTTTGGCATTTTATTTGCTTCTCTAGCTATTTGATCAAATTTTTCAATCTCATCTAACGTAATAACATTATCATCACACACTCTCTGAAAGTAGTAATGAAGTTTATCATATACAGTACCTCTTTGACATGTACATGTTTCTTACTTAAGGATTTACGTTTCTTATTTATTAAAGACTTATCTATCATTGTTGCGAGTGAAGTTGTAAAAACACCTGTACCTGTTAAAGCAGTAGCAACAACAGGAATTGTAAGAACGCCAGATGAAATGACAATAGTCAGAGCGCCTAAAGAAAATGTTAACAATACTCCAATGCCTTGTGTCACATTCTTTACTCTCGTCCATCTTTTTCTTAATTTATCATAATGATATAGTCTAAGTAATAATTGGGATTCTTTATCTTTCATGTATCTGACTCTATCTGCACACTTTGCTTTATCCATTTGTTCCAATATCGGATATAAAGGGGCTGATGGTTCTTTTGTTTTTTCATCTTCCATTTTTAAGCAAATATTTTTTGTTCATATTCATTTTTTTGTAATTATCATATTTTACTATAAATTTTTATTATATTTGGGTCATAAACATTTTTCCACATTTTGTATTTTTATAAATTTCAGGAGCGTTCCTATTTTTGTATTTTTCCTCATGTGTATTTTTATAAATTTCAGGAGCGTTCCATTTTTTTGTAATTATAAATTTTGACTACATTGGGCATCATAAAAATTTTTTCCTCATTTGTATTTTTATAAATTTAAGGTACTTTCCTATTTTTTTTATAAATTTCAGGAGCGTTCCTAATTTTGTATTTTTCCCATTTCGCATCTATTTGGGAGTGTGATCCGGTGCTGTGCGAAGCGTTGCGCCGGATCTCGCACCCTATACTACTGACAAGTGATGGGAGAGGCATAGCCCGCAATGGTGCCGTGCGCACACGGCAACAAATTTGAAATAATTGTTCAATACTTTTATGTACTGTTCAATTTCTGAAGTCAGATGCCAAATCATCCTTCCGCATGGCTAGACGAAGATTAAACAGCGAGCTGACTACAAATGCTCAAAGATGCAGTACTTATCGTCAGAAAAATTTGAAGGAATACCGTAAGAAAGATAACACGGCGAAGAGAAATAAAAGGGCAGTGTTAAGTCGAGACCCAGTACCGGTATCGAATGAAATTCGTTTGAAATACAAGCCCTAAAGAAAAAAGAATACCGACTTCGAAAGAAAAGGGAAGCAGCGATTGAATCAGAAACATATGTACAATCTCAAAATGATCAGTCTGCCATTAACGAATCGCCGTCAAATTCCTCATCAATTCCGTCTACATCATTCAAGCACAAAGCAACAAAGTATCGCAGTCTCACTAAGGTATGTAAAGTTCTCCCTAAAAGTCCAAGAAAAAGAGAAGAAATTGTCAAAACTTTGGCTTCGGATTTTATGCGTATTATACCAGAAGGCAATCGTGGACGACCTCGATGCGAAAGTGTTTCTGAAGAAGAACAAAGGTGGATACTTGAATTCCTCGATAGATCAGACATTTCTCGTCAAACGCCGGGACGTAGAGACTGCGTTTACGTCGGCAAAGTGAATGGTGAACGACAATATTTACAGAAAAGGTATTTAATATGGACAATACGTGACTTGTTGGATATCGTCAACGGCTGCCATGAAGTATTCCAACAAGAGGAAAATTTGGAAGAAAATTGGCTTTTAGACAGTTGTATTCGTTATTGAAACAGCACAAGGAATATAAATGGTACAAGGACATGCGACATGAATCATGCGTCTGCGAAGTTTGTGAAAATATGAGATTATTAGTGTTTGCTATTAATAGACGAATCATTGACAATAGTGAGAAACTTCCAAATAATCCCAACGACGTCTGCAAAAAGTTCAGTTGTCACTTCAGTGTAGACTGTATGATCAACGCGTGCTCAGAGTGCCCAGCAATTGCATTGGATGAGAACTCTTTCAACCGCTCTTCACATTAGCAAATGGGCGAAGTTGACAGTGAAGATACAGATCACGAAAGTGATATTACTTACTATCAATGGAAATCTGTCGATTCGAAAGTGCAAAAGGTCGCTCTGCAGGTCAGTGTCAGCGATGCAGCTTTTCTATTGACTTCGAACATTAGGGAGCTAAAGCAGCATATTTATACAAAAGCACAGCAACAGCAAGTATATGAACATCTAAAATCAAATCTCCGACATGACGAATTAATTCTACATGTAGATTACGCAGAAAATTATGAGAACAAACAACAAGATGAGGTTCAGAGTTCTTATTTTGGACATACACAATTCAGCATATTCACTGAATGTTGCTATTACAGAGAAGAAAGCGATGACCATCTCAAGAAAGATTGTTTGGTTGTCATATCTGAAGCAAGTGATCATTCTCGCATCGCAGCGCATTCATGCATAATGAAAGTACTCGAAAAAATGCAAAATCTGTGTCCTCATCTCAACAACCGGTTGAAACATGTTCCTCTATCTAGTGACGGTTGTGCTTCTCAATTCAGGTCTCGATACGTCTTCAAGCTGACTGAATACTTTCCGACTTCATACAATGTGACAAGGTATTATTGTGAAAGGCATTACGGAAAAGGGCCAATAGACGGCATCGGGGGATGTGTTAAACGTTTTGTTTTTCGCGCGGTGTTGGCAAGTAAAGTTGTCGTGAAATCCCCAAGCGATTTCGTCAAGTATGCGGATAGCAATCTGCGAGGAATTCATTGTTTATATTTGCCAGTGAATGAAGTAATGATGGAACCGGAGTCTGTTTTACAAGTTCCTTATGTTCCAAAAATGTGCACTCTTGAAGTACATATGGTGAAAAGACTTCTTACCAGGGCAGGATATTTTGGCCTACCATTCTACAAACTAGCAACTGACTCTGTTCCATTTTACACGCATTGGTGTCAAAGAGCAGATGGAGTTGATCCATGTGGCCATCTGGATATTGACGAAAGCTGTGATCTGAACACAGCATGTGTCACATGTTCAAATGATAAAACAGGTTCACCATGGATTTGCTGTCCTTTATGTGACCAGTGGTTCCATGAGGAATGCTTTGAACTGTGACTAGAAAGTTACGTTTAGTTTGTTCTTGATTGTTTCGTTATAATTGATTAAAGCTATGATTTCGTAGAATACGTCTTCTTAATCGAACAAGGTTTGTTACGAAATATGTGATAATGAATTAAATCTTAAGTAGTATTTAAAATAATACGACTAACAGAGTAATAAGATTATTCATTATTGCAATAAATTAAACGATGCAAACTATGAATCAGCATAAAGTTCACAAAAAAGTTGACAGAAAGGGTTCAATGATAAAGGAAAACAATAGAAAACATAAATAACTTTCGATCTTTAGAAAAAATAGATTTAGTCTACTATTTACAGAAAGGGATATTGGAAACTAATTGATAGGCCTATTACAAATCTAGCAACAACTGTTAATACGAAGCAAACAACATCTTTTGAAACTTAATTGTCTAATCTTTGATTGTAAAACCTTCTGTTCCATAAAACATATATTTACTGCCATAACTCCATATGCTAACTAACTTTATGAATTTATGTCGGATGGACAAATTTATTATGTCGGATGGACACTATATATGTTTATTCAGTCTGCCATTAGATGGACCAGCAATTCCATTCATTTTGATTACGGTCAGATACACTAGAGTATGTTATACCTTCCACATAAATTTCAATTGATTTGGAAAACCTTGTATGAAAAGTCGCATTTGTCCATCCGATATATGTCCATCCGACATAATTGAAACATTTTAAAATGTCATGCAGGACAGCAATACTAATGCACGTCGGGAAGTATATCCTTATCACAATGATTCAAGACTAACTAGTCTACTATTAACATAAGGCAAAAGCAAATGACAACTAATAGTTTAGATAGAAATTGGCTTGAAGTAGAAAAAATAAAAAGTCAAAATTCTATCTTGTCCATCCGACATAATATTTCATTTGGCTCTATCTCATTATCATCTCATTATCTTTACATGTTTTTTGCATGGTTTGAGAGTGTTAGCCATGCTTTATAAGCCACATTATTAATAGGTTCATACAGCCTTTACTTCATTAACAGTAAAGCATTAATGTATCAAAATGTCCATCCGACATAATACGAATTTTGTAACAAGCCCTGGACTCCAAGAGTACTCCCTCCCAGACACTCCAAAAGTTATCGAATCCTTATGACTGTGTAAAGTTCAAACACTTTTGACTGATGCCGTGCCTCGGTGATACGATTGAAATTCATTGAGGACGATCACGTAGAAGTTAAAAGCGTCGCTTACGTGCCCCATTATCGGTGCCAGAACACTATTGCTTATAAATGCAACAAGGGAAGGTGAGCAGGCACGCGGAAACGATTTCATGGTAGGGGCTAAAAGTCTCAGAAAACACCTTTGATGAGGGTAACGGAAGCATGCTACTCATGGGAAACGCGAAAATATGTTCGTCTTGAATGAAATTAATGTTTCCATGAATGTATGATTAAGAACAAGACAAAAATGAAAAATCAAAAGGAAGAAGTAATGGGAGAAAGACGGCACTTAAGTCTAAACGTGTATAGCGATAGAAATATTAAAATATAGCTTGATTTGCGTCACTAGCATGATAAAAAACAGAAGATGGTATGCTGGTAGCATGCATTGAATATTAGTCATAATGACAATATGAACAAAGAGGAGCACAGACCTGATCATAAAAAACCAGGCCTATGAGTCCATAAGGATTCTTTCACGATTCCCTTGTTCCAAACTGACTCTTTGTCAGTGATGGTCATACTATCTAATGAAATGGGATGTATTGTTAAGTCGACACTGAATGCTGCGCTACCTCAGAGTGCAACACGTCCATTTCGCGGATCGACCGCTAATGCTCTTTCTTCCGCTTCGATTGGTCGCTGAGTCTCGCCAACGTATATCCATCCCCAGCCTTCCTCATCGCAACTGATGTGATAGACGGAGCCCAATAGCTTAGCAGGGCCAGATCCCTTATTTACCAGTTGGGATCGCAATGTGGGGACAAGTCTCATGGCTACCTTCATGTTGATGTCACAAAGTATTGGGACCAATTTTTCCGAGACACATTTCACATACGATTTTGTGGCTCTCGATACTACATTGACTGACGATGAATCAGAACTCTTATTAGAGCCTAAATGCCACCAGCGCTTGACCTCCTTTTCACAGTACTCATTTCTTTTAAGACCACCAATTGCATGTTTTTCAACTTCTAGATTTTCACTGAAACACACTTTTTGAGCACGATCTGAGAAACAGCGCACAACTCCTCTGAAAACACTTTTGGTGAGCAGAATCAAGATGGAGATATCTGTCCATATGAGTGTAGTTCGATGAAAAGGAAATGAAAAACTATAATCTTCACCTCACAGAATAGACACGTCCAGAAAAGATAGCCGACGATCAGACTACAACTTTCTAGTGGACCTTATGGAAGGGCGAAAGTCATTGAGCACACTCATAAATGACTCAAAATCCTGGTTTGAGTAATGCCAACACAAGATAATGTCATCCATACACCATAACCATCATCTTGGTAGAGGAATTCCACGAGATCCGGCACTATCCAGCGCACATTTCTCAAAGTGAGTCATGAAAATGTTTGCTGCAATTGGACCCAAATTGCTGCCCATGGAAACACCATTCGTCTGGATGTATAATGATTAATGTCATTGTCATATTTGAAGTAACTTGACTTGAGAACCAACCTTGACAATAAAATTATCTATTCAATCGACCAATTGGGTCGAGAAATAACCATCACAAACGAGTAGAGATTCAAAGACCACGAACGTCTCTTCCTACGGCAAATTAGTAAACAGGGGGTAAACCGCATCCAACGACAAAAGAACCATCGTAAGGATGAATTGACTTCACATTCTGGATCAGGTATTTGGCATTGAGAACAAATGGATTGGCTAAATTAGTGTACGGTTTCATAATAAATGCCTACTTCTCGGAGATCTTTACTCTGAGATCAACTGACTATAGCAAGGAGTGTGTTGAGGCGTTAATAAATGGATCAAAGAACAGTGTCAAATTGTTGAGAATTAACACTTCTCCAAATGTGGCGCATAACGAAGTTGAGATCCTAAACGGGAGATCACAACTCTCAGAACCACCTCGCATATGAGACAAAAACCGAAATGTCCTGATAGAAAATGACGATACTCTGAAAACTGAATAATTGATCCAAATACATTCAGGAATTCTTATTCGATGATTGAAAAGAAAGAGGCCTTTAGAAATCTTTAGAAAATAAACAACTCTTTAGAAAGACCCGCATTCTAAGTTCAGAAATATACGCAGCTAAATGAAATGTAGCTAATGAAACCAAAATACCCTGATGAAGTTTATAGAAATGATGTAAACATTGAAATAGTGTCGATTACAAAAATATCCAATGATATCTACTACAATGGTGAAATTCCAGACGACTTTATATAGATATCACAATAAGACTTTGCGCCTCAAATGTGACCATTATCGCAGAATCCAATGAATGAGCCAATTCATGGAAGTTACTATTTGTGCTATCATATGTCTTACAGGTTAACAAGGGTCTCATAATCTGTTATAATAGGTTATCATTCGCCTCTGGTCATATCGATACATTCAATATCACACATCACGGATTCAAAAGAAGAAAGTGGCAAAAGAAACACGGTGTGTATTCTAAAAAAATGTCGGTCAACACGCTGCTGAACATCCGTCTCACTAAGTTTGCAAAGGCTTTGATAAGGTTTAGTAACATGAACTTCTCAATCTTTTATCTTGATGGAAAAGTCATTCGGCTGATTTTAACTATGATCGCCAATTCATTAGTGTCGGGTAAGATATCACAGTTGAGTTCAGTTTATCATTGACCAAACTTTTCCAAAGTGCAACCTGATTGCTATCTGCTCAGATAATTTCACCACATTTAAAATTTCTTTATAATTAGTCAAGCGATTTTTGATTTCTCAATTTGCTCTGATTGAAAGCTTTGCCTGAAATAAGAGGCAGTTATGCATTTTGATTCAGTTGCACGTTGTGTCGTTTTCGAACACATATACATGTAATTATTTTCGAAAGTATGATCGCGCTATGTGCAGAAATGACTTATATTTTTTGAAATTGTAATCGAAATTACTGAAATGACAATCCTAGTTTTCGATATTATAATCGAAATTATACAAATCACAACTCTCTTATTTTCGAATTTGCAATCGCACAATAGAAATGGCAATTCTAGTTTTCGAAATTGTAATAGAAATAGCAGAAGTTCTAGATTTCAGAATAGTATTTGCACTGAAGGCATGGATTTTTAAGCTAATCGCAACAGATATAAATTCTTGAGTGTATCTGGACATCTGTTTGAGCTGGTTTTTCCAGTAGATGCACAGTATTATCATAATTACGATTGTTGTGCCAGTAAATACTATTTGTTCTTTAATGTTGTAAAGTTTATTCTGATAAACACCTCACAATTTAAAAAAAATATGACATGGAATGTCAATCTCTTCACTTCCATTTCCATTTTTAAAATTGATTTCAAGACTGGTGACTTTTGATCTACAAATTATGAACATACGTTCAAATAAATCACATTTTGGATTTTTATCATGACATAAGAACAGACTGATTTGATAGGAACCTAGGTCTGCGTTCAAATCTGCTTCCTGTAAAAAATGAAATAATATTCCTGATAAAAATCCTTGTAAGATTAAATTCATGTCTGAGGGAACAGATCAAACCAAGCGTTTAGTGTCAAGGCATCGTCTACACAGCGCACGTTGTACTCCAGTCAGTGGATGGCGTGACATGACTATTAAGGTTTTGTATTCTCGCTATTGACACGTGAGGCCAACATAATGCTTTCAAGGGATGATCATTGAACGAAACATTTAAAACAAGCCGTTCAAAAATTATATTTTTTAATCTAGAAATCGAAATCCTAGTGCGAAGAATACAAAAGCAATTTTTGAAATCGGAATCGAAATGCGAAAATGGAGAAAAAGATTTTTAAAGTCAAAAATTGAGAAGCTAATTATCGGAATTGAAATCGCACTTCGGAATTGATGAGATCTGAAATTCGAAATCGAAAACTAATTATAGTTTTCTTTTCAAAAGGATTCTGAAATCGAAATTATAGGAAATTTTATTTCGAGAATTCACTTTAATAAGACTGTTTCGGAATCGAAATCGAATTTTGAAAACGACTTAGTTACAAGATGAACAACTTAGACGAAAAGTTGCACTTCTTATGGATCATTTCTTTGTTAAGGAAGGTATCAAATCATAAAAATTGGCTGGGATAAATTAGATGACATGCCCTATTTCAGAAATAGAATGGAAATAGAGTAAAATTGACGAATATAACTTCTGCTATGCTTCTACGGCAATAAAAGTGGTTGGTGCTGCAACTCTGAATTGCTGCCTGGAAAACAAATGCTAGGCTTTTGATAGGTTGAGTCATTTAAAATTTACAATTCCAAGCAAGATGAAGATAGAATAGAATAGAAGTGTTTTATTCAAAAATGAAAATCGTAGTTTACACAAAATGGTGGCCACACTGTCATAATAGCAAATATCTACATCATGAAGCAAAGGAAGCAATGATTAACAATGAGTTAATAAAGTTTCAGTGAAAGGGAAGAAAGACTTCTGAAGCACGTCGGCCCTGCACAGGGGAATTAATAAGACACCAGTATACAGTAATTAATCTTGTCGGGATCATGACATGAAGGCAGTGGCTTGAATCTCTCTCGGCTCGCAAGTACAAATCTTTGCTGAGTTTTTGTCGTCGTTTTTCAGTTTCTTCTGGAGCACAGGTACATGTTTTGGCGTCGTTCCTAAAAATTATGAAATGACCTCTCTTGTCAATATTCATTAAACGCAGAGACAATGATTTTTCAAAGAAAACAAAAGCGGGACACGATATTCAATTACAGAACAAATATAGGCCGTGTATATCAAATGCAAATCATGAAAATTTAAATATGGTCGAGGGCATTTCAAAACATAAAACGTTTTTTTATTGTTTTTAAAGTACTTTCAATGTGCATATTCCATTTCAGATCTTCTGTTAAATAGACACCCAAAATGTTTACGGATAGTACAATCTTTAAGGAGAAATCATACAAAGCTGGATCTCTCAAATGAGCATTTTTTAAATAAAGAACAGCTTTAGACTTAGAGTCATCTAAATACACATCATTGCAAATGCACCAAGCGTCCAAATTATCGGTAATTTGTTTTATCAATAAGTTGATAGAAAAACATCAGGATCCATTACAGGTACAATTAAGGTGAGGTCATCTGCGTATTTGGCACAACGCACGTTCGGAAATAGAGATCAATTACAATCTCCAAAGACGGACGCAAAAATAAACAGAGCTAGCTAGTACTGTTCCATGAGGGATTCCGTTCAAGCGTACACAAGAGGTTCTTTCATGGAGATATTCTTTGAGCCATAGGATAAATCCAGCAGGTAAACTTTTATTCAGAAACTTTTTTAATAACAAAGTGTGGTTTAACTTGTCGAACGCCTTTTCAAAATCGTATGTTAACAGGATAGAACCGCAACAAGATGAGTTATCAAAATTCAAATATAATTCGTTCAAGATACTAGTAGTAATCCCGTCCCAGGCGCAAGCACAAAATGAGGAGCAATGAGTCATCAGGCTGATTCAGCCCCCCCCTCTGGAAGGAAGGTGAGGGAGAGTGCCAAGGATGTGATGGAAGGATGGGTCCGAGAGGAGAAAACTGGTCCCTACCCCCCCTCTGGAAGGAAGGAAGGAAGGAGTTTTCCAGCAAGGGGTAGAAAGGAAGGTGATAGGAATGTGGGAGAGATAGAGTGAGAAAAGGTGGGTGTTGGTGCTTTTTGGGATGAGAAAAGTCGGAAATCGTCATGAAGGAGGGTTCGGATGTGAAATTAGAGCTTAGATTTGGAATTTGTGTGAAATTTTGGGTGGGGAAGGAAGGCAGGAGGAGTTTTCCTGAGAGGCAATGGGTGGAGCGGCAGAGTTGGAAAAGGGTGGGTGTTGATGGTTTTGGGATGATAAAAGTCGGAATTCGTCATGAAGGAGGTCTCGGATGGGAAAACGGAGGCAGATTCGGAATCTACGTGAAATTTTGGGTCTAGGAACTTCCTTCCAGCCCAATCGGAGAGAAAAAGTGCTGACCCCCCCCCCTCCTGTCAAACTTCCAACTTTGGTGCTAGAGATCGTAGAAAGTCGTGCAATAGCTCATTTGAAAGCTAAGAATGAGACAAATTCAGTTGCAGATACGGCTTGTTCCTATCTGCCTGCGTATAGATGTGAGACGTCATTGAAAATTTGGGATATTGACGAAAAAACGACAGAGTTAGAATTTTTACGAAAATCGCTCTAGCGGGTGAACCAAGCCTCGGACGGGAAATCAGAGACCAGATTTAGAATCGGCGTGCCATTCTGCATCTAGAGGGTGAGTTTCAAGTCAATCGGAGAGAGAAAGTTGAAAAGGTGGGTCTCCACATGAGATTTTTTCCTGAAAATGTTAAATTGTAGTCACCTTTGGCGATGAATAGCGGAGGATTGAAAGTGAATGAAGAGCTCGGGTTTCTTTTAAGGGCAAGACCGCACTTTGTTCTCTAGGATACTATCTTTTCATATGCGTGGAAGGTTTCGTTTCCAAATGAGAGCCTGTTGAAAATCGAGTTTTTGTGCATTTTCCAAGATTTTGGAACTTTTTGAGTTTTTTCAGCACGGCTTCTGGTCATCGTAGAGGGTCGAGGGATGTCTGAAATGAAAGGGGAGAGCGAGAAAACATGGCTATCAAAATTTGAAGTCAATCGGAGCAGTAGAACCGGAGATAGACGGGTTTAAAGTTTTTGGATGATGGATATTACGTCATCAGCTGATCGCCACAAGCTATATAAGCGAGGAACCGACAGAGACTTTTCATTAATAGGAGAGCGATTGTCAAAGGTAGGTCGTCTCTCTGAGCTCCGATGATGGCATCGGACATTCCAAATTTCGGGTTTCTATAAAAAAACCGACTTAGAAAATTTCATTGCTGATATCAGCTAAGGCGTCAGACTTAGAGGTTCGCCAGGAGATGGCCTTCGTCTCCAGGCCATAAAAGACTCCAAAACTTTAAAGGCTTGTAACTTTGCTTCTACAAGTCCGTTTGACTTGATTCAAAAAAAGGTTCGGTCGCTATTGACCTGCCCTAAGTGATAGACTACTTATAAAATTTCATAAGTAGTGCTAAATGCTGAAAAATTTAAATTCACTAGTTTTGGAGGTTTTCTGGGGTTTTCGACCCTGCTGAAGTCAATGAAGGCATGGATAAGTGTGTACGAGCCAGTCTAATAAGTGGATACAAGCGGCTTTTCACTGAAAGCGAGCAAGACACGGAGAGTTTTGCTGTAATATGCACGGGACGTGGGCAATGGCAATCCTTGTGAAACCTCTCTGCGTCATGTTTCCAAGTGGTTGCCCTTCGTCTCAACGTTGTACTCTGACCGCCAGGGCGACATTTAGCTATCTGCCACAGGTTACCTCATAAAATCTCCATTGCACTTGTCTCCCGATAGTTGGCCAACCATGCGAGAATGAGCCATGAGTTCTTCTCGCCTCTATCACCGAGGCTAAATGATGAATGGAATGAAATGGGAGGGCATTCATGCGCCACATGCAACCACACGCTCATTTCTCTCTTTGCTAGTGAACAAGCTCTTGTCAGTGTAGTCAGAAACTTCATCATGTTGTACAAAAGCAAAGTTTAGTCAAATAGTTTTACTGCGACGCACGTTTGTGAAAGTAAAGTTTGATCATCGAAGTTTTATTCGTGAATGTCGTCAGAAAGTGTATCATGGTTTGCAAAAGCAAGTGCAGTCAAATAGTTTTACTGTGACACACGTTTGTAAAAGTAAAGTTTGATCATTGAAGTTTTATTCGTGAACGTAGGCAGAAAGTGTATCATGATGTTTTATGAAACACAAGTTTATGAAATGATAATGTAGTCTAAAAGTTAATGAAACACATCATAAGTCCTAAAGTTCGCCATCCAAGACTCAGGTTTCCTACGACAAGATATAAGGAGGTAGCACTTTATAGAAATTCACTTTTCACTGAGCATTGTTGCAGTGTAGTGATCCTGCATCATGAGGGAGACAGAAGCTGAATTAATGATTCGTCAAAAGAAAGAAAAGAACACAATCATGGAGTTGTCAGAAAGGTATTACTCCATGGCAATCAAGACAGGTGATCCAAGGAAGATTGCCGATTGTCTAGAAACGATTGACTATGTGAAGAAAGCGACAATAGTTAGTCATCAAAGAAAATCTAACATGCTAAAAGAGGGAAGATGGTTTGGACCTAAACATAAACATGAGTGAAGAGCATCCTCTCTTTAAAACATGAACACATACACACTGCTTCATTGCCTTTTTCCGTGAATGATCCATGAGCCTTTACGAGGCTACCCATAATGAGGCCTGAAAGTCATCTGCTTTCATGACGGTTCCAAGCCCGTATAACTCAGAGGATGGGTGAAAACTTGATGAAATGAAAGTAAAGTTTATCATGTTGTACAAAAGTTTTACTGCAACACAGGTTGATGTATAGTTAGAAAGTTTGATCATGACGTTTTATGAAACATAAGTGTCATAGAATGTAAGCGTTAGTGTAGTCAAATAGTTTTTACCAGAACTCATGTTTGTGAAAGTAAAGTATTAGATTACACTGAGTCATCAATACTGTCAGAGGTGTACAAGTCATATCAAGCATATTCAACTGAGTGTCCATTCCTGACACTCATCATTTGAAATTATTTGAATATGAAAAGTTGCATTCGTTTCCCAACTTCATGGTTTGTAGCAAGAGAGCTTGGTTATTCGTTGAAGGCTATAGAAAGTGTTACAAATGTAAATGAAAATATTAAAGCTGGCGCTTTAGTTGAAAGACTAATGGATCTAGATGAGCATGCTATGAATCATCATTTGGATCGAAGATGGATAGAGGATTTTTCCATGCTGCAATGCAATGATAGTGAAAATAGGAGGGTGAAATTGGAGCGATCTGGAGTGAAAAAGAAAAAAGTGACATTTACAACTGATTTGTTAAGTAGCTCTACCAATAAAAGTGACTTCAGAAAGAAATTGGAAGAATAAACGTTTAAATTATTATGTGAACGGAACTGCGTTGAGTGTTTTAAAAGGGAGCTGTCCCTTCTCTTTTTACCATGTTGTCATGCTGTTATGTGTTCTACGTGCTATGTAGCCTTTGGAGGCTATGTTGTGCCCCATCTGTGATCAAGAAATAATTTCAACAGTCAATGTTTATAAATGATTTTGATGCAATCCTTGCCGATTTTAGAACAGTCATCTATGACCATGACACCACTGTATCACCGTCTCATTGAAAAGAGAAAGCATGATTATACAAGGCAGTGGATTCTTGTGTTGGAAAAACTATTATCATCCAGTGATTGTAGAGAGATGATACATCGTTAGAGCAATGCTATCATCATTCACGCAAACGGTGAAGATGTTGACTATATGCTATCTCATAATTTTAAACCAAAGCAGTTTACCAATACACTTTCATCACTGTTACATCATGGTCTTCTTTCATTACCTTGCTAGGAGTTATGTATTGTACACGTTGCTTATGGGAAGCCATTTCCACTTAAGCACAATTGATACAAAGGCATTAAACTTTACAAGCATCGTAGTACAAACAGATTGTTCATGTCTGGCTCATAACATATCAGCAAACGACACAGCTGAACTGTTTCCATTGAACTACAGTACCTCACTGAATGATACATTACAGCTACCCACACATGTATCTGCTTCTGACTATCCTACTGGTACTGTGGCTGTTCTCAGTGTATTACTTTTTACTAGTGCTGTACTCAATGTCTTCCTCTATTTCATTGCGTTTACGACGGTGATGTTTCGACGCTGCTGTCGTGTTTAAGCAAAGAACACTCTAGCATCCACCTGTAAAAATGGCTAGACGTCGTTCATCTCACCGTTCGCGCAGACAAAAGTGTCAATCAAATGCAAACAAAAAATTCTGTCTCACTCTTCGTCGCTTATTAAAAGTAAAGCGATCTCATCGATGTGAGGCAATGAAGCTGGCAAACGATGCCTTCATTCGTAAAATGTGTGCGGAAATGCGAAAAGTGCGCTATATGACATTAAATAGCAAAAAGGCCAATGCAATTCCCAGGCATGGTAAAGTTCTTCGCACCTTGAGCAATCCAAAAACATCGATTCCTACAAAGCGCAAACTATAATCACAGCGCGGTGGTTTCTTACCACTTTTAGCGCCTATCATCATGGCAGCTGCCGGTCCTGCTTTGGGAGTATTAGCTGGTGCTCTCGCAAATAAAGCCATTAATGGATAGATACTAAGTTAAATGGTATGACTTTTCATCAAAATCAACATGGATTTCCGTTTACGTTGTAATCGCACTATGTGTATCGCAGGACCCTCTCATAGTGGGAAGACACATTTGACACTGCAATTGTTGGAGCGTCGTAATGAGATTTTTGACTGCATACCGAATCGTGTTGTTTGGTGCTATGGAATTTATCAACATAACTTACATCGTGAATTGGTTGGTGAGGGTTACTTGGTTCAACCGGGGATTATCAGCACTGCTGATATTCAACCCTATGATATTATCATTCTTGATGATTTACTTAATGAGAGTAAGAACTCACAAGAAGTAACTGCCATGTTTACCAAGGCTGCTCATCACAAACCATGCTTTATCATTTTCATTATGCAAAATCTTTTTCCAAGTGGAAAGGAAGCACGGACTCGAAATCTAAACACGCATTACTACATCATCTTTAAAAATCCTCGCGATAAAAGTCAAGTTGAATTCCTATCTCGACAAGTTCTTCCTCACAAGTCAAAAGCCTTGATTGAAGTATTTGAGGCTGCTACGGAAAAACCCTATAATTATTTATTTTTGGACTTTACCCAGGAGTGTCTTGAAGATTATCGCTTACGCAGTCATCTCTTTGAGAAACCCATGATCATATATAAATTGTTATGAGTGGTTTTCAACGCATGATTGCTATTCCACAAGAACAATATATACATCTGACTACAATGCAGAGTGTTCATCAACCTATGAAAATCAAATGTCACAACTTAATCAGTAATATGAACAAGAAGCTGTACAAAGTAAAAATCCATATGATCGTTTGATAAAGCAGAGTTCTACTTTAGAAGAAATGAAACAATTGAAAGAAAAAATTCGCAGTGATCTTTCGCTTGGTTCACCCAAACCCTATCGCAATCGCGCACTGAGATTATATCGAAGTCTCGAACCCAACTTGAAAATCACACAACGAGGTGAAGTGGTAGATGATGATGGTGCAGTCATTAGGGACTCAAGAGTGGAAGATTTAATTAATCATGCTGTTCGTGATCGTCGTCGTCACTTTACACCTACAGGATGAGAGTTCTTTTTAAAAAGTATGAAGAAATTCAATGTTCTAAAGGCAATTCTTAGTCGTGATACCTTACAGGAAATGGAAAATGATTCTACACCTAGGAAGAGAAAGTTGCAAAGTGCAGAGAGACCTAAGAAGAGAATCAAGCAAACTTTGAAAACACCCGAGAAGTTGCCGAAGCGTATACCAAAACCTTCAACACGTTATCCATCATTTGATTTTATCACAGACTTCTAATATGAAGAAGCTATGTTGCATCCCATGTTCAGAGTTACCAAACATTCATGTGTCATTGAACTGCTTAAGTACATGTTGTAAAAGTGATTCATACAAGACGGTCCCTCTTAATAGACGATGAATGAACATCTGAAATCAATTTACTATAACCCAAAGCATTATGCAGGTTATGCTTCAGTGAAAAAGTTGTCACAAGCAAGTGGTTATTCACAGAAACAAGTGAAGAGATGGTTAAAAGCTCAACCTGCATATACATTGCACACACAAGCTCGAAAACGTTATCCTACCCGTTCTTATATCGTTCATGATATTGATGAACAATGGCAAGCAGATTTGGCTGATGTTTCTTTATTAGCTAAAAAGAATAAAGGCTATCGCTTTCTCCCAACTGTCATTGAATTATTTTCTCGTTATGCTTGGGTTCAACCACTCAAGACAAAGCGTGGTGAAGAAGTGGCCGAGGCTTTCCAAAATATTTTCAGTGAAGGATGCATTCCCACACGTATTCAGACTGATCAAGGGAAACAGTTTGAAAACAGACATGTGCGTGCTTTATTTCGCGAACACAACATTGAGCTGTTTAGTGTGAAAAGTGCATACAAGGCTGCAGTGGTCGAACGCTTTAATCGTACACTGAAAACTCGTCTATGGCGCTATTTCACTGCAAAAGTAACACAAACGTGGACGGATGTATTACAAGATACTGTACACGCTTACAATTATTCTGTTCATCGTGTGATTGGTCACAAACCTGCTGACATGACTCCAGACATGGTGGATACAATCCGTGAAATCAATGCTAAACGCAAGCAACCATTACAAGGTAAACATGGCATTCAGATTGGTGACAAAGTTCGCATTTCCAAGGTGAAAAGCGTGTTTGCTAAAGGATATCTTCCCAATTGGACGGAAGAAATATTTACTGTCTCAGAGGTTAACAAGAAATTCAAGTCCACTACCTACAAGCTTCGTGATTATCATGGTGAAGAGATTGAAGGGAGTTTTTATCGTCATGAGATGACGCCCATCACCAAAGAAGATGATGACTACATGGTTGAAAAGATACTTCATCACCAAATACGACAAGGGGAAAAGTGGAGCCTGGTGAAATGGACTGGCTATCCAAATTCAATGAACAGTTGGATTCGTCATTCTGACCTTTATCGTGTTAGTCAACGTTCCTAAGCAAAGTAATGAATTGTGTAAATATAAATAAATAAATACCTATGAATCAAACTGCTACGTTTTATTCTTCTCCCTCTTATGCTAGTCATGGAGCTGGCTTTCCCGTTTATGCTGGATCGAGACGTCAAAAAGGGGGTAGTCTATTGGGTTCTGTCAAAAGTATGATGCTCCCCACTTTCGCAAATGTGGGAAAGTCAGCTTTAAAGGAATTTGTAGGATTAGCAGCATATGTAGCAAGTGATGCGCTTTCAGGAAGATTGCCGATTCGTGAATCGCTAAAGCGTCATGGAATACAGCGTTTGAAGAATGTCGGTAAGGCTGGTATCAGGTCTGTCATCAGTCATATCAATCCTCTCTCTACTTCAGGCAAACGTAAGCGAAGAGCATCTCGTATACTTCCTAGCAAACGCAGACGACGTGGACTGTTCTAAATATGGAATGTAAAACCTCATCCCTTTGCTTATTTGATAGAACACCAATACAGACGGATATCATTAGAAATTATGCATCCATTCGTTATCCACAGACAAGTATCGATTCTGGTAGTGTCATTGAGTTTTTAATACCAGGAAATGATGCTGAGTACATCGATGTAAATGACATCAATCTACATATTAAGTTTAAGATAGTGAATAAGGACGGTACAAACCTTGACGACAAGGACAAAGTAGCCGTGAATAACTTGGCAATAGCAACGCTCTTCAAGGATGTATCATTGACCATTGGTGAAACTCGGGTTGAAGGTGGTCAACACAGTTATCCCTATCTCGGTTATTTTTCAACAGTCATGCAGTTCCAGCCACAAGCACAAAAGAGTCACATGGCTGTTATGGGTTGGTGTAAAGATGAAGCTGGTAAATTTGATAGTGACAAAAACAAGGGATTTGTCACTCGTGAAAAGTGCACTGCAGAAAGTAGGGTGTGTGAATTATATGGTCCCCTATACTTGGACTTTTTCCGTCAATCACGTTTCTTAATGTCAAAAGTAGACATGCGAGTTCATCTCTTGCCGAACGATCCTAAATTTGTATTGAATTCTTATGGATCAAAGACTGAATATAAGATTGTGTTTGAAAGTGCTAGACTTTATGTGCGACGAATTACAGTGAATCCTTCGGTGATTAATGGTCACGAGATGGGTTTGAAGAAGTATGATGCTCTTTATGATGTAAATCATACTGAGATCCATAGTTTCACCATTCCTCGTGCGCAAAATAGCTTTGTTAAAGATAGTTTGTTTCCTATACAATCACCAAAAATGATCATTGTGGGATTGATTGCAAATGATGCATACAATTGCAATATATCAAAGAATCCCCTCAACTTTGAACACTTTGGTTTAAATCAAATGGGATTGTATCGTGATACTGATTACATTCCTGCTACTCCTTTTTGTCCAGACTTCGCTAATGGACATTATTCTCGCTCATGTCAAAATACTATGGAGACATCTAAATACTGGAATACTGATGACACCAATGGTTTGACCTTTGATGAATTGGCTAAAGGTTATACGCTTTATGCATTTGATTTGACAGCAAACAATGAAGCAGGTGCTTCTTATCGTCCGGGCACTGCCACGAAGGGTCTTAAACTAGAATTCTTCTTTGAAAAAGATTTGACGAAAACAGTCAATGTACTCATCTATGCTGTGTTCGATTCCACCATTCGAATTAACAGGCCACGTGACGTTTCCGCTTCTTATACAAGTTAATGAGTTAGTTATCTGATGCAGAGCTAGAGAGAGTCGTTCAAGAACATGGTGATGAACGCACTGTTGCAGCATTTCGAGGTGTGTTTTTCATTAATAATATGCCCACAGTTTTACCAAAACCACCCTCATTCATAATCATGAATACTGATACAGCACACTTACCCGGCAAACACTGGAAAGTTTTGTTTATTGATAAAAACTTTTGCGGTGAAATCTTTGATTCATTGGCCTTACCAAACTGTGATTACGTCACACGCTTCATGAGCCGACATTCACGAAAATGGATTCGCAATGCTGTGGCCTGTCAACATCCCTTGTCTTCAACATGTGGAGCCTATGCCCTCTACTTTGTAATACAACGACTACATTATGACTCCTTACATGACATTTGTAAACATATTTCACATGATACCCTTGTCAATGAAAAGCGCATTCGCAACTTTTATAAAAGCCTTCAATAAATATGTATGATTAAAATTTGTTTTCTTTATTATACTTCAATGGAAAAGTAGATGATGTGATTGAATATGTTGTATTTAGTCATCAAACATGAATAGGTAGAGATAAGAAGACATTGTTCACTTGTCACACTCATGCTCATGAGTGTTGGTTTGTTGAAGGCAAGTCATTATGCGAGGATGTATACGTTCTCTATACTTGTTCCAACTTGAGGATGTAAAATGTATAACACCATATTGATCATGAAGAGCAATGAAATCTCGTCGAATAATGAATAGACGTCCACCTAGTGGGATACAGTACATTGGATGATGCATGATATGTAAAGCATCGTGGAGGTTATCCATTTGAAAAGGGGAAAAACTTATTTTAACGTGTCGATGAGTATCGTAGAAGGTAATGCGTCGAGCCTTCCATGTAGCGTGACACTGAGAAGAGAGCTTGGCAATCATGGTTAGTTTCACATATAGCAAAACGTTTGCTCAGTCTTCTCGTTTAAGCAAAGCATTCATAAGAAATGGACGAAGTCATGTCAAGATTCATAATCATATTATCATTTGCAATAGTGACATTAGCAGGACAAGGATTAGATGATGCAGTTCGTCTCATCAAATCACCTATTCATGCAGCAAGACCTATTGAAGATGTAATTCTTTCGGACATAGCCGATCCTTGGCAAACTCATGCTTACAAACTTCAGATTTTACGTCAGCGAATGGGTCATGCGTGGGAAATGGTGTTAGCAGATTATGGCTTTAGGTGATCGCCTGTAGGCGGCATCGATTTGATCAATCCTGTACGTCGCATTGCAATGGAACTAAAAAATAGCTGTCGTGTGAGCTCATCAATAAAACGTGAAATATTTCATACCCTTGCAGATTTTAAACGTAGAAGACCAAGATATCAAGTCATATTTGGTTGTATCAACTATCGCAATATGAAAGGTGGTACAAGCATACTTAGGGGAGTACATTATGTAAAAGGGCAATCACTCTTAACCAAATTCCTAGGACGACAGATAGTGCCTACTGTGAACAGATTGAAAGCAGCAGTTCGTTATGTCATGCAACATAACGCCTAAGCAAACGACGCTTTATGTTGATAATTTAACATGGAGTTTACAGCAGTGTTTCCCAGTAATGCTCAACCTGAGCGATATGAAAATACAGCTGCCGAGTTTGAGACTGATTTAACACAGCCGATTGACTTAAGTGGTGATTGGGAAGTAGCCCTACAAGATTTGAGCTATGTGAATAATATAAGAACCATTGCAAATGAAGAGATTATATTAGGCACTGCAACGCATCAAGACTTGTACTTTCCAAAACTAGAGCGAAATGATGAAGTACATACCTACAACTTGAATGAACATGCAGAAGAGTAGAATTCTATTCCTACAGTAAATACCCGTCGGGGAAAATGAGCTGTTGATGAGATTGTAAATGGCCCTACTTTAATTATCACTGCAGATACAGACATACCCATTGCTAAAAATGCTTCACCACTGAAATGGAAACAACCTACAAACCCATCATTCCGTCATCGTTTAGAGCAATCATACTATTATATGAAAATTCAACGCCTATTGAATGTTATGAATGATTTGGCAAAGGATCTATGGTTCTGGCAGATGGATCCAAATCTACCTAAAGTTACCCTCTACATGAGACCGACTACTATTTCCCATGGATTTTATGTGAGTGGATCTCTGCAAAAGATATTGAATCTTAAATCACGTTTCTTTCTACCTATCGCAAAATTTTCAGAAGTAAAAGGAGGCGGTGCCTTCCCTTTGAGAGCTCAAGTTTCCATGAAAGTATCAAAGCAGATAAAGAAATATCCACATTGGCACAGGAAAAAAAATAATATTACCCTTCTTCCTTTTGATCGCATGCATGAGCGCTTTGTGCTTTTTAAATCTGGTACTGTTGATGACTTGATCAAACAGGTAAATGAAATAAATGTATTATCTATGTCCATCACTCGAGTACACAATAAAGCAAGGATTGATTTCCGAAATGATTATGAGCATTCACACATTGGATTTGTTCACATCAATTCGAAATTTCGCGATTTGCTCTCTTTGAATACAGACGCCTTATGGTCATACCATGAATGGGGGAATGTGAAAATAACATCTGAACAGCAATCCGATTGTCGAATGGTCCTTTATTTCAAACGCACAGACCCTGTTTTACGTCCCAGTCTTACATGGAAGCCAAATGAAAAGTTACCGATACCTCCAAAGCATTATAGCAATGGCTATGATGTTTGTACATACTTGAACAAGGGTGTATCAAATCTACACTCATATCATTTTGACTATGATCCTAAAGCAAATACATTCTGTATCAGTGTACATGGTAAAACGGTCATTCACATTTCAAGAGTTAACAAAGATTTTAGGATTCAAACGCGACATATTCTACGACGAGAAGTACTGTGGCTCAACATCCTTGCTCGATATGAATATCAATCACTTTTACATTTACACTAACTTTATCCATTCAACACAAGTTGGTGGTCAAATGGTTCCCCTTTTAAGATATATTCCTATTGACAGTGGCGACTTTGGTGTGACCATGCACAGGGAGTTCCTGAACAAGGTATACATTCCAGTTAATGTATCACGATTATCCCATTGCAAATTTGGTATCTATGATGATAGTGGTAATCCTATTCAATTCATTGGTGGTCGTACTGTCTTAATACTTCATTTTCGCCAGATAACATCAAATCACTAATGTTGCGTGTGGCGCAGTCAATGTCTTTTCTTTCTTGATTAGGTGGCCGTTAAGGCCGTGGTCTCAGAAAGACCGTCTGGGGCATTCTCTGGTCTCATCAAGGCTCTTCACTCCTGAAAGTCAGCCTCGTTTATGAAAGGCTCACTCTCAACCGTTTGTAGAGTGAGCTGCTTGCAGCCTTTAATCATTTGTCTCTCTTCCTCTTTTTGTTGAAACTTTCTCTCAACTTCCTTCTTCGTAGGAGTTGAGCTAGCAAGAGGTGTAAATGTTTCCTCTGTGTCGGACATGACTATGATAGTGAAATGCAAGATACTCTTCTTTATATATGAGAATGATGCAGTGTGATTGATAAATGGCTGTTGTCCAATGAGAGAGAATCTATATAAGTGCGGTGCAATGACCATTTCCTCATAATATCATTAAAATGGATACACCACCGAACGCCTATGCTTTACTCATGTCCAATGCCCCACGCAAGAGGCAAGTGAAAACTATTTACGATGGTGAGGTCGAGCCGCTACAGTTGGATGAGGAAATCATCATCATTTCCGACGATGAAGAGGACAGTAGTGATACAATCAGGGCTGCCTTCCTGAGTGTGTCTCCAAAGGACGTCATGATGGAGCGGTGTATTGAGACTCTCCGGTGCTGGCTAGACCTCTTCTTTCTTTCTAGTTAGCCCCGCAATCAAGAAGAGTTTGACTTAGTAGACGTCATATACCGTCTTATTACAAAGCGTATTGCTTTTATTTCTTTTCAATAAATGTGTATCATGACAGTGTTGTTTTTCCTTCATATAAACTGCATGGCTTCGAAAGGATCATCGAGTTAGCATAGTGTCGATTGGGAGATATTGTTAGAATAAGATATCCTATCATCTAGACACTTAACACAGTTACTAGAAATCATTCAATACATGAAACATGATTTTAGGTGAAGCAACGTTATCTGAGAATGAGCCATGAGTTCTGCTTGTCACTCTTATACCACACGTAAACAAAATCATTTTCTATCTTCTCTAATGGTGTGATCCCTTTTGATAGAAAAGTACACCGATAATAAATGTGTTAACTAACCCCATATCTAAATTCCTCCATTTATTTCCATTTCAAGATAAATACATTGCAAAACAAAGACATGTAGTATGTAGGTTTATTTATAATTGAATCACATATACTTTACAGCGAGGAAAAGTCAAGCGGAATAACCTCTAAGTCACTGTGCACTTTATAACACTTTGGCCGTTTTGGAGCGTCGCGTACTTTTCTAACACGCGTCGTTTTTGGCGTGAATTCATCATCAGTCCACACAACTTTTTCAATGACGACTTTCTTGCGGGACCCCTCCTCTTGTTCACACTTGTCTTCATCCCACTCGTCAACCACTTCAAAGATTTTGTTGAAGATCTCTAAGGTGGGAGATGTACCTTCCATCATGAGATAGATGAGAATGAGAAGTGTTTCAATTTTCTGACTTTTATATGTTTTTCAACAATGAATTCCTCAACAACCAATCAGAATGATTCTAATTTAGATGAAGACTACATTATCACTTTATCAAACTGTGTGGCAGTAAAACTTTTGTACAACTTGATACACTTTCTGGCTACGTTCACAAGAGCTTGTTCACTACTAAAGAGAGAAGTCTGGTGTGTTGCATGTGGTGCAAGGGTGTCCCTTCCAATTTATTCCATTTCATCATTTATTCTTCCCCTCTGCATTTCATTTCCGAAGATATGTGGTGGGATTGGGACCGCTTTAGCTGCATTAGAAGGTAGCCCTTAAGAGGGCTCATGGGACGTTCTCGGGATCGTAATCAGTCGCCTCACTTTAGACCGATTCTGCTGAGAGAGTTTTTAATTCTCTCTATGGTAGCAGCATCAACCTCTACTGCTACTAACTGACTACTTAGGGGTGGTATACAGCCCCACTGAGTCCTATCATCATCATCATTGCCGTAATCAGATGTGCCTATACGAGCAAGATTGTTAAAAATCTTTTCTCGCTCTTCAGTCCGCTGAAACTCTTGAAATAGATTTCTCGGCTTCAACTGAGGCTTGTCAGGAGAGCTGACCAGAGTGTTCGGCGTCTGCATGATTGAAATGAAATTAAATGAGAGTTGGTGGTTTATATACCCCTCTGACACAAAGCCATACCTTGCTCTTTCTAAATTTAGTCATGCTTTTGACTTGACAACGACGCTTTTACCATGTATGGGCATCGACAGTCACCGTGCTTTCAGTTACCAACGCCCAGCACAAAGACGGGTTCCCCTATGACGCGAAATGGTTTGACGTCAATGCCTGCAGTAACCGTCTCATTTTTACCAAGTTACAATGACAAACGATAGACGTTGCCAACCCTGAGTTACTGAGGCTAGACGAGATTTCACAAAGGCCTAATAGCAAGCCAGCAACCGTTTAGGTGTTAAGCTCTTGAATCCGTTACAGGCATTACTCAGAGGGGATCTTATCCCAGCTCCAAGGCCTCGACCCACAAATCCAACCTCGGGTGGACAGAGCGTGCGTCATGTCACAGTGTTGGTATCCGGGCCCCGATTTTGACACAAACACCGGTGGAGTTATTTACAAGATGAAACATCCCAAGTCGTTGCTTTGATCAGCTTGATAGCAAGCCGTGATTCACAAGCGTTTTGCAATGGAGATGTTTAGATGCCACCCATGACAAGATAGCTATGACTCAACCGATTGGCGTTCAAAGTGCTACGTTGAGAACTGTGTCAAATGCCCAACATGGGTCGCCCCAGCGGTTTCGGTCTAAAATATGACACACTCCCTTGCCACACTTATCACTACGGCATCATCCGCCGTCCCGAAGGAACACCCTGTCAGTGGAATATTACAGCAAAACTCTCCGTGTCTTGCTCGCTTTCAGTGAAAAGCCGCTTGTATCCACTTATTAGACTGGCTCGTACACACTTATCAATGCCTTCATTGACTTCAGCAGGGTCGAAAACCCCAGAAAACCTCCAAAACTAGTGAATTTAAATTTTTCAGCATTTAGCACTACTTATGAAATTTTATAAGTAGTCTATCACTTAGGGCAGGTCAATAGCGACCGAACCTTTTTTTGAATCAAGTCAAACGGACTTGTAGAAGCAAAGTTACAAGCCTTTAAAGTTTTGGAGTCTTTTATGGCCTGGAGACGAAGGCCATCTCCTGGCGAACCTCTAAGTCTGACGCCTTAGCTGATATCAGCAATGAAATTTTCTAAGTCGGTTTTTTTACAGAAACCCGAAATTTGGAATGTCCGATGCCATCATCGGAGCTCAGAGAGACGACCTACCTTTGACAATCGCTCTCCTATTAATGAAAAGTCTCTGTCGGTTCCTCGCTTATATAGCTTGTGGCGATCAGCTGATGACGTAATATCCATCATCCAAAAACTTTAAACCCGTCTATCTCCGGTTCTACTGCTCCGATTGACTTCAAATTTTGATAGCCATGTTTTCTCGCTCTCCCCTTTCATTTAAGACATCCCTCGACCCTCTACAATGACCAGAAGCCGAGCTGAAAAAACTCAAAAAGTTCCAAAATCTTGGAAAATGCACAAAAACTCGATTTTCAACAGGCTCTCATTTGGAAACGAAACCTTCCACGCATATGAAAAGATAGTATCCTAGAGAACAAAGTGCGGTCTTGCCCTTAAAAGAAACCCGAGCTCTTCATTCACTTTCAATCCTCCGCTATTCATCGCCAAAGGTGACTACAATTTAACATTTTCAGGAAAAAATCTCATGTGGAGACCCACCTTTTCAACTTTCTCTCTCCGATTGACTTGAAACTCACCCTCTAGATGCAGAATGGCACGCCGATTCTAAATCTGGTCTCTGATTTCCCGTCCGAGGCTTGGTTCACCCGCTAGAGCGATTTTCGTAAAAATTCTAACTCTGTCGTTTTTTCGTCAATATCCCAAATTTTCAATGACGTCTCACATCCATACGAAGGCAGATAGGAACAAGCCGTATCTGCAACTGAATTTGTCTCATTCTTAGCTTTCAAATGAGCTATTGCACGACTTTCTACGATCTCTAGCACCAAAGTTGGAAGTTTGACAGGAGGAGGGGGGGGGGTCAGCACTTTTTCTCTCCGATCGCGATTGAGTTGGAAAGAAGTTCCTAGACCCAACATTGGCCAAAACGTCCGAATTTGCACTCCATTTTCCCATCCGAGACCTCCTTCATGCCGAAAAACGACTTTTCTCATCCCAAGACATCCAAAACCTGACTTTTCCAGCTCTGACGTTTTCCTACCATTTTCCTCCCTAAACCAAGAAAAATAGGGCCAAACTGAGCTTTCCACTGCATTTTTCTCATTCTTAGCTTTCAAATGAGCTATTGCACGACTTTCTACGATCTCTAACACCAAAGTTGGAAGATCGTTGCCAGGGGGGGGGGGGGTTAGCACTTTTTCTCTCCGATTGAGTTGGAAAGAAGTTCCTAGACCCAAAATTTCACGTAGATTCTGAATCTGGCCTCCGTTTTCCCATCCGAGCACTCCTTCATGACGAATTCCGACTTTTTCGCATACTTACTGAAATTGTTAATAGTAATCTACAGCGGGTATTGGGCGTTTATCAATTAATCCCCCATCAGCCTTCACGTGAATGTTTTTCCTTCAACTTGGATTGATACTACTGCATTAAATTGCTGTATATTACCGCTGTCATCTTTAAATATTTTTTCAGAGAAACTACTAAATGACAATTCTTGAAACTTAACATATGACATCAGTGACTTATGCTTTACATAATATGCCATTTCTAAGGCTTTTTGTTGCATTGCACATCGCGCAGCCAACAAGAATGCAACATCGTTCCATTGCCGTAATGCATTTTTGCCACGATAACTAGCGACCAAAACTTGTCTCACATCTGGGGTCTCTATTTCTCATACAGCCCTTTTATGCAATTAAATATCTTCATATACCGTACGACCAATTGACTTATACTTGCAACAATGATCACGATGAAAAATCTCTCAAAAGGCAAATCAACAAGTAGATGTTTAATTTGGTGTATAAAATTCAATCAAAAATATGCTCTGCTCTAAAAAATGCACTCATAACAATTTCAAACGGGTCTCATAATAATCAAATCAAGTTGCTGTTTGATGACAGTCCTGCTCAGCAAAATGTTTCTCAATCCTTTCAATGATTCGGACATCACCCATGTAATGATGATTCCAAATTTGCTGAACAATTTATTATCGTCTGATGAAGCAGCAGGTCTACGACACACGTAGCGCAAATTTATCAGACAATAGTACAGGATTTTGGCAGATTGGTCCTTCATTCATCTTTTGTGAACAATGTTGCAACATTGGGCGCACAAAGCAAAAGAGCGTGCGAACAAGCAAATGTGACACTTTTTATTTTAGTAAAAGATGCGCAAGGCCATAGTATGCCTTAGATGAAGCTCTTGTTCAATGATCTGAGAACTTTAATCTTGATGAGAAAGTTGCACCCAAATGATAAGCATTGGGTCATTTGGTGTAATGCTTTCTTTAACCCATATTATCCCAAGTACGAGTTTTTTTGCGAAAATGATATGCATGATTGCTTTAGTGCTCATAACACCTATTCTGTAGTTATTTTGGGGGAAATTTTGTTTTTCACTGTTTCAGACACTTTTTTCACGCTGTCAGTTTAAACTGACAGCGGGCTCTTACGATATGGAAATGCCCCCATGTGCCCGCTGTCAGTTTAAACTGACACCTTGCACATTCGCCGCATATTTCGTAGATTATCTATTGAATAGGCATAGGAAACATATTCGAACAAGTCCATGTGTAATTATAAAGTTACGATTTATTTTTTAATCATTATAACAATTGCATGTAATAAAAAAATCAGAAAACAAAAACTACTTTATTGAGTTTATGACACTGAACTTTTTACGTGTGAAATTGTTTGAAGCATTGGGGATGCAGGGAGACCTTGAACTTTTCGCAGTAGTAAAGTGAGGTGCCTGGGCACTCCTTCACTGCACATCGCCCCTGCTTGCCGATTGCAGGCCAGTGATTTTCTCCGTCGTAGCGAATGTCCTTGCCCACGCGTTTGTCGGCTGGTTGGTTGATTCTTTGCCGCCGAGAGTGACAGTCAGCTGTGTATCTGCAAAGGAATAACAAGCGTATTTACATTTGAAGACTCTTTGTATCATTCATTCAAGGAATCTTACTTTCTTAAGTATGTGACGACCACTGACCGCCGAAAGGCCAGCAAGTCCAACTGCTCGACATCGGACTGGAGGCGATACAGTTGGTAGGCATTTTGCATTGCCAAATCCAGCAGAAATCGAAATATGGGCCACCACCACTTTTTTGAGCGGATGTTTATCATGTAGTAGGCCACATTTTGATCAAAACGATCGACACCCCCCATCATTTTATTGTATGTTTGGACGGACTTTGGTATGGGAATGTTTTTCCGCTCACGTGCTGCTCGTACAAATCGTCTTGTGCTTCCAACGGGATTTGAGCCTGTAAACGTGGAGGCAACGGTCACCACTTTGTTGTCCTTCCATCTTGTCAGACACACGTTCGATGTCTTGTCAACCACAGAATCGTAGGTTCCTCTGGGTTGCTTTTCCATTTCCTTTATAGCTTTCAAAGGTGCCTTTCCGTCTCTATTGGCTCTGAGCGTACCCGTTGCTGCAATGCCCATACCTTGAAGATGGTTCAAAAGCTTAGGCGAGGTAAAAAAATTGTCAAACACAATGTGATAGTAAAGAGTTTCGTTGTTTGGCAATTCTTTGACCAATTGACAAACAACAGACCCTCCGAGACCAAGATAGTTGGTCTCAGTCGCGCGAGCTATTGAGCCTTTGCCTTGATATGGATCAAAAGCGACCACATATCCCAAACGCGTTGCTGCAACCCACACCTTATATCCAAACTTGATTGGTTTGCCATGCAGATATTGTTTGGCCCCGTGTCTGCCATGGTAGGGGACCATTGATTCATCAATGCTAATATGCTGCTCAGTAATAAAATTCGATTTGCACTGCTTATTGATTGCATTTATCAGTGGGCGTACTTTCGAGAATTTGTCACTTGCATCAAGAGTTGAATTATCAGCCAGATGTAGATATCGAAGAATTTCTTCGAATCTGTTCCTTCCCATTGCAGTTGAGATTCCTTCAATGGAGACATCTTCTGACGTTTCCCAGAACATTCGTTTTCGTGGAACTTAACATAACCGCTGGCCAAAAGGATTGCTAAAAAAACTTTCAGCTCCGAGGTTTCAAGCTTGAATGAGTCTTTTCCATTTGCAGCAGCGTACTTATTCGTTTCATTGCAGATGTAATTCAACAGCTCAGCCGTGAAAAATTTTTCAAACAAAGTACAGGGACTATCATTTGAATCAAGCGCAGGAGTAGGTAAGTTCCACGGAAAATTCCTCATAGCAGTCCTTTTATTCAAATCTCCTTTCACCCATTTTGGATGCCAACTTTCTGTCGGTGATTCTTCATCTTCGTCTTCACTCACTCTCCCTGTATCATTTCTACCTTCAATCACATCTTCGTCTTCACTCACTCTCCCTGTATCATTTCTACCTTCAATCACAATGGAAGCTTCCGCTCGCATCTGCCTGCTCCCGAGATTATGAACAAAAACATCGTCTTCGTCTGCGGAATCTTCATCACTTCTGTCACCCGGCTCGTTGATGGGGGGTGTAATGCATATGCCTGCGGATATCACGTCTGTTGATTCCGAGTCCTCTGCTTCTAATTCTTCCAAATATCGGAAGGCTTCTTCGACATTCATTCTGAAAAAAAAATTAATATACATCACTCTACTTAACAATTACTTAAGTAGATACTGTAATTGTTTACTTATTGTTCTAAACAACTTTTGATTAGTGGTTCAATGGCCAAGGGGTAGAGCGGCAGACTGCGACAAGTAAGAAGAGAGATCGAATCTCGGAAGAAACTTTTTTTTTGAATAAAGAATTGTAATCTAATTAACTGAAACGTTTTTACATAAAATGGAAATAAATTCATCTGGAGAAACAAATTCAAAGACAATACGTTTGGCCATTTAATTAACACCATTCGCGACTATTATGTTTTATAATGCTTTTTTAACCCTTTTTTATTTTGCCTTAATACAATTAACAATTTGGAACGATTTTTTAAAATATTTTTTCCGACGCTAAAATGCACTATTGCCGAAAGTTTTCTATTGATTGTATTTTATCTAACATAAATTATCTCTATATAAATGTCTAGGAAACGTTTGGACGCGAGTAACTTCTCATTGGCGTATGAGATGGAAATCACGATAAAAAACATACCCCTAACGCCCGCTGTCAGTTTAAACTGACGGGCACATTTCTTATGAGAAAATAACATAAAAACAAGTATCTGCTATTTGAATCAAATGAAATGTACGACTGCATTCCAATCTTCAGGATTATGCTTAAAAACTCCAGCAAAATGTTCATTTTCACTTACTTTCTACGCGATCTTGCCGCCATGTTGAAATTTTTCTGAAAATCGAAACTCAGTGACAACTTTTGAAAATAAAAGTGACTTAAACAAAAAAATAATTGAAACGACACTTACCACATTAAAATTCACATAGTAAGAAAGCACTTTGAGCCTTAATTGGAGAAAAAAAATATTATGATATACATGTTAGGGCCAAAACAATAAGTGTCAGTTTAAACTGACAGCGGGATAATATGGGTTAAACTGACGCGTACTAACACATTATTTCTTCATTTAACCTGCTGATATCATTTGCCATGTATTCCAAGGAACAATTACTCAATACAGAGAAAAATGAACTGCTTGAAGATTAAGGGAACCTTTTTCAGGCATACTTTGTTTTCAAAACTTTCGATCAGATTTCGACTTAACTGAATTATTCATCATTATATGCATTTGCTGCATCTAATAGGAATATGTTTAAACTGTTTTGGTATTAGAGATAGGAAAGGGTTAAACATGTTAATGAATGCTCAATGCGAATCAGTGAATATTTTATGATGGCAATTTCACAGAATCAGGGTCCTTAAATCACCTCTATTACAGAATGTGAGCCCCTCGTTCAGGTGTCATGAAAAATGAAATCCATTTATATAAGCACTTTTTCATTCAAAACAGCATGACAAGGAAGTGAAGTAATACCAAATGTCTTCCAAGTTGGTTTCATATGCAACACCTCGACGTTGCCGCCACACAAATTCGTCGAAGAATTCGAATTCGACGTAGCCCGGTAACATGGCATAATGTAGTGCTTCATTCATACTTTGAAGTTTTGCTTGGCATTCACACGCTACAAGTTTCTTAATTATAGAAAAATATCAATGACTATGTTATGACGACGGTAAGGACGATAAAGTTTCACTCGACCTTAATTCGATTCATTCGATCACGAGATTGCTTAATACAGTAGCTGTTTTGAGGCATTCACATAAAGGGAACTAGATTTCCTGAAGTGACAATTGACTTATGCTTTATATAATATGCCATTTCTAAGGCATTTTGTCGCATCGCACATCGCGCAGCCAACAAAAATGCAACATCGTTCCATTGCCGTAATGCTTTTTTGCCACGATAACTAACGACCGAAACTTGTCTCACACCTTGGGTCTCTATTTCTCATACAGCCCTTTTATGCAATTAAATATCTTCATATACCGTACGACCAATTGACTTATACTTGCAACAATGATCACGATGAAAAATCTCTCAAAAGGCAAATCAGCAAGTAGATGTTTAATTTGGTGTATAAAATTCAATCAAAAATATGCTCTGCTCTAAAAAATGCACTCATAACAATTTCAAACGGGTCTCATAATAATCAAATTAAGTTGCTGCTTGATGACATCATAGGTTGCGAGGCACTACCTATTCATTGGAAGCTGGATATCGTTTGACATACATGTACATGCAACAATGTGACAATGAGCCGTTTCTATCCTTGTCATCGTGGTGTTCACTAATATGAAATCAGTTTTAAATCTAAAAAGGTAAAGATACGCACTGAAGATAGATAATTGATATGTTAATGCTGTCTGCAGAATTTGGCAGCGTCTGAACATTCATGCAGATGAAACGCGGATAGGAGTTCCCAGCCAACAAATAGGCAAGCGTCTACTTCTGTAAGAAGTTTGGGATAATGTTTGTCTGTATTCTTCACTGATTTCCTACAAGTCCGTTACGAAAGCAAGAAAGCGATGTTGAAGTGAAGTAGAATGAGTGCAAAGATATCGAATTCTTATTCAAATGTTATCGCCGAATTCTGCGATGCAACTTCAATTAGAGGTCTTCGGCGAGCCGTAGTCGCAGAACATCGTCTTGTTCGATTATTTTGGACTCTTTTCGTCTTCTTCAGTGGTATCTCTGTGGTGTACATTGGCTCCTTCTGCATAAAGGCTTATACTCAGTATCAGACAGTGGTTATTCGCCATAAACGACCGTTCGTTGGCAATGATTTTCCCAGCATTACGCTGTGTTCTGATGCCTTCATGGGAGATACGAAAGATGGCCGCATGTTGCTGCAGCATCCCCGCATTTATCAAGCCTACGTCGATCGACTCTTTAACATCTCCATGCGTGAAAAGCGTTTCGACCAACTAGCTAATTTGCGCCTATTGCGAACCACAGTGTTGTATAATTTGAATAATATGGAGGCATGGGCCAAGTTGACACATTCCTTTCTTTCAGTTCATTTGGGAGGTGATGCAGACAAGTTAACCAGAAACCACAGTAGCATCTTCTGTTCTATAGCTAGTCATGAAGCTTTCGAGGATTGCAAAATCGACGTCTCCTATGATCTCCGATACCGAAATTGCCTGTCATTCACGGTAAGCTAAATTTGAAACTAACGCGACTTTGATGACATTCTTGAGACGCAGCTTTTGAAAGAAATAAGAACGAAAATTTTCCCAACGTTTCGCTCATCGTCTATTGAGCATTCTCAAAGGTGCTCTCTAGCCGCCATTTGATAAAACCAATTAGTAGGAAACTGGAAAGCGATCATAATTTCATTTATATTCTGATGAAATTTCCGGCCCAAGGACCATTATTAGGACTAGGCTCGAGCCCGTCCTGACCTATGTGACTTTCCCATTTTCAGGCCCAAAACCGGCCCGGTTCCAAAATCTCTGTGTGTAAGACAATGCATCTAATGAATCGTGCTACATACATTTAGGAAAAGAAAATGCAAGCTAATTATGATTATCAATCAACCCTTGTTTAACAGTTTCCCTCTGTCCATTCAGATTAGGCTGAAGCTTCTAAATGAATAGCATTTCATAAATTCTAAGATCGTCTTACTTACACTTCTTCAAGATATTGAAACTATCAGTAAAACGAATTTTAAACTATAGATATAACGAACGGTGATGTAGAGGCGGAACAATCACATTTAGTAACGTGAACTATCCAATAAAATGATTATTTGATTGCCTGTGTTACAATACGCCATGTTTGAATTCTCTCACCGAATGGCTTGGACATGTCATAAAATCGATTGACTGACGCTTAAAGTGTTGTGATTATTAACCAGCACTACAATATCTCGGCGTTACAATATCCCATGAAGTCATTGAAATTATATAACATGCGAAAATATGCCCTGAAGTATTATCACTCGTTGCTTCAAGCAATCGCAAAATGACTTCATACAGCATTGCCTACTTCATGATCTCGTGTTTTTGTTGCATTCCTAATCCTGCAATGAGACTGGGAACGACGGTAGTCACAAAACCTACAAATTCACGACTCCGCGATTCACAGACTTGTTATTGCAGGATATACATGTTTTCACTCCAACCCTTAAGTGAGTTGCTTTTCATTTCTTATGTAAAGCGCATGACTACAGGTTTTTGCGTTTGTTAGTATGAATCTGTCGTTGATTAACGTTAAAGTTGATAAATAAACGGCATTTCTCATTTTTTAAATGAAATTTATCATTGATTAGCGACATCGCTCAATAGATCAACATTTCTCAATGAAAAACGGCATGTCTCACGCAATCGAGATATCTACCATTGTTTAGCGACATATTGCACAATACTGTGACCATCCTACATAATTTTCTAAGTATATTCATTTTGAAATTATAGCCTATATCCTCCCAAATAAAAATTATGGCCGAAAAGTTAAATTGATTTTATTGTATAAAAATTAATCAAAGCAAAAGAATGCCCGAGCTTTCAATTCTAATTTTACCAAAAAAATCAAGTTATCCAGAATATATGGTGTATATTTATATACAAAACTATATAAAAAGTTAGGCATGATTGTCAGTAATATCTTCTTGTCGAATACATCGAGGAATCAGCTGACGTAGCTTTCTCCAGGAAGCGTAACAACCCGCGGCAGTGATTTCGGATAGATTTTGTTCGGACAGTTGAGCCAGTGTTGCCAGTCGCATCTGGTCTCGCACCTCTTCCAAAGTCCTCTTGATGGCTGCTTTCCAAACACTAAAAGCATTTTCTGCGATGTTTAGGAAGGGCGAGTAGGGTGGAATTCTGCAAATTTGGTGCTGATCCGCCAATGATGCTTCATGTGCTCGGCTGTGACACGGAGCATTGTCGAATAACATAAGTGATAGTTATCGCACTCTAGGATTCGTCGAGACCGAAGGTCGAGACGAAGCCTAGAGTGCGATAACTACCTTATTGCTTGACAGCGCGGCGGAGACGATTTGCACGGTTTCAGCACGCTGTCATACTTCTACACTTCAATCAACCATTTAGAAAATTAAGTAGAGCGAACGCTTCAATCTAATCATCTTGTCAAAACTGTTAATCAATCTGAAACAGAGCTACCGATAGAACGCTAAGTTAGCATCATCATAGCGTCAACCATTGATAACAATTATTCGATTTCTATGGCTTAGAATAGAAATGTAATGGTTTACCAATTGCTCCATTATAGAGTTCTAAAAGATAGCGCTATCTTAGCGTTGTCAAAGCGTTGTTTATCAAAATGTCTCGCAAGTGTTTCAGATTAGCTCTGTGCTTAATGCAGACATTAAATAATAGACTAGAATAACTTTTGCGATGATACTTGGGCTAACCATTGTAAATCTCACCGTCAGAACGCTAAGTTCGCGTCTTTATAGCGCCATCTTTCATGAAACGACGCTACGTAAATGAGAATGAGCGTTGCAGTAGAACTTTTTGACAATAAACGGCAGATAAAGCGATTTTCATTCATGATTTGTATGGACTGTTTTAGCTCGAATCAGGCAATTTGTTGTTTACTCAGCGTATTATGGACAATGACTTTTCATCTGATATATAATCAATACATACATAAGAGCTGAAAGTGCAGTTATTGAAGACTGAGCTTGTTTTTGACATTAATTTAATAAACGCATCTCATGGCCACTATGAAATGATTAGTGGCATCTATTTTAGGACAATCTATTGGAAATGGAGCGGTTTAGCTTTGTTAGTACACAAGAAATTGAGGCTAGTGTGCAGAGGTCGGTTCCCGAGAATACCCGAAGAGCTAACGTTTTTGCCCTTAGGGTGTACGAGGAATGGGTAGCTGCAAGAAATATGACTTTTGATGAGTGCCAATATCCAGATCTCTCGAGCTTGCCAAATGTGGGCACAGATCTCCTTATTCAAGTATTGCCTCATTTTGTTTATGAGATTCGCCGCAAAGACGGCAAGGAGTACCCACCATCATCTATTTATGGCATCATGTGTGGCGTCATGCGCTACCTGAGAGACGACTGCAACCGCCCTGACCTCAACTTTTTCAATCAAAGTAACAAAGAGTTCCGATCTGCGACGGTGCATCGACTCGAGGATGCAAGAGCTGACAAGCAAAGGCGTCGGAATCTGCAAGAAGCAAGCTGACCCTGTTGCTACTGATGACGAAGAAAAACTATGGCGCTCAAATGTATTTTCTACGAAAACCAGTCGAGGGTTGCTGTCTGCCGTCTACTTTTACACCAGCAAAGTGTTTGGTCTTCGTTCTCGTGACGAGCACCGAAGCCTGACAATGGACCAATTTGTTTTTGGTGAAGATGCCGCTGGTCGTTTCGTTCGGTTCCTGGGCAAGCAAAGTAAAAACAATCGAGGTGGACTGCAGCACCGTCATGTAGCTGTTAAGGATCTGAAGCAGTACGACTCTAATTTCCCTAAATCAACGTACAAGCTGATTCAGACTTACTTCGAAGCTCTGAAGCGGTGCGGCATTCAGGAGGGCGCGTTCTTTCGCAGACCGTTGCAGCCAATCGCTGGAAAAGTCCGATACGCCAAAGTGCCGATTGGTGTTAATTCCATCTCCCAGTTACTGCCCAATGCTGCTGCAGCTGCCGGTTTGAAAGGGAATTTCATGGGTCACTCCGGGAAGGTATCCTGTGCTACCGCATTGTTCCAGTCGGACGTGGATGAGCAACTCATCAAAGAACGCACTGGACATCGAAGTGATGCGGTGCAAATTTACAAAAGGACCGCGATAGAGCAGCAGCGGAAAATAAGTCGACTTTTTGACTATTTGCCGTCAAACAAGAAAGTGACCATAATGTCCACATTTCACTTATCACCTACTGATAAGAACTTTTCTTTGATTGTATTGTCTGACTTGATATGACATTCAGAATAAATGATTTCTAATGGAATTTCCGCGTTTTGCTTTACATTATCACAGGGAAAAATAATAACCAAATATCAATGTACTGACTTATCAAATTGCTCCATTGTAGAGTTATTGAAGTGAACGCTATCGTAGCGTCAACCATTGATAACAATTCGATTTCCGTAGCTCAAAATAGCAATGCACTGGCTTGCCAATCGCTCTTTTGTAAAAGGTCTTGAAGTGAACGCTATCTTAGCGTTATCATAGCGCTAAGCAATTGGCAAGGGCTTCAGAATAACTATACTTTACCATCGTAAATATTGATTGTTCTATTTCTATGTCCTGAAATGGACAGCTGCATACAACGAAAACATTACATACAATCACAGTGCAATAAGAAATTTTGACAGCCATGCAGCGATAAATTCTTTGATCATATTTATCGCACGATGAGGGTCATTTATCGTTCGTCGAGCAATAAGGACAGGTTGTGGTCCGGCAACAGCTGACACGTTCGTCAAAAACTCCTTGACACGTTGGTCGCCATTCACTCCTTCTTGTGTTGAAGAAAACAACAAGCCGCGTGTGACCGATACAGCAATGATTAACGTGAAGTTGGGACCCGTCCTTCCACCAACTACCCGAACGCATCGATGCCCTCGTGGTGCACGACCCCTTGTTCGAGAGATCCACAGATTGTATCCTGCTTCATCTATGTAGATAAACTCCTGTGCATCTCTTTCAGCGAGCAACCATTCCGCATGTAACCTTCGCGCATCTTTTACGTCAGGCCGATTGCGCTCTGCGACATTCTCCATCTTCTTCATCGTTATCAGCTGCGCATCTAGTGCTCGGTGTAACGTGCTGACAGAAACATGTGACTTGAGCGGGAGACTCCGACGTAGCTCAGCATTGATTTGCTCCAGCGTGAAAGCCGGATTATTCTCAACAATTCCAGTGATACATTCCTGCATTTCGTGATCAATGAGTCAAGGTCGATGTCCTCCGCGCACTCGAGCAATAACATTCCCCGTCAATTGGTATCGTCTGATGATTGACCATGCGGTCCCACGAGCGATTCCAAGAGAACCAGCAACTTCAACATAATCTCGATTTTCATCAAGATGCGCATCAAAGAGTTGTTTGTCAATATTAGAAATTACACGTCTATGTCGCGGGACATTCATATTGACGGCAGCTTAGTTATCGAGTGCAAAATGCCGCTATTTATTTACAAATTTCGATGTTCATTTGACAGATTTCTACTCATGAACGATATTGCCGATGTTGAAGAGACAATTGCAGCTATTCAATGTGAAATGTCACTGAACATTGCAAAATGACGTTAATGAATGCACAGCGCCGTTAATAACTGACAGATTTATATTAACAAACGGAAAAACCTGTAGACCTACATGCATGGAAATCTGAAAGAGTCACTTATGGCCATAAATTAAAAAAAGTATTGACGTCATTCACAATATGCGTGAGAAGATGCTGTCACCCAATTTATTGATGAAAGTTAACTTCGTTAATTTTCCCAAATTTAGAAAACACATTATCGAATTTTGAGGTATTGCAACCCTCTACCAGGGATATCAGAAACTGATTGTGATAAGATTGATCCTTCCAATCCATTAATTGAAATTGAAATTTCATGCCATCAACAATTGAAAACTGGAATCACTGAGTAATCAATTATAATTGGCATTAAATTATTTTTTTGACATCCGTGCTTCCAGGACGACCTGATTTCCTAATATGAATTAACGATGGCGTACGTCTGTGTTTTCAATAAATAATTGCATGAAAAATCCTAGACATTAGCTGAGCAGATAACGGACACCTTGCAGAGAGACTGTAAAGTAATGTATGACCTGTGTTTTCAACTGAAGATAACCGAAGCTGTGTGTATCCGTCTAAATAAGCCTTCTCTGTGTGTGCAGAAGGAGTACTTGCATAACAGTCAACAGATTCCGCGTTAATTTCTTATCTCTCTCTTTTTCTGGTCTTAACATACTTAACTTCTCTTGTTGTACTTCATGTTTTCTTACTACTTATCAGCTAAGTGCATGCGCAGGCCTACTGCAGCCTAAGTGTGACTTAATTCCTGTGGTTACTTATCAGTTTCAGGCTTTTACAATTGTAATCCATTCTGTCGTTTGCTTTCAAAGAGACAGCGTGAATTCAGTATGAACTTGCGAGCATGTTGGAATCAAAACTCGAGTATTCAGTGGTGTAAAACTCGAGTTTTATTCAATGCTCGAGTGCTGCAATGACAAACAGCCAATGACGACCGCACCTTGTTTGAGTCATTGCGATGAAAGCATTCAGTGAATGATTCATTATAATGATTTATAGCTATGCCTAATCCGCTCATTTCGTGATAAAATTGACGATTGAGAGGTTAACTGAGGCATTTCATAGCTGCATTGCCGATAGTGGAGACAAGAAGACAGCATCAATATCTACGTTTCATTCAAATACACACTCTAATGCACAATCCCTGTCAATGGGCTGTTCATCAACTAAAATTCTGCCGTCAGAAAATTGAACCGATTTAATTATTCTGACGGCAGAATAACAGCTGACTTTTTGAACGACGGCATAACACCGACACCGGCAGAATGCAGTTCTCTTGGTGGATGAAAATTTTGGGCCATATGTTTGGCTGCAGTTTCAATTCTGACTACCTTGATCAATCAGAATGCGAAAGGAAGATTATTTTCCGCATCAAAAACTTGGAATTCCCAAATCAACGCTGCTATGATTAGTGATCACAGCAAACCCTCATAATCATGTCGATTTGATTCAATTTCATTCAAAATTCAATATTTCATTCGAGTCCTATAAAAACAGATGAAAAAATGACGAAGCGAAGAAACGATTTACTAACCATCTATAGCAGCACATTTCGCTTACTTTTATTCGACATTTTTAGCTGACGACCAGGGTTGGAGCCGGCCGCGTCTAGGCCGCTGTTTAAAACCGGCCGTTCGGGGATGGGACGGTGGCTGGTGTTTCTATACTGGTTGGCTAAGACTTTGATCGTCAGACATTATTTGATCAACTTATAGCATTAGACATTATTCAATTTCCACATAGCATACATGAAATGCATGAATTGTAGACCTACTGGTACTCCGCATAAGCGAGAGCTACCTATTACAATACAACACAAGGAAGTTAAAACAGATACAGTACGCGGCACCTTATCATAGACACTTTTTCTTTTGATGAAATTTCCATTTATATGTTTCAAGCTTACAGTATGCATCTAATATGTAGATACTATTACAGTAATTGATAGATACGAGATTCAAAAAAGGACAAGAATGGCAAAAAATCAATTCTATTATAGAAAATTGTATTGGCATATGGACTCTTCCGTAATTCCAAAGTATCAAAAAAATCGATAAAATCGTCATAAAATCACCAAATAAGGAGATAAAGTTCCGATTCAATAACGCTTGCATGATCAACCTATGTAATGCAGAATACAGCATATGCAGCAGATTTTTGACAGTCGTCACGTGATCGAAGCGTAGCAATGAAACAGAACGAATGTGCAGCCGCTAATTTACGTTTCGAACTGCAAGTTAGCAACTGCATTGTCGAAACACAGGATCATAGAGCTCTTTTAGCTCTGGTAAATTGTCGATGGTGAAAACCAACCAATCAGAAGACCATTAAAACACAGCATGCTGCAACGAAATAAATAATTTTGGTCTTATCGCTGAACTACCACTGTAGCAGTGACGTTGTGTACTGTGTTAGAAAAACTGACGTTAAACGTCATAAAGAGGTCAACTTCGTCATCTGCTGTACAGCACATGAACTGCCAATGTAAGGCAGCCTTCATTGGCTGACAAGCCGATGTGAACGGAAATGTTGAGTGGATATGCCTAAAATACCATGCAGTGTCCACGTATTTCGTTCTCAGCAGCCTACGATTGCAAGTAAGTCCCATCCTAAAGAAATGGCTAGCGGTTAGGCCTAGGGCTATGTTTTGGAAATTTCATCGATTTTGTCGATACCCTAGGATTATGTGAGAGTATATCTTTCGATGCATTTTTAAATAGGGCTGTTTTCTATCATTTTTGAGTTATTTGGATCTCTATTTATCAATTAGCATAGTAGTATTTAAATATTAGATGCATACTGTAAGCTTGAAACATATAGATTGAAATTTCATCTAAAAAGCAAGTGTTCATAATAATATCTGGCGTGCTGTAATCAAAATAATGACCCAAATGGGCATTGATGTAATAATAACAACATTGATACAACAATAATATCCAGAAAGATAAATGCAGAAAAATAATGCTATGGAAATTTCCCACCTCCACAAGAAAGCTTTAAGCAGTCAGCAAATTCTAAATTCCAATATAATAATAGTTTTTCTAGCTTTTTCTAGCTATAAAAGTTCCGAGATAAACAATTTGATCAATGACTGTGCTGATGTTACGAATTGTGTTGTCGACGACGTGCAAACTTGATCTAAAAAGATTCACTTAAGTGAATTACTTCTTCACCTGTGAGGGAATTCTAGTGATTTCTTTAGTGACTTTAAGTGACTATCTCTACTACAGTTTAAATTCAGATCTTTTGAGTTTACATTGATGACCGCGAGCTGACGTATAAGAGTCAGGAACAATGACCTCTCCAAACTTGTCATTAATTTTTCATTTCAGGGAGTGTCCCATGACCGAGCGGGAGTGTTTCTGTAGGTCCCTACGTCAATCAAAATTTATCGCCTGCAGTTAGCTTATCAAACAATTATTCACGATCCACTGTCATATGTTCGGATAGAAGGCCCTAGGTTGAATTGAAATACAGTACTCATTGCATCTCTAAGCTCCACATGTTATATAAAAATATCCCATGTAATGAAATTATTCAAGATCTGGAATAATTTTATAAAAGATAGGCTGAAGAATACACAATGCTTCCAGAATTCATACAGGCTAGAATACCGTACATGATTCTGGAAACTATATTTGAGATAAAGTAGCGCTTGAACTACATGTACATGTATAAGTTGCTAGCAATCATTTTTTAACTGCTTGAAGAACTGTTCGCAATATCAATATCACAAGGCATACACGTAGATATTCTCAAATTATGCTGCATTTGCATGTTCTTAATAATGTTGTAATGATTGACTAAGCAATTTATTCTAGACTGAATTTCGTCAGCGGTCGACATGGGTCTAATTACATAAACCAGCCGGCCGGTCTTCAAAATTTTCGGGCAGGGTCGGCGGCCGGTTCCAATCTTTCAAGAATCTTTCACAATGTAACTAATAATGCATCTTCAAACTGAATTCGGGTGCTATGGGAACTTGATTCTTGGACTCTTTTACAGACTTTTTAAAGTGCCAACATTTTGCATGCTGCTGCGTGGCTTATTAATAGAAATTCAAAATTGCCGTAAATAGATAAATTTCGAAATTAAAAATCAAAAGTTACTAGCTGCATATTTTTCCAAGATGATTTAGTCATTGCTTTATATGTTATCGTCCTTACATCTAATTTTGTCCTAAATTTATTTTTCTTTGACGACGATGTGAAGTATTTGAATTGTTATTTTAGTATTTGCAATTGTAAGTGCTTTAAAGATAGTAAAAATTGTTGGTATGGAATCGTCAAATGTTTATTTGAAGGGGGTTTCTTCATTTCATTTTGTGTTAACACCAAAGTAAGTATATAAGGGAAGTGTGGAATCAATGGTTGATTTGTGGCGACAGCTATGATATTACTTTTTCGCCAGCTCTTGTAAGCAGTTTTATTTGATATCGCGATTGACAACAGAATAGTATTGAAATATTGAATGGAAGGGGCTGAATAGCTATGTCAAAGCTATGAAGCAGTGAAAAATTACATACTTATCCGTAGACATCTGGAAGACAAAGACATGAGATGAAGATCCATTTCTATGGTTAAAATGCTAGATTCGATTTGGCATAGAAATTAATTGATTATTAAGGTATAGACGACTACAAACCACTCTATACGATTTAAGGAGGGGGTGTGGTACTTATGATTGCATTCATGTACTGTGTATGAACGTGTTTACAAACTTTTGCCCACTGAACATCTGAAAATCTTTGTATCGAATCTAGAAATACTTCATTTTCTTATTGATGACCAGTTGTACATACATTCATTGATCAGTTTTAGATTTCCATTCATGAATGTATGTTGGAAACATGATGGACCTTACCTACATTATATACTATTTTAGTCCTAATTTTTTCATCTGATTATGAAGGCATCCTATGTGAAATTTAATAATTATTTTATTGACATCCTAACATCTCATTTTCTTCTTACATCAGAGTATTCCCTTGTATTTCCTTCTATGATCAATAGCAGTATTTGATGATCCGTGTTGAGATAACAATTTATAAAGAAATAGTCAAATTCTGAAATGTTGTCACTAAATTATTGATGTATCACGTAAATGACTGTTTTTGTTAGTGATGAAATAATGAAAAAAGATGAATGACGCTCCAGCCTTAAGCTGCAGATACTTTGTATTAATTGCATTCGAGTGTATTGAGCAATTAATACAATAGTTCCTCGGCTTTCGGCAAATCACTGAAAAGTAAAATTATGTTCACAACAGAAAAAGGAAAGCAACACGAAACATTCAGATGCAGATGAAAGCATTTGTGACGCAGATTTGATTTCATCGGTTGGAACATCATAGGCTGCATCAATTCACAAAAGGCCTTCAACCGAAATTTGTATTATAAAGCTACAGTCCGTTTCATAAAAAGTGGATCATCCTAAAATTTGACTAAATAAAACATAAGCATGATACAGAAAGCATTTTTCATGGTATTTCAAGGCCCAAAATATATTTAAATGTCCTTATATAATCTGATAAGCTATGATACAGTAGCGGTTCTTAAGAAGCTAATATTTTGTGGCCCTACCCTTATTGTCAATGACATTACCAATTCGTCTAGGCATTGATTCGATGATATCGTTGATTTTTGACTGATCTAACTTTCTCCACTCTCTTTTTAACAGTGACGTAAGTTGTGATACGCCATCTGTAGGTAGCAGTGAACGACGAACGTTACGTTTTAGAATACTCCATACATTTTCTATGGGATTCAGATCAAGAGAACGAGCTGGCCAAGATAATGTCCTAAGCCCTAATTGAGACTTGCATAAGTTGACTCTACTACTCCTGTGACACGTAGCATTATCATCCATAAATAACCAAGTCGATGGATCACCAAGTTGATCTGTCATTTGGCCAATGTTCATTCGTAAAACATTCACATAGCGTTCAGAATTCATGGTTCCTTGCTGTATGTGAAGTTCAGAGCGGCCATTGGTCCAAATGCCAGCCCAAATCAGTAGAGTCGCACCACCTTGTACCCGGGGACGATGTAAATGTCTCGGAATTTCCTGATCAGATTTTATCCATGATCTCAATCGACCATCACTATCCTTCAGACGGACTGATGCCTCATCAGACCAGACAACCCGATCCCATTGATTTCACCAGTGACAATGACTCATTGCCCATCTGAGACGTCTTTTTGTATGCTGATCTGATAATTCGATCTGAGAGGGCCTCTTACAGCTCTTGAAATTCGACTCAATAAGTCTTCTACGAATAGTGGACTTAGAAATAGACGAGTCTAGTGCAGCCATCTCAGTTAACGAGAGACTTGGATCAACTTTAACAAATCTCAAAATTAGGCGGTCTCTACGTTTGGATGTTTTGCGTGGACGGCCAGAGCCCTCTTTACGACAGAGTCGAAAATCATCATTATGCCATCGATGCACATTTGTGTAAGGGACATTTAGTCGCTTGCTTGTACCTCGCAAAGAAAATCCTAGTTCTAGCAAGGCTGACACTTTGCCTTTTGTGAATGCGATCTCGTTATTGTTCATTTGTGCTTTGTATTGTTTTCAACCGGTAAGAGATAGATTTCTAGCTGAAAGCAATCAGGAGTGCTGCCAACACCACCGCAACGAAGTCAGGAAGCTATGGAACATGAAGTCCAGTTAATCACATGTAGCAGCTACATTTTTTTGTTGATGAATAATGGTGCTATGGTGGCTCTGATTGACCGATTTTCTTTATTTTTGTTTTGCTTGATAGCTTTTGGCTTGTAGAACAACATATTACATAACAAAGGAAACAAATGTAATTTTATAAGAGTGAGGTATGATTTTGTGTAACATTGCTAAATGAAGATCAAATTATCTACTACTTTTTATCTATAACAGGAAAACAACTCAATATTCATGCTTGAAATTTCCAACAATGATATTAGTAAGCACAACTGACATATCTTCCAAATTTCAGAGAAATTCGTTCAAGTTTGGCGGAGTTAGACAAAGTTGAAGTTAAGGCGATGTTTAAGGGTGATCCATTTTTTATGAAACAATCTGTTTATAGAATAAGCCACAAAACGTTTCACTCTTGGTTGGATCACTTGTGCCAATCAAATTTCGAGTGCTGTTGATTCAAGTTTTTGTCTAGACGTTGTGAATAATTATCAATTAATTCCACCGTACATGTTCATCTGACATCGGTATTAAGCATTTCAAAGTGCAGTATAGAGTACTGAATACTGATTGCCTCACTGCTTCACGATGTTGACAAAAATGCACATATATAGGGATGATCAAAAGTAACTTTCCTAAAGCAATATTTCAATTATATTTCAATATTTCAATTTCAATACTCCAAGAAAGTAATAGACATGAATAACATTTTTTCATGACGAAAATTTACTGGGCATTCAAGTTCATGACAAATTATTTTTGGCAGCAAAATCTCTCAGAATTTTTATTATTTCGCTGTGAATATCCCGCTGTTGCTCCTCTTGCGAATATGTAGGCTATCTTTATTTTAACAAATAATGTTTCACCTATAGGCCTACTAATAATTGCTTCAGCATGACTTCGAAAATTTTCGGTGCGAGCAGGTGAGTGCAGCGCACACCCATAAAAAAATTATTGTTTTTACAAGCCAATATCTTTCTTCTCATTCCCGGAAATATTTGTATTAGATGCATCTTCAATATGTAGATAAACAATATCTGAGAGCCAAATGACACAATTTCTCCACTGTTTCATCTATAAAACCATATTATTCAGAAATGACACGTTCAACATCAAAATTGATGTGAAAAATGAATAAAGCAGCAAATTTTATGTAGGAATCACTAGAATAATCAAGTTGTCACCAAATATTTTAGCCACAGCGACTTCTTGAAATTGATGAATATAAATATCTGAAAATTATCTTGGCGAAAAAAGATGGCGGATTTGTCGCCACTAAAAATACATTAGAGTAATGGGGAGTTTCCACACTTGATATATTTGAACACTTTGGTTAACACAATACTTATGCTAATGAGTAAACATGCCAGTGTAATGTAAATCTAGCAATCAAAATCAAAACTGCTTTCAATAAAAATATAATCCTATTGCTCTGTATTGATATTATTTAGCAACAATGATGCATACGTCTAACATACGAATGACATCTTAATTTAATGGGGGAGACGGAGAAATATACCATCTAGAATTGAATTCTAATCTCAATTTTCTCCCGAGCAAGTAATCAAGAAAAATAGTCCGAATGAACTAATCAGCATCTCTCATCGTTTCGATAAGTTTTTATTGCTAATCACGCCGGAAATTATGGTCTACATCAAACTCACTCACGATCATAAATCTTGAACAATCCATTCAATTTTTTGTTCAGTTATTCATGAGAAAATCAATTCTATCTCGTATATTTATCAAGTTAAAAACTGTACAATAGCGACCACACCGATAAAGGAAGAACCTATTTGAAAGATAATTACTTATTACAATATTCGCTTTAGAAATAGACTGAAAGTGCGATATTTCATAAAGGCTTCGTAGACGGTATTCAACCTAAAAATGTCAGTGTCAGATGGGAGCTTTTATCTGTCTCATCATAACATCTTCAAATGTCTTCATCTTTTGACATTCATAGAATGCTGAATTTGGGAAGAGATTAATAAAATAGATGGCAATTCATCATGGAGAATGGGAGCTGATTCTGAAGCTTGCAGTCATTACAGTCCATCATTGCAAGCATCGCAAGGAACTGCTAATAAAAGGAACAGAAAGATTCACAAGGAATTGCACAGTAGAATGACATACACTTTCTACACGGCTTCGTACATTCGAACATTTGTACATGCGATCAATCAACATGATGCATAATTATGTGGTCTTGTCAACTTGTTGAAACTAATGGAATTGACATAACTAGCACGCGGCTGCCAAATTTCATCAGAAAAGTGCAAAATCTCAACAGTTGATAGCACAGAATTACGCCTCAGCCACACTGAAAGCAAAGCAAATACGAGCGCCCCGAGCAAACATACGTGTATGTCCGTAAGCTATCAATAGCTCTGGTTTGCTTTGTTCCCTGTGTGGCAGTCTACAATTGCTGCAATGGTGACTTTATATTTGCTGCAAAACGCCTTGCTCGGAAACGCTTGGAAAAGCTCACAGTGTGGCTGAGGCCTTAAGGCGCGTTCACACTAACACTGATTCCGAGTTGTGCAAGTGAGCACATTCAGTGTTAACAATACAAGTGTGGATGTTGGAGATTAAAGCAGTTTCTTTCATTCCAACCCGTTGACACTTATAATTTAGAGAATATCAAACATCAATATTATAACTACTTTTATGAACAGCTGTTAGAAGGCTTAATAAATGAAATGGGGATCATTTTAATCAACATCCTCTTCCGATCTTCAATATGACATCAGGATGGACTAATTTTGAAAGTTAAGAAAAAGGAATAAATCCTTCTCAGTAGATAAAAACGACGACGTCCTTCTGGCTTGCAATGTTTGACGTCCTACACAATGCAACGCGAATTTCAGCAGCAGTGACATTCAAACACGAACTAGTTGCGGTTGGAAAGATAACTCTAGGAATCTTAACCACTTAGCAACTCCACACGTGTATTGAAATCCCAATTATGATAGCTCTTTTAGCGAATTTGAAGCGTTTATTAACTCATCGAATTTTAAAAATCCCTCAAAATCTCTCTTTGCCGATTCGCAGGTCCTTCAAATATAACTAAAGTTATCAATAACATTTTTGCCTTTATTTTTTATACTGTGAACGTATATGTATATGCACTGTCCTTGAATACTCAACAGTAGGCCTACCGCTTTTCATTGATAGTTTCTTTCAAGACATTTCCCTGAAACTGAATTAGACATCGGAAGAACATAACTCTTAAAAGTTCTGGCACAATAAGTTAATTTTATGTATTGTGTGAATAGCATTTGATGCCATAAAAGGATTGATTTTCCGTAGCAGTTAATTTTTGATAATGGATTAACATAGAGATAGATACAAAATATCTGAAAAAGTTCAAAAATCTGAAACCGATTGGTCACAAAAGTCGGTCGGCTTCGGTTTTTTGAAAACCGAGGTTTCGCTTCGGTTTTTGACTAACCAATAAAAGCATAGAAGAGCCTAATTGCAAAAGATTGCCAGATATCCGACTAATTTCTGTGTGTCATCTCAGCCAGCAACCTTCTTAGTTCGTCAGCAATATATATTGCAATACATTTTCTCTGTTAATACACCTTATTCACCTATTTTCATTAACAGATAAGTGCTATGTTCTTATTAAGCAATTCACTGAAAACCATCGTATTGTTCTGCAATTTGTAAATTTGATTTGGCATAGCTTCATTGAACAATCAATTATTCAGAAATTATCCCCAGTATAGCCTACATGTATTTCGGTAGATATACATAAACCACTCTTCACTCGGCCTCAGTGTAATATGTTTCAGTGCACAAACATTCTAGGACAAATTCTATTCAGATTGCACTGATGTAATTTGTCTCTATTTTGCCCGGGATATATTGATCTCCGAAAACCCGGGGGAACCTGCTTTGATGTTCCCATGGATGTTCTTATGATTCAATCGTACCCAAAATTACTATACAACACAGTTGACTTGGTATCAGTCTTTACCAAATCGGTCATACATAGCAATTCAAAATTTGAATTCCGCTTTTTTTTCAAAACTTTTGATTTTTCTTATGATTATCAGTTGGAAACTGATGGCAGATGACCTTGATGAACGATGCGTTTTGATTAGTTTTCATACAAAAAAGTTTTGACCTGATGTTGGGAATATGTTTAATTGCATTGGGACAGTCAAGCCGTGATCTATACAACTCAAATAAAGATTTTCGATATATAGCCTGCCAGAATGTCACTTATATATTTGCCGAAAAATTTAATAGCTGCTCAAATGAGTGAATGCATAAAATATAGGCCGACTGTTGTGAGGCCTGATAATCTGTCCATTTTATGTTTGGGATGTATCCCTTATACAAAATCGCTGTTATTTATGTAGCAACTACAGAGACGCATTCGCGGATGAATGATTATGTCAATTATGGGGGGGGGAGGAGCTACTCCCGGGGTAAAATAGGGTTAAATAGCGTCTCGATTTAGGAATCGCTGATGTGCTCTGCATGATGAGATGGTGCTCACAGATAGACGAGATATTCAGCGATTGCATTACCTAAATTTTGAAAAGTGATGAACATATGTAGCTGATAAAAATACCGATCGATTGGTTGATCATGGGCATAAATGAACAAAATAAGACACGATGAATATTTATACCACTTCAGTGATTGATTTTTTATAGTCCATTTATTGATATTGACCAATATAAATAGTCGCGTTTCCTACAATACTAATGGGATTCGTTGTAGGCCTATATAGACCAAATAATGTAATGTAGTAGGCATACATATTACTCAGAAAGCAATTTTTAAGTCTATTCTTATAATCATCAATGTACGATTTATCAGTGGATGGAAAACCTTCTCAGGTTACCAAAAAACTTGCTTTACTAAACATACGAGTACCTGTACCTAAAAAATATTAGGGCTGCAAAAATTGTATCTTTATCATATCATAAACATAACTTATGTGTGTTTTTATATGTGTTTTCTTTCTTTATGTAATTAATGGGAATTGCAGGATAAATTCTGCCTTCCTTTCATTTAGGAAATTTTTAGGGACGGTGCCAATGCAATTCACTTAGAGCATTATAGTATTTTCCAATAGCATTCATACCGGTCCTAAAAATACTTCCTGAAGTCAAAGAAAACACAATGTAATATTAAGAGGCCAAAACTCCTTTAATTTTGGTGCGTCTAGCAATAATGCTCAATATAAGCAAATTGCGGTACTACCCACGGGATCTTCTTTATCAAGCATTATGACAATGCTATTTATAAGCAACATCGAGAAAAGAGCACTTCAGAGTACCGTATAAATACCATTCATATTTTCAAAATGCATGTTGTCGATTGCTTCGGACTCCCAGAAATTTTTTGCTTACTTATTATATGATTCACTTGTCTGACGATGATCTATGAGCATAGATCGAAATACTCGTATATCATCAAAAGAAAAATACTAATTTTGAACTGAACATCATCCTACTTGGTTCTTCCCACAGCATGCTTACAACGTTGAACCAAAACATCTTCACACTATTATTTTAATTCAGGATTGAATTTCCAAAACAAAATAAACGAATGAGTCTTCTTCATTTTGTCATAACAACAAATGGAAGTGAGTTCGAATTCTACAAAAAAGCCAGCCAAGAAGAATGTCTTCATTAATTTCAATTGAAACACTTCATCAACAACAAATCTGGTACCAGCTAAGAGGAATCAACTCAATAATTTCAATTTAAACATTTCATCAACGACAAAGAGAGCCACCATCAGATATGAGAGAAAATGATATACAGGGCGCTGTTCACACTCAACTTCGAATCAAAAAAGCACATACAACAGTTTGATAAAATCTTTCGACTGAATGATTATCCGAAAGATTTCATCAAGCTATCAAAGAAAGAACCGATACGAAAACGAAAAAATATCGCATATCTACGCAAAAGCAGATGTTGCGTCAAAGTGCCTTTCATTTCCGATCGGCTGATCTCCCCAACCTCATCTCTTTTTGTAAATAATGGATTAGTCGAATAGCTGCGTCTCTTTTTCGTCTTCTTCGCAGCAGCAAAACCAGGAGACGTTTTTCATCCATTGAAAATGACCATGTAAAAAAACCATGTAATTCTGTGGCTGATAGTGTTTCTGACAGCATAGAAATATATAACACTAAAATCTCTAGAACGGAAATGCAGCTTCGTGCAACACACAATATCGGCACCAGAATGATTCCTTTGCAACAAGCACAGGTAATAAAATTGTGTGGTTGAACGATTTTGTCGTCACGATAAATCGTTACAATGTGAGCAGCGGAGCCCAACGATAGATTGTTGATCTGAGAAAATGAAATATCGTCACGATTTTATCGTTATCGTGCGAGTGTGAACGCGCCTGTAGACAGGTCGTCTCTTCTGTTTGACTAGAAAGGAAGCATTGGAACATGTAACGCTAATGAAATGGAATAATCTGCTGACACAATATCATAGCAATCAAACAATCAGCAGCCAGTTCAGCATTAAACACGTCAAATTGTGCGAAGTTCCGGTGAATGTTATCAACCGGTCACACAGCAAGAGACACAGTCGATGTCAAGTTCTACCGAGAAGTTTGTGAACGCTTTTTCGTGAGCTTGCTAACTTTTTTTAAAAATGATCGGAAGGACCAACATTATCGAGAAAACTTTTGCGCAATGATTCTTCGCATCTGAAGGAATCGTGGCGATTGGAGCATCTTGAAAGAATTCACAACAATCTGCAAGTGGCGCACGATATTTTTCCTATCTCTGCAAGGTATAAAAATTTCTTTTGCCCACTTGAGTAACCATGTAATTCTGTGGCTGATAGTGTTTCTGACAGCATAGAAATATATAACACTAAAATCTCTAGAACGGAAATGCAGCTTCGTGCAACACGCAATATCGGCACCAGAATCGAACGCATTTTCACTTAGATACAAGGATGCCGGAACAAACTTTGGGAAAGGGGGCAAGAATGTTGGAACAGGGCACATGCTGAAATAAATTTTCAAAACCAAACCATTGAAGTCTTTCATACCTCACAGACTATGGTAATAGTGTTCGGCATGAGTACTCGAGTAGTGGTTCCGACTATTCGAAACAAAATAGTTTCATGATTTTTTCCACAACTCATTGTTTTGCCAGGAATCCATTAAATGACAAGTACTCTTCAACTTTTTTCATTGTTTTGGTCATAAAAATGATAATTCTTAGATCTAAAGTTCCGAATGGAAATCTATGACTACATGTACAAGATCATGCCGATGATGTGAAGATTTATATTAGCTATTTTTCAGATTACCAATCATAATTGTCAAAAGGAGAGAAGTGACAGTTTTATCCCAATGTCTGATTTAAAGGAACAATTTAAAGTTATCATCAAAAATAGGATTCTAAACATGGCATGAAATCGATCGTGGTTTGTACACTAATTACAATTGAGACCCCGTAATCGCCTACAGAGGCGACTACAAAAGTTTAGACTACCTATATGTACTAGTAATTGAGTGTCTGTCAACAATAATGACCAGTATGATATTAACTTGCAACTTAACATAAACCCACGAATATCATGACAGCGACATTGCAGGTGATGTACTCCAGACATTAAAGCAATTGTTGCCGTTGCCGACACATTCAGTGGATTATTCAATTGAAAAGAAGCGATGCAAAACGCTGGAATAAAAAGCAAAATAGGCAAAGCATATGATGGATGCTTTTTGTTCTACATGCAAAACAATGAAAAACAGCTTTTATACACTAATTGTAATATCAGTCTTGCAGGTTGCCTTCATACTAAGAGGTTTCGATCCATGACTGTGTTAAAGCTTGAATAACCGCTTGGTGCATGGGAACGCTTGGTGCATGGGGGGTCAGTTGTTTGCAGGTCAAAATATGAGATACGAAGGTAGGACGAACTGAGAATCTCGAATTGGAAATTTTCAACTACGAACCCCGAGCTCTAGCTAATGTACACCAGGTTTAAGTTGTTGGAAAAGGTATAGCACAGTAGAAGAATTGTGATTGGAAAATTCTGCAACTCTAGAAGTCCATTCCCACCGGTCGCGGGGCGTTTCAGGCGTCCAGAATTTTCGTTCAGACCTTTAACAGACCTATGGGGCTGTTTGCACCAGACGCGCGGGACCACGCGTACAAGTAATTTCAGAAAAAGTTCTGTAGTGACGCACGGTTTGCTTACGAGATAGGCAAATCCATCCCGCGCAAAGACGCCTCGCGGCTTGCTCTACCCCCGCACTGAAACCTGACACCACACGCTGCCAGATGTTCGTGCAGAGAAATGGCTGATTTTCAACATGTTTATCCGACAATTCTGACCTTCTGTGAGGACAATTTGACCAAATGAACATCAAAATCCCTCATCAGTGCACTTTCATACTTTGACAACCATGAAATCGAATTCATGAATGCGTTTGGAGATGAATGGTATTTTATTTACTGCAAAACGAGTATCGGAAACGAAGATACTACCAATTACTACAGAACAGACGATGTAAGTTAATAAAAGTCCTGTAGTGAGCAACGTCAATCCGTGCGTCAATTCTATTTCATGATCTGTCACTTGTGCCTTTTTGTCACCCTATGAATGAAAATGTGTAAATAATATGTGTCCTTAAAAACCCTAATCTTTACAAATGTGAAATATCAAATGATTAGTTTTCGCACAATTATGTAGCTTATAGTAATCCCCATATCCTAACCATTAATTTGCAATGTCAATCACTCTAAAGTTCGCTGTACTTCACTTGCAATAGGAAAAGAAAACTTTGGCAATGTCGGTCTCTCTCATCTGTCTTTGATTGTGCGCCACTCCTTCAAGCATTACGATGAAGTCATCAAAACGCTTCATATCGTTTATTTGACGCAGATCGCAGAATTCTTAACCAATTTAGTTGAAACACACTTCATTTTGTTTCACGAAGCAGATGATGGTGGCATCCATTTTGCAAATAGCAAACATTTTTCTGCTTGAAAATGCTCGCTTGGATCGCTCATGCTCATCGCAGTGCATGAAAACAGTCGATATAGCTTATAATTGTGTTGACAGTTTGACAAAGGGATTGATTTCACTTGGTTTTTATGAATAGTATTGGCAGTGAAATATCTGATCTGATATTCACTCAAATTATATGACAACCATAACTAATAGATTTTGATTCTCAAGATAATAATTTCTGCAGATTCGGATTTACTTAACGAAAATTAACAGGACGGAATACCTTTTTGTCGCCATATCATACAGAACTCAGTGCTCTTCTCAGATTGACCCTATTTTCTAGATCGTTGGTTGACCATAACTCATCATACAATTACTCGCAATTGCTCTAAAAGAGACTGTCCCTAGCAACACTTCAATTCATGACGAACTGTTCTCGTCTGATGAAACTTGCAGATCTAAGTCGCACGTTTGCACGTACAACTTGATTGCTGACACTTTTCAGTCAGAAAAGAATGGACAAACAATTGAAGTAAAAGGATGCCTTCAATAATTCTGCTTCGTGCGTCACCAGACAATAGCAATCTAGCTATTGGTGATAAAGAGAAATGCATTGATTCATCAGCTCTGAGTGTCAGTAAAAAGTGTCAGCTTAAGTTGCGTCAGTTGAAGTTAGATATCAGTATACATCAAATACATAGTATTTGTATTTGCCCCCTCTCCCGCTCCTCGCCACGCGGCTCGGTGAGAACAGGCATTTTTGTTGGACGCGCCGCGCCGCGTCCGGTGTGAATGGACCTTAACGGAATTCCCTCTTCGTAAAATCGTCATTTAAAAGTTACATCGTTTTCAGAGACATCTTACAATTTACAGATTACACGCATTCATAAAGTCAAGCTTACAAAAAAGAAGCTTCTAAACTTCAAATGTACAATTTACACGTCGCTCATAAAATAGGCGAACTGTGAATCAGTCGGTCGTTTAAAATCCGTCTTCGTCATTGTCTGTTTCTGGTTGCTGAATACTTGCATACGAAATATTAAGTTCAATCTTTCTGGGCGGAGCATGACTAATTTGATGTCGAAAGTATCAAACTGATTACTGAACTCTTCAGGTAATTGTTGATGACTATGCTGTGAGCTATGACAGAATAAGGGGAATCTTCATCTTGGTGCTCGACAATGCTGCTCATTTGACTGCCTCACCTGAAATATGAATATTTATCGGGCGGGGATGTGAAGTGAGTCGATTCTTTTTGATGCAAAAATGTCAGGAATTTATTTTCCGTTTGTATCGAAGTTCTAGATGTTGCTTTGTAACTTAGCATATTGAATTGAGAAATAAAGATTTGTGTTTAGAAGTAGCAACAAATTGATTAATCCATGAGTGCTTCTCTTAGTCATTTCTCGGTGATAGACTCATTCGTTTGATTTTATGACGGTTAGACTTCGATTCTCGACTTCTCCGGAGACACCTACTTTTTGCAATTTACTCACCCTTCTTGATGTCAATAGTGACGAGTCTGAGAAATCCATTAGACAATTTCACGATCCTACAAGATTCTCAATTAAAATTGAAACCAAATTCTCAAAACAAGTTTGAAAGGGCTTGCTGACGCACTGATCGATTACTTGGATTCCACACTTTTCTGCATTGTTCTCCATAGAAAAGTGATTTTATCACGAATCATGTGCGTGCACAGTGCACACTGAAAGTGAACATGTTGGTCCACATGTGCAGCGACATATATTGGATACTTATTACTGCAGTTTTCGTCCTAGATTTTTGATTTTCGTTTTTCGAGTTCGTTTATTTTTCACTATCGTCTCTTCGTTTTTTTTATCACGAATTTTCGTTTTCGTTTTTAGCGTTTCATTATCTATTGATAAATTGAAAAGGTTTAAAGTTTATTTGAAAAATTACTTTCATTTGTAAAGCGAATAGCTTACAAGCATTATATAAATAATGCATCTCAGTTGCTTGCATAAAATTTTCCAATGTTTAGAGCCAAAGTAGAAGATGATTACACATGCACATATTATAAAGTAAGTATGATAACTGTACCGGTCTGCGAAATTCATCAGTTTTGCAAAAGCAGTCTCACTCGATCAAATATAAAATGATGTCAATGACTCGATCAAATGCATCGATAATATAAATGAATTGAAGTGTTATTGTAGCCACATTTATTGGAACCGTCAAGGCTTGTTGCCCAGAATTGACTTTAATAGCTGTCACACTAAGGTTTTGTTGCACCAGAAGAGGTCCCGAATGAAGAAACTAAAAAAAGAATGAAGAGAGAGAGAGAGAGAGAGAGAGAGAGAGAGAGAGAGAGAGAGAGAGAGAGAGAGAGAGAGAGAGAGAGAGAGAGAGAGAGAATGACTTTATTGACTCACATTTAAATCCGTGAGAGCATTACATACAATTATAATTCACACAAATTAGCTACATGAAACTTCACATGTTATGAGCAGCACAAAATTTGATGAAGGATTCACCAAATCGTTTGGTCTTTGCGCGAGGACATTTCAATGAACATCTATTGCGAGTCATTACATTGGGACAAGGGCGCTCTTCAAAAGTAATTCGAAGAGGATGATTAACATCTTTTTCAATTTTTCTAAATAGTTTTCTGCATGATGCATCGGCAACGGTAAACAAGCGAGACTGATTCATTTCACGCCCAATTATTCGTAAAATACGCTTCTCAATGAGGACAAGATATTTTTGTAGATATAATGTTAAATTACAAAAAGCGGGATATGCATATAGTATAAGAGAACGTATGAAAGCAACATATGCACGAAAAATAAGGTCGGGGGGACAGTCACAGAGCTTCAAATTTCTTATTAAGTAAATACGACGTGAGGCAGTACTGATAATGTTACTTATGTGGGCATTCCATCTCATGGTAGATGAAAAGGTCAACCCTAGAACTTTCAATTCTTCTACCTGAGGTAAAAGTACACCTTGCTGTACAATCACAGGGTCAATTGTCACAGATTTCCCCGTCACAATTTCCATTGTTTTACATTTTGATATATTCAACGGTAGATGGTTTGCCTCAGACCAACTGAGACAATGATCCCATTCCTGTTGAAGTCTATCGTCAGAAGCGTTTCTTATGAAATGGAGAATCGTAACGTCATCTGCGTACTTCAAAATAAGTGAATTGGGCGATAAAGCTTCAAGATCGTCAACCACCATAGCAAATAGCGTTGGTCCGATCACACTGCCCTGAGGAACTCCGCTGGTTACTGATTTCCAAATAGAGTATTCGCCATTCCATCTAACTCGCTGTACACGATCGTTCAGAAAACTTGAGATCCACTTTAAGACAATGTAAGGCAATCCGAAATTAGTTGCAGCCGATAGGATAACGTTATGCATACATTTGTCGAATGCTTTGGCAAAATCCAAGGCAAGGATTCGCACAGCTCCAGAGCTGGTATCCAAGAATTGAAGAATACGGTTACTCATCAGTGTTAAGGCTGAAACAGTCCCTGAAGAGATACCGGGTATGAAAGCAAATTGTGAACCGTTAATTTTGTTCTTGATCAATGGAAGTATCAGAAAATGTAAAACAACTTTTTCCAAAACCTTGGAAAGTATTGGTAGTAGTGAAATTTGTCGGTAATCAGATACAACACGAGGTCTGGTACATTTAGGAACTGGTACAACGTTCGCCCTTTTGAAGCACAAAGGAACACAACCAGACTCAATACTCATGTTGAACAGTTTTGCAATTGCAGGGGCTAGTACGTCAAGAATGAACATTATTTGCACTTCGTAACTTTATTCTCGAAGATAGAGTGGTTCCAAAACGAACACTTCGGTCTTCCAGTCATAATACTCATACCCATTTCACACGAAGCAAGAAAAACGAATTCGCGTAAGAGGTAGCCAGCCAATCACGTAGTGATAGCCTACGCGTCATCTTCACATCAATGTCAACGCTCTTCTAACATGCTTTCTCAGAACTAGGATCACTAGAATTTCTTAGTATGTGCTAGGATCCTGTGCATAATACAAATGATGAGGAAAGCTAACAATGAAACGCTGTCAGAAATGTTTTCCTTTCAAGCTGGTATAGGCCTACTATAGTGTGCAACTTGTAGTTTGTCACATTCCGAGAGCTGAGATAATGTCAATTCATCTTACCTTAGCTCGTTTATCGACATAAAAAAGAAAACGAAATATTAGAAAAATTTTGTATTTTGACAGCTTGGTTTCGTTTTCGCTCTCGTCGACGAAAACAATGCTAATGCTTATACATGCAAGTATTGGAAGTCAAACTGACATATGCAAAGTAAAAATGTTAGTATACATATGAGTCATGAATAACATATCATATCTACCAGCTTATTGAAACTTCATCGAATCTGATTGATAAACACTGTTCCGTCCTGTACACTTTTGCTGTTGTTGCAAAACAAATCAGGCAGAAGGATGTGATATTGTGCATAAAGTGATAATGAAAAGTGAGTAGTAGTGTCATATAAACATTTCGATAATGAATTCGATTCCTAACCAGGAACAAGACATATTAATCCTTTTGACCTCGTGAGAGTCAGAAGCATTGAATTGTTTAATCGATTCGCAGAGGTCATCTGGAAGCGGTTTATATTGCTTGAATCATAATGATGTTTTTCCATTGTTACTGTAATATGCTGAGTCACCTTGTTTGCCTTCAACTTCTCCTGTAATTCTTGTCTGTGTAATTAATTCGGACCGAATTCACAACAATATCTAAAACATGTATAGACTTGTAAGTACATGCAAGTACTAAATTCAGGCGCCGGGTTTACTGCCGTCCTCTGAGCAACATGTAAATGCAGTACGCACTGTAGCTGCGTCGATTAGCTCTTGTGGTAATACATTCTATGCATTAGCCATTCTAATGCACATTAAGCAAATGAATTAGTTGAACATAATTTCAAATTACGTTAGTTTTATACCATACATAGTTCATAGTCACAAGAGACTTGTGGGAAAGAATTCTGCAAATAAAAAATTGTGCAATTCTGCAACCTAAAAAATAATCGTGAGAGTGCAAATGAGATCATATGCTCGCATCGTTGTTGATAGTATTCGGGTGCTTGAATATTCGAATAAGAAGCTGATACTCCTTTTGTCTATCTTCGAAAAGCAATATCAATAAGTAATCAGCATCTTGATATTTGCCGGTGTATGAAGGTTCTGCGTCGGCTCATCGCCCTGCGCTGTCGAACATCGCATCATCCGGATACTTTACAATCAAGAAGAGGAGTCATTTCGTAAACGAAAATGTGACAAGGAAATTGATAGATATTAGGACATCTAGTCTACACTGACCGTCTCCGAACTTTTATGAACTATTTGAATTCGTCTTAAATGATGCGTGGTTAACAAACATTGAAAAACCTATCACAATTGCGAAATATGAAGAAAAAAGCAGAAATCTTCAAAAACATAATTGATGACAGAAATGTGACAGTGTGCGCCAGAAAAACAGATGTATAGACAAGCTGACAAAATGGATGATTCGCAGGACTGAAAGTGTCTTGTGTATGAGAGATTCTGAATTACATCCAAGTTGTATTGAAGTGCATGAATGCATATTAAGTGCATAAAAATCGATAAAGGTGGGAGGTGGTATTGGATGATCTAGATATGACGATGATGAAAATGTTGTGCATAGTTAAATATCGAACTTTTCGGAAATGGGTAATGCTGGAAGAGCAAGACGTGATCGTGGACGCAGCACATCCGTTGTCAAAATGATCTAAATCGTTTGAAGCTTTGACAGCTATGCGTTAATAAATCGACTTAAAATATAAATCTTCACGTTTGTAAGAGCAGCATATAATCGGATAGTACCGAGTTTGCTCTCTTTCAAGAGATCTGGACTTTTTTTCTGCATTTTCTGTTATTTAGAGGAAGCCGATGCAAACGAATACTGCAAAATCAATCATAAGCTTTATCTTACGACCCTCTTATTCCTCGTTCTATTCTTCTTGTTTATTGCTTCCCTACATGCATGTTATAGTTCCTGTCAGTAGAAACATGCGTAGTCGTTACATTAATCAGTTATAGAATCATTCTGAATCTGCACCAGTCAAGCAATTAAATTTTTTCTTGTCCTCGTCACTCTATTTATTTACATTTCAGGTCGTAAAACTTGATACAATGTGCACTGCATCTAATTTGAAATCACTGTTTGCCTTGCAATGGTTCGAATGATGATTGATGATTTTTCATCTCAATTCGTTATCATCTATCGATCACATGAGGACTTTTACCAAATAGACAGGAGGATAGATGTAGATTTTCAGAGAACTGTAAGTCTTTCTTTCTGCAAGATTTTTTGATGAGTCGATCCCTGAAAGTGATTGGATAGTATGCAGATAGTTCTTTGAAGATTCAGATCTTGTATAACCCATGTGCATTGTCACTTTGACGACATCAATAAAAGCAGAAGATTTCATATCTTCTCTAAAATTGTCAATTGACGTCTGGCAGCTCTTCAAAAATTTTAATGATGAACGGGGTTAAACTTAAAATGATTTTAAATGAACATTCATTTTGACAAATCATGTCCATAAAAACACATGTCCCAATTTTATACAAAGGATATTGAGATACATTGTTGGTCAAAATTGCAGCAAATACAGAGCAGCTAATCATAAAATCAGACCACCTTAAATAAGACGAAATTTATTCGTTTCTCATGCCTTCCAATCGTGTTGCACATTGACGTGCCATGCATCATTGGAAAGCTGACATTCTCAGGTTTTATGTAGGCTGTGAGAATCTTGCATCCGTTGTTTTGTTTGCTGACCAGTGCTCAAATACACAAAAAGTTGCTCAATTCACAATTTTTCAAAAAGAAAACATGTAAGTACTGGATTAATCAGGTACGGGAAGAAACAACATTTTCTGAGCTTTCTTTTGATATACTGGTAATCAAAATCGGTGAGCTATGAATTTTATCAATTTGGTTCACTTTATCAACACGGCTATTTCATCGACACGTAGATATCATGGATATGAGGCATTTCATCGACAGGCTACATTGTGTCCTGAGTCAGAAGATATAGAAGTCCTTGACAGAACTCGAAGACATCATAGCTTGATGTCTCTGAATTAGTGAGTAAATTCCTGTCTTCAACTATCTGTGGACGCATGATACTCTTGAACCAGTGTCATGCACTAGGTTCTAGGTTCTTTCTAGCATGTCGCATGGAAAATTTTCTGCTAGGATTTCATTTCAGAAATTGCTGCTGCTACTTCTTTAGAGTTCACAGCTTCGTAGAAATGTTAGGTAAGGGGTGGATCAAGTTCATGTCAATTCACATGATAAATCAATAAATACATGTATAATAGAATAAATAATGAATTTCATTTAATGGCACTTTCCTTATATTTCTTCATCTGGGTATTTATTCTCGCTTTCGGCTTGCTAGCTTCCTCATTATTTAACAATTTCCATCAGAATACATATTTTCACATTGCGCGCTGAATCCTTTTGGATAATTACGCTTGCAAAACCGGCGGCATAGCCATCACAATCACTTCATGAAAAACTTGTCATCCATCCTTCGTTACCATATAGACTAAAGCAACCATAATTTTGTATTTACTCAGGTGCTCGACTATAATTCTACAGCATCAAAGCAAGTCTACTTTACGCGTAGATAATCGCCTCAGTAGAAGCGTGAAAAATAAATTGACTTCCTTTGATCTTGCAAATGCACAAAAGAAGTAGAGAACGAAATTTTCATTTTATTTCCTATACACAGTATGAACCTCAAATTTAGAAAAATAAAATTTTCATGGATCTCTGAAAACATGATTTTGGAATCTTCAATTTTGCATATGACATTAATTAATGCTGACGTACCTGAGCTATAACAACTCACTCAACTGCGCAACTGCAAACGATGTGAAGCAATGTCGTCCTTCGCCAACATGCTTGAGATTCACAAACACAGTGATCCAAAATTACTTCGACCACTTCCCATGCACTATATGCGGTAGACCAAGTAAGTAGGTATATCCAATATTTTTACATCCGAGACATTGGAAAGCGCATCGCCTAGAAGCGCAGTAACTATTTCTAAATGCTTGGAAAAACAAGGGATGAAGACGCAGATGCATGTTTCAAATACACACAAATCAAATAAATTGTAAAGACTAAAACTCCGTAAAACTTCCCAGTCCCTCAATCGAAAAACATAGTTTAACTTTGATGAATTACATAGTTTGTTGAAAAATAATCTTGATCAGTTGTTCAGTATGAGTGGTGATTTTAACTGACTTTATTGTAGTTTCACTAATAAGCGTGCTAATAAGGTTGTGTCATCAACGAGACTGCATCAATTCTTGATCAGATTTGGGTAACCCATAATTTGGACACATTGTATGAAGATTCAGTGTGTATTACTCCTTCCCCCTCAGTCAGCTGCTCTGGCCACATTTGGGTGATTCTACATTTGGGCCACATTTCTTTGCTTACTTTTCTTTCAAACAGTGCACCGCTCTCCCTTAAAAGTCATAGTCTTGTTCTGAGGCAACTGCCAAAGGAGTCTGCCGAGAACTGCTTGAATAAAGGCCGGAGATGCTGTTGTTGCTATTCAAGAAAGACGGTTGTCATGACGTTTTCATTATCTTTAGCAGCAGATTGTTCAAGCTACCGGTAATGACAAAGGTTGTATTTCTGCCTGATGATGAAAAATTCCGACCTAGAAGTGCAACCATAATCATAAAAATGACAAATCTCATTTATAGTTTTCAAATGTATGCTGAATCATTATGTTATTGAGTATATGAAACTCGGAAGTACATGGATCTACATAAACAAATGGCATTTGGCGATCTTATTGCCCCGTAACTTGCAAGACGACTGGAGGTACAACTTAAGAATTGTCGCTTTACTAATGTTAGGTGATAATCTACATATTAAAAATAATAAGAAGCTCGTGCGCGAATTTAGGAAGAAAATTTCAGTAGCTCTCGCACTATCTAGCTTGCTTCAGACACATGAGTAACTCTTCGTCCAGCTTCGGTTCGTCGACTTGCGGAAACTTCATGCGTTTCGATGGAACTTCAGCTTTGATGGCTGCCTCTAGCTGAGAATATCCTACATTGTGGTTCTCTTAATTTCGATGCCCCATTTCTTGCTAATCTCCTCGGCCAGCTTTGACCAATTCAATTCCTTCTTTACAGCATTGATGATCATCTTCTTTTTTCAGTGAAAAGTCTATAAACGCTGCGGTTTACATTCGTGATTTCTTAATGTCCAGCAAGATATTCTACAGTGCATTTTAGTAAAAAAATGTGAAAAAGTTTGCGCATTCTATGAAAATGTCGCCGTCAATCTTTTTTTGACGGGGTTTCTTAGTGGCATAGTAAATTTATTTAATATTGTCGGGACCGAGCAAAGGTGGCATAATAGCGAGAGTGGCATAGTAACGAGATTGGAATGAGTCAACAAAAGATGGGACGCTTGGAGGGCCAGAAAGTGGGATCTTTGCGATCACTACATGGAAGGTCAAATTGCATATAGAATCGGGTAAGATGCTATGGGTTAACAAAAACCACGAGTCTAACAAACTTATATGAATGTGGTAAATGATGCTCGCAGTAAGAGCAATAGGGGGTAAGTGCACAGCTTGATTCACATGATGAGTGGAATTGAGCAAACTAATATGGCATTCTTTTCTAATTTCAATTACCACCATGCTCCCTTGTACTCAATGATACCGACTTCAATTGAGTGACATCAGTAGATGAAGTTTTATTAAAGCTACCCTCGAAACCCTCGAAACAATAACATAACTTCAATGATTAATTCTATTAACACAACTCTGAAACTTGACCCACAAACCAAAAAGATATATGAAAATAAGAGATTTATCAATAGCAAACGACAATCATTTAACTTAAAACGTATATCATGTAAATCGAACTTTCTTTCAAATAATGAATTCATGGTAACAAAATGTAATAATACAAGATGTGGAACTTGTGATTATCTAAAAGAAGACAACAATTACAACTTCAACGGAAAAGAATTTCAAATTAAAAGTAATATGAATTGTCCAACTCAAAATGTTATTTACGTCATCACTTGTGTTGGTTGAAATGAATTTTATATTGGTGAAACAGGAAATACCGTAAGAGAACGCTGTCGAATTCACAAAGAACAGATAAAAATCCCGGCATATCGAAAAATAAGTGTGAGCAAACATTGATAGATGAATGCAATCGTGGATGCTTTACCATCTTCCCTTTTTATAAAATGCATAACACCATTGATATTTTTCGAAAAACTAAAGAGAGATATTTCATTGACCTACTCCATCCTAAATTGAATGCCAAATAGCGGACTTATAAATTTCTATGAATACTTTGTACATCAAGATTTTTTGAACATTTTATGTCAATTGATTTGTAAAGCACCTGAAGATTGAATATATGAAAGCGCTAGTGCTACACATTATGCAAGTTTTTCAATATTTTCAATCGTTGGTTTTTTGATTCAATAAGTTTTTATATATATATTTCCAAATACCGAGTTAATATTTGCTCTACATATATATATATATATATATATATATATATATATATATATATATATATATATATATATATATATATATATATATATATATTTTAGACAAGTAACCTGGCAATTGATAAATTTATCAAATCTCAACAGATGTAACCAGCACGAGACATGTTTCGGACTGTTGGGCCTCATCAGTCGTGGGTAGGTTTGAACCAGCGACGTTGGAGCTAGAGGACGTGCAAGCATACCCTCTAACCACAAGGTCACCGGACCATCTGTTGAGAGCGTGAATTATCCGGGAAGGAAGGCACTGCTTTAACGCAGGCACGTGGAGGGCGGACTGCTTTCTGCAATTACTTAATACGGCATCCGAGATTGAGGCGCTTCACGCAGGCGCTACTCATTACATGTTTAGACAAGTAACCTGGCAATTGATAAATTTATCAAATCTCAACAGATGTAACCACCACGAGACATGTTTCGGCTCGTTGGGCCTCATCAGTCGTGGGTAGGTTTGAACCAGCGACGTTGGAGCTAGAGGACGTGCAAGCATACCCTCTAACCACAAGGCCACCGGACCATCTGTTGAGAGCGTGAATTAGCCGGGAAGGAAGGCACTGCCGGACCATCTGTTGAGAGCGTGAATTATCCGGGAAGGAAGGCACTGCTTTAACGCAGGCACGTGGAGGGTGGACTGCTTTCTGCAATCACTTAATACGGCATCCGTGATTGAGGCGCTTCACGCAGGCGCTACTCATTACATGTTTAGACAAGTAACCTGGCAATTGATAAATTTATCAAATCTCAACAGATGTAACCACCACGAGACATGTTTCGGCTCGTTGGGCCTCATCAGTCGTGGGTAGGTTTGAACCAGCGACGTTGGAGCTAGAGGACGTGCAAGCATACCCTCTAACCACAAGGCCACCGGACCATCTGTTGAGAGCGTGAATTAGCCGGGAAGGAAGGCACTGCCGGACCATCTGTTGAGAGCGTGAATTATCCGGGAAGGAAGGCACTGCTTTAACGCAGGCACGTGGAGGGCGGACTGCTTTCTGCAATCACTTAATACGGCATCCGAGATTGAGGCGCTTCACGCAGGCGCTACTCAATTGATAAATTTATCAATTGCCAGGTTACTTGTCTAAACATGTAATGAGTAGCGCCTGCATTAATTGATTAATTTATCAATTGCTATGTTGCTTGTCTAAACATGTAATGAGTAGCGCCTGCGTGAAGCGCCTCAATCTCGGATGCCGTATTAAGTGATTGCAGAAAGCAGTCCGCCCTCCACGTGCCTGCGGTAAAGCAGTGCCTTCCTTCCTGGCTAATTCACGCTCTCAACAGATGGTCCGGTGGCCTTGTGGTTAGAGGGTATGCTTGCACGTCCTCTAGCTCCAATGTCGCTGGTTCAAACCTACCCACGACTGATGAGGCCCAACAGGCCGAAACATGTCTCGTGGTGGTTACATCTGTTGAGATTTGATAAATTTATCAATTGCCAGGTTACTTGTCTAAACATGTAATGAGTAGCGCCTGCGTGAAGCGCCTCAATCTCGGATGCCGTATTAAGTGATTGCAGAAAGCAGTCCGCCTTCCACGTGCCTGCGTTAAAGCAGTGCCTTCCTTCCCGGATAATTCACGCTCTTAACAGATGGTCCGGTGGCCTTGTGGTTAGAGGGTATGCTTGCACGTCCTCTAGCTCCAACGTCGCTGGTTCAAACCTACCCACGACTGATGAGGCCCAACAGTCCGGAACATGTCTCGTGGTGGTTACATCTGTTGAGATTTGATATATATATATATTTATATCTCCGAGATATATCTATTTATATCCGGAGTCTCGGCATATGATCAATATATATATATGGCTTTCAAATTGCGTTCTTCTACAGGTTGGTCATCCGACTCGCAGCATTTCAGTCGATGAGGGGCGTTGGACGAAGGCCTGTGTTGTGACATAGATGACAATATTCGTGTCCATACAGTTTTAATTTACATATCTCCAGTGGCGGAAGCAGTTAATCGATTCCGCACGATTAATCATGCGACGGAATCAATCGCGCGATTCTAAAATAAATAGACAATGCGCTTTTTTCCCTAGAAGGCCTCGTCAGGTGAGCTCGGAATTGCCCAAAGTAGCTTAAAATATCTGGAATGGCTGAGCAAGCTGAAGGGCACACTGGCGATGCCGTGTGCTGATAATCATTAGGAGTATGGAGTGCCAATTCTGGATATTTTAAGCTAGTCTGGGCCATTCCGAACCGTACTGACGAGCCATTGCAAGGGAAACTCAGTTATTATACGATAGTTATAATTTCAGTCTAAATAGAGTATTCGAGTGTCACATGCTCTCAATTTTAAGGACCATTTTTAATAAAAATGTCAAGAAATGAAAAATAATGCAAGCTAGCTGAACTGTAGACTTCTAGTCACTGAATCTCAAAATATTCAGAATCGCACGATTTTCGATTAATCGTGCGCTGAAACGCACGATTCAGAATCGCGCCCGCCACTGCATATCTTCCTAATTGACAACCGTTGACCAGAAGTGCACTGAATGTAAACCTTTATTTTAGAATGTAGTTATCTTTAAGCAGCAAAAATGGGAATAGTTATGAAGGTCTGCGCTTTAGGCTAAGTTGGTGCTTTTATATGGAAAAATAGAAGTACAAAATTGATGTACGGAATGATTCACAATTTCCATTTGATAATCGTCAAATTGCTGCTGATTACGCAACTTCGATGATTTCAATAACCAGATCATTGCTGAATGAACTCGAAGTGCAGTGGAGTCAATGGACCATTTGCGGAGAAGGAATACTAATGATTTTTTTACAATGATGTAATATCAAATCATTTAACAAACATCAGTCCACTCTAAATTCTGGGGATTATAAAATAACGGATGCTAGAAAGCGGTTGACAACAAATTCACACATTGAGATTGCGAAATATTTTAACATGATGATTGTAAATATTAGCTCAAATGAGAGTTCAGTAATTGGGAATATCCAAATGAGAGTCGAAATTGCTGCCGGATATCAAAATGACTTACATTCATCATCTTCATTCGGAGATTCCCAGAATTCTGTCTGCAGTGCTAATATAATAGATCAACAAACCAAAGAACCGCAATCATGAACATTCTTTACAAATCGACCCAGATATTATCAAATTGAAATTCCTCAAGAATATGTCGATGGCGTGCATGTCAACCGAATTATGTTAGATTCCTGATTAATCTGGATTGGAGCCTGTGATAAGGATTTTTTGATTAACAAGATATAATGACGAATCTATTTGAAACTCGAAGTTTAGTTAAAACATCCTTTCTCTCAGCCTTGCTGTCCAATCGACCATGAAAAATATGCTAATCGTTTTTCGACTAACATAATGAGGTTATAACCGTATTTATAAGCTCTATCAAAATTTGAAATAGTTATATAAAGATGAAAATAGTAATATCGGCAACACAAGCATTTTGAGCAATATAATTGACATTTAACCACATTCTCACATACATTGCCGATCAGAAACATGATAACAACATCACAGGAAATGACCTGAAGACATTCCATGTCAAAAAATTATAGTTATAGACTTAGTATTTTCAACTTAATAGGCGAAAACATAGAAAATTTCATTTTCACCTACAACTGCAATGTGCGTCCCATTGGATTAACACTAAACCAATCACCGCAAGCCTTGATGTCAAAAGTTGCTTTTTGATGTAACTGCCTATCGATGTTATAAAGCTTCGTGATATTTATGATATTGGCATAGCGCGACACATTTTTGTAATTGCCATAGACATCGAAAAAATCCTGTTATACCCAGAAAGACCAAGAACAGTCACTTTGACCACAACAGAATATTTTACCTTAATTCAGCTATATGACAGTGTCGAATTCATAACTGCATTCATTTAATTATACACTTCGTTCTGAAGTACTGCGATTATCTTTTTATAAGCTCGTCTGTCATTGAAATTGATAGCCAAACCAGGAATAGCAAAGTTGGTGCAAGAAAATATCTTTATAAGTAGCTCAAGCACAGCATATGTGTTAGCTAAGCAATTGTATTAGTCTATAGATGAAATATCATAGCATAGCCGTCGCCGAGGTCATATGAGCGCATTGCAATTCATAGATCGTTCAGTGAATTATGGCTAACGAATGATAGCGGTAACATTGAACCATAAATCATCCAGCATCAGGAGTGTTCACTTTCAACGGTATCGCAATGAGTATTAGGAGGAAGTTTTAGAAAACATCAGTGAACATCAGCATCTTCAAGCACTTGAAACAATTTACAACATCAATAAGATGAAAAGTCAGGATCAGAAGTTGAAGAAAATTTCAATGTCGTTGAAGTCTTTTACCACAACATCCGCATCGATATCTGAATAGAATGAATGCCAATGATGACTGGCCTACACGTAGCTCCCATGATGAAGAAGAAGTAGACATCATTATTTCCCGAGATGGCATGGAGAAAACAAGTTGATTCTGATGTCAGATGAGGATCATCGAAGAATGAATGTGTTTACTGTTAGATCTGGCCATCCATTATTAGCTTATCGCCTAGTTCAGCTTAATGAATGTTCGACTGATATTCAGGAACTTGTTCATTGACTGGCATTTCCTGAAAAAGGTTATGTATTCGCCGGTAGCTCACCTTCAATAGTCGAAGAATCAGCAATTCCCAATCAGCCCCAAAACTTCATCAGGTCTAGACTTCGAAATCACCTGACTTAGAAATAAATGAACACCACATGTAAAATGAATTAAACAAAGAATATGAATGCTGCACGAAAAAATGTAGCAAAGATATTACTGCTCAGAACATTTACAAGTAGTATTCAAAAGGAAACTTATTATGAGAAGTTTCAGAAACATTTAAGACTAAGTGTCCCAAATCATCTGATAGCAAATTATCTTTGCTGCGAAATGGTGACAAAAGAAATTAGATATTAACCAATTAACTTCAATGTGATCTGGTAGCCGCATTAAGGTGTGGTAGCAAATTACCTACGACAAGATCGTCGAATTCCATTTAGGTGGCCGCTATCAGATAAGCGCGGTCTGGAGAAAGCCAAACCATCTGTATCTGGGAAGAAATGTTAGCTTTAATGAGTGGGTTCTGCAGCAATTTCTTTACCAAATTTACTTCATTTGGTATCTCAATCTTTACAATAATAGTGCATCGTTGTCGAGGTAGTCAAGTCACACTAATTCGAGAAAGTCTCGACAATCAAACTGATGTTTTTTGCGGTTCATTAATAGTCGCCCGGTTACCCAATCTTAGGCTATCTTAGTGCATTGTCTTGATCGGTGTGCCCCATAGAGTACTACATCCCCGAATCGTCACAAGAGGATTTTTGCGTGTCAGCATTAAACGGTAAACTCTTCAACGGTAAAAGCGCTGTTATGACCTACAACCTATCTACATTGTAATTGACAACAAAGGTCTGTCGTAGTTCATTGAATATCGAAAGAGAATGACAGCTATTAAGTCAATACAAGACACCAACACCCTTGATTCCCCAACCGCACTCGCCTGACCTAGGAATCAAACCGAAGTCCGCGGTGGAGACGAGCTCGCACCTTCTTTACTAGGCCACGCTGACGGTTCAAAAGGAATGCGAAGTCGTATGACATGCTGATATGCTGTCTCACTACAATATGAACGCTGTTAGAGCGTTCTGTCAATAATAATAGGACAATATGCTGTCGATATCACTTAGAGATGACTTCTGCCTTCACTCGCATTCCTCTTGATTCCTTTCACTCGCAAGAAGGTGCGAGCTCGTCTCCACCGCGGACTTCGGTTCGATTCCTAGGTCAGGCGAGTGCGGTCGGGGAATCAAGGGTGTTGGTGTTTTGTATTGACTTAATAGCCGTCATTCTCTTTCGATATTCAACCTATCTAATATATAATTAAGTTAAAAATAATCAAAAAGAGCCCAATACCTGATGGAAACTGTATACGAGGGTCGTTCCGGAAGTAATGCCTCCTAATTTTTATCAAAAAAAGTAGAAGAGATACGGGTATGACACTTATACCATCAAAACAGGCTTGGTTTTGTGTACCAGAATCATTATTTTCATAGACATAACATCAATGAACGCCATTATAGAGATAAATGAAAACAATCAATACAAAATGAGACGACGAAAATTTTCACACAAGATATCTATTTTTCGACATATTCACCACAAAGTTGAACACACTTTTGCCAACGATGAACAGGGGCCGTTATCCCTTGCTCGTAAAAGGCAGCTCCAACTAAGGCAGTCCACTGCTTTACAGCTCTGATGACGGCGTCCTTATCTTCAAAGTGCTGACCTCGCAAACCGTCCTTCAGTGGCCCGAACATATACGGTGGATGCGGCAGCACAGTCCAGCCGAACTTCTCGATGCAGTCTCGTGTTCTTATGCTTGTATGGGGTCTGGCGTTGTCGTGCTGTAAACAGAATGTCTTCTTCTCTGGCCGCTTTCGAGAGATGCGGTCCTTAAGCTTTGTCAACGTCTCGATGTAGCGGTCTGAGTTGACAGTTGTCCCAGGCTCCAAGAAGTCCAATAAGATGATGCCCTTGTTGTCCCAGAAGACAGTACACATCACTTTTCCGGCAGATGGCTGCGTCTTAAACTTAACCTTTGATGGTGAGCCGGTATGATGCCATTCCATAGACTGCCGTTTCGACTCAGGCTCGTAGTGGTGACACCACGTTTCTGTGATCGTCATCCTTCGATTCTCGCGAATCAGCTGGTCGAGGCGCTCTGCGTTTTCATCATTGTTGGCAGTGGAAGGTCGTCCTGAACGAGGTTTATCACACACATCTGTGTTGCCGCATCGAAATCGGAGAACCCATCTCCTTACTGAGCTCACGTCAACCGCTTCGGTTCCATAAACATTGACCAAGCGCCGATGAATGTCAATTGGCGAAACGTTTTCAGCGGTTAGGAATTCAATGACACATCTCTGCCTTTGATGGACGTCCATGATTAATTTGATAATTTGATTCCAACTACTGCTTAAGAGATACCTTGTCAACAGATTTTTTCGTATCGTGACGTAATTCGAATAAACAATGCAATACTGCTTCAATCAATCAATTTGATTTCACCAACCTCATCGGGACGCGCGGCATCCGTGATTTCATCAGCTTTTTCAACGCGCGCGCCTTAAAATGTGACGGTTACACGACTTCTCGCTTATGGCGTCGATGCGTGAAACACAGACATCAACAATGTCTGGTTATGACAAATGGTTTCAATCTGATCATAAAGGACAGAAGCCTTAAAAACAAAGGTGAAAAAACAAAGGTTAAAAACAAAGGTTAAAACAAAGGTGAACATTTTCGTCGTCTCATTTTATGTTGACTGTTTTCATTTATCTCTGTAATGGCGTATATTGATGCTAAGTCTATGAAAATGATGATTCTGGTACACAAAACCAAGCTTGTTTTGATGGCATAAGTGTCTTTTCTGTATCTCTTTTACTTTTTTGATAAAAATTAGGAGGCATTACTTTCGGAACGACCCTCGTAGCTGTCTTGAAGTGGAAGACTAAAAGCGATTTAACACCTGATGATTACTCCTCTTTTTGAAAGGCCTTTCTCTTCGTATGAATCTATAATTTTGGTGGCTGCAGCGTGCATTTGATCGACAAGGTGATACCTGGAAATGACGGCTTCATTTTGTAATAATTGCTAAATTCCTTTAGAGTACCGGTACCTTTCATAAATACATAAACAGTTGGAAATTTGCAAAACTTACAGCAAGTTTTCTTGACGACTGCAGACAGCAGTGTTTGTCTCCAAGATCATGTTAAATGTTCTTTATCTTATATTTTTGACCCAACGAGGGACTGACTATTTTCTAAAAGGTCTGATGGTGCATTCCTTAGTAGCCAGATTCGTATCCCTGTTAACACGAAAAAGAAACACGATTCGAATTGTAAAAACACGAACACGACACGAATAACAAGGCTCAAGACGACCCGTAACACGATCGTGTTCGCATCACGAGCGCAGACCACTAACCAGTAGAGTATATCCATTAGACTAAAAAAATTGTACCTTACTTATATTCCTCTATGAAAGGTAAAAGTCAATAAGTCAGCTTGTTCATTTGCTTGGAATAAGGAAAGGAAATCATTTGAAATCAGTAATTACCATTAAAAGCAAAGATGCTGATTTGGAGCTTTCGGAACTCTATCAAAACGTTAAGACTGCATCATTGATGAACAGTATTCCCATAAATTGGAAGTCGTGTAGATAACTCATCAGCCATCGCAAGATTTCAAAATGTTCATCATAGGATTATTCAATTTAGCCAAATGACATTTGGAAAAAAATCATGGACACGACCTAATTTGTTCGAGTCAAGTATAGTAAAGGAGCCTAGGTCATTACAATGCTGTTATCCAAATATTCACATGGATAAGCGCACAATACACATGGATGCACATGCGAATATCCAGATATCCGCACCATGCCTTGTCGGTGATCTCAATAATGCCTAACCTGAACTGAACTGATGTGCTATAATTTTTAAGGTCATTTTAGAGTCAAAACGGAAACTATCGAATCTCTCCCGAATCATGATAGCCTATTCATTAATGGATCACTGTATCAGCATAAATCTGACATTCATTTCTTGCCATGATGACACTTTCATAATAAAATCGAAAGATGGAGGTCATAGTAATCAATCAAACTTCACTTGAAGAAAATCGCTCATCGAAGGTTGTAATAATATACACATAATGATTGCTCAAAAGTACATGAATTAACTTGGCTCAAATTATGGAGTTCATATTTCACATATCGAAAGGGATGCACATTGAGAATTCCATGAAGTTTGACAATGTCTTAACATGATTGAGCAAATTTGCAAATGTTTGACTACTTATATTTTTTTCAAAATCCCTTCATCTAGAATCGAGATTCCATTTAATTGAAATGTAAGAGGCTTGCAAGACGAAATCAGCTCTAAAAGTTATCATAATTACAGTTTATTATCTCTTTTCTCGACGCCAAGGAAGGACTTATTATCAAAAAATGTCAGCTATGAGACCAATTGTGCATCTCTGTTTTCAAAAATTGTCATATCGACGCCATTTATGCCTGAGGAAATTGAAATAATAGAATCGTCAACAATAGATTTTCTGTAGATTTGACTTTTGCCTAAGCAACACCCTTTTTATTGTGTAAATATAAACAGATTTTCAAATGTGAATTTGAACAAATTCTAGGTTGATCTAAAACCACTCCCAAAATTTGGAGATATTGATACGTAATGGTAACGAACGCTTTCCTTGAAATGCTAGTTTGTTAATGCATATGTGCATGAAAGTATGCTATTTCATGTCACTTATGATACATGTGTGGTGCAAAATATTCAGCACATGTGGAGTAAATGGCTGTGCATTGTGAAATATATACATGCAATATGAAACGACCATTTAGTAAATCTACATGAGTACATGTATATTTTGTGCTTATAAAAGTAATGTTTACATCAGTGGTTCCCAATCTATTTTACATCGCGGCACACTATTGACTTTAAAAATTTTCACGGCACACTAAATTTTTTACTCATAAAGTCTTTTTGCAATAAAAAGAAAGAAGAAAGAAGATCATTCAAAGAGCATTTTTCGCATGAATATAACATGTATTCAGTATACCAAATAATGGTGAATGTCAGTGGGACAGTTGTGCTTGGTGCTGCTTCTGCTGCATTTTGTGGGTGAATGTGAGAGAGACATACACCTTAATTCTTCAATGTTTTTAAGTCTCTCAAGTTATTTATCTTTGATGCTGTGAGTAAGAAAATCCCAGTTCACATAGGTACAAAGTTGAGAATTGCAGAAAGATTTTGATGACTTGTCACTTAGAGTTGGATACTCTTCCACAGCAGAAATTCATGAGGTGTCTAATGGCAGCTGTGCGTGTGTACTTCAATTTGAGTACACGATCACTGGAAGGGCTTGGCTGTTCTTCCTTTCTCATTGGAGAGATTAATGCCTGATAAATCTAGGAAAGGATTGTGTGTCCAATCAAATTCTACAATGCTGATTGAGGGAAGGAGTTAAGAAGTCAGTCAATCGCCCTAGAAGGCATCACAACTGGCGTAGCGAAATGAAATTATATGCCTTCCACCTATTATCTCTTCACGGCACATCAGTAATCTTCCTGCAGTTCTGGATTATTTTTCACTTTTTTTGAACAGAACTAAAAAAGCATTTCTTCAGTATGACACAGCATTTATTTAAGCTGATAAGTTAAGCATAGAATTAATTTTAAACTCACATGTAGGCCCATGCTAATTTTTGTAATTCATCAAATACAAAGCTGGAATTTGAAAATTGCTATCTCATATTCAATGTGTGTATATATTTATTATTCGTAATTATTTAACTTCTTGGCATTAAAATTACTCGGGAGTGAAAAATTACTTTTTTCGTATTATGGATTCACTAAGGTCCTTCCGTCATCAGCCATCTCTTATATATCTCATATTTTTAGAAGAGACTACTGATGTGGTCCACCTATCTATTTTCGTATTTTTCAATGCAACGCCAACTTGAATGACATCCGCTTCCTAATGCAAAATTTGTGTCGCTTATCCTAATGTCACTTCTTTGAATCACTTGTAGGCTATAAATAAGACATGAGATCTAGGTGTCCACGCCTATGATGTGATATCTACTATTCTTGATATTAAAAATGCTTGTTACCGTATAGGTTAAGTGCCTCCATCATAATCCAACGAACAGACTGTTCTTTTGAATACGAGACGCGAGGCGTCGAGTTTTTTTAAGCAACCTGTCAGTGATTTTAATTACCGATGAAAGCAGGCTAAGCGATGGACGGGTGCTAAGCACGTTCGTGCATGATGCTGAATTATTATATTTATATTATTGAATTATTGAATTATTAACCACAAGAAACTGCAGTGATATCTCAATGCATAGATATCTAAAAATTGTGACTCATTACATGGATATAAATCGTCCTCTAGAGCTTCCTTGATTGTACATGCAATAACATCATTTTGATTGTGCTGATTCAGGTGCGAAGAGCTGCGACATCATGCAGAAAATATGTTTTATGACATTGTACAGCATAATGTAGTATAGCATTCTGATAGTTTCGTTCTTCCTCAAGGGATGTTAGTCGTTCACGATCACTTTATCATTACTTAGATTTTACATTTTTTGCCTTCATTATAAACAAAATTGTTTTTTTTACTATTTTCACCCAATTCCATGTCCAATTCCGCTTATGTTTTCACGTTATTTGCATAAACGTATGTTGCATGTTAATTGCTGCAAAAAATTTCGTTTTGCGTAAGTTTTTGAAAATTACACATTTTTTTCTAAGTGGTCATACATACCTTGTAAGTGGTACATAGACCTTCCTTCTGTACTCATTATTCATATCCATGCCTGTTATATATGTATTTTTATAAATACTGGCATCTCTGCGGCACGCTTGCGGTCGGCGGGACATTAGTTGATCATTACTGTCTTAAGGATAGCAATTTAAAATGGTATTTGCTACACTCATGCTGTGCATATCAATTGAAATCAGTAGAATAGTTCAATAAAGTTGTTTTCCGGAAAAATGAAAACAATCGGAATGTCTGTGAGTCGATGTATAGTAACTAATTTCATAAATTGGACATTCATTGATACAGTCCAAATAACATCCACTTTTGAAATTCTTTGGTCATGTCTATGTTATCTTCCTTAGAAATTAATGCAAAGAATTTTTATGTAATTTTGAAGTTGCTCGAAGCGACTTTTATGTAATTTCAAGAATCAATAAACGTATCTCTCTCTCATCTATACCTCCTGTCCATTATAAGTTGGAAAGCTTTTTTCCTTTTTGAACGGTGACTGACGTGCTTTTAAAAATAGATATATGCATGAAATGATTCCTTCAGCATTCATTCTCTCTGAAAACCACACGAACTTTGAATGCCGACTTAAATCATGAAAATTCTTATGAAAATGCAGCCATTAGAAAGCTCAATTCTCTTTGGAGAATTTGCTATTCGAGGGAATAATTAAATTTCCATTATATTTTAATTTTCAAAACCGATACACACAAATTGGACTTCCGAGTGTATTTCATGAATAAAAATGCTCTAATCTGGAAATATTCAACGTATTTCCTGAATTCATTGATAGGATTGACATGTACAACATGCAACATAACGGAAAACTTGGACACTACTTCGATAAGACCACAACCTCGACAGCATCTTGGTGTCACTATTGTTAGAAATTTGACAAAGACGGAACTCTGATAGCAATCATCCATCAATTGTGATCTCTTGAAAACTTAGGGATATGTAGTGATTTCATGGAAAGATTAAAATTCATGGAAAATTAAATATGGTGAATTTGAATATATTACTTTGACAGATCAAAATCATAATTATGCATACAGAACAGTTCTACCTTCTGTAGTTAATTAAAAACCACAATTTCACACAGCTATTCAGGTGCGTAACATCTGTTTAGATAATGGAAATCCAATTGAAAAATGATTGAATGCATGCGTCCTAATAACGAGATTCATTTATGAACTATATAGACATTATTTGTGTATACAATAGATCAAATGTAGCCGAATATCGCCAAACTCATGACTAAATTTTAATATAATTTGAGGATCACTATATTTAGCCATTGGCGCTGACTTGAATTAAATAATCATTTTTTTAACATCCCCCACCAGCTCGGCTCCTGTCCAAGGGTAGAATTTCCGAAAGGCTGACTGGGACCGCTTCACAGAGAAGTTGGAAGTGGCCGCTCATGAGCTTCCTCTCCCAAAGAAGGATGCAATCAGTAAAGGCTATCAATGCCTTACCCGCCTCCTGAAATCGGCAGCGAAAGAGCGCATCCCACGTGGCTTCCGAAAATCATACATCCCAACATGGGATCCTGAATGTGCCAACCTCTACCAGCTATTTGAAGAGTCTATCGATCCTGACGAAATCAGAGACATAGGAAGAAATCTTCTGGAGACGCTGGATGAAAAACGTCAAACTTGATGGAAGGAATCGGTTGGTGAAATTGACTTCACACATTCCTCGTGCAAAGCATGGAATGCAATCAACAGACTTACTGGTCGAAACATAGTCAAGAAGAATTGCCCAGTCCAGCCAAACACATCGCCAAACAGTTGGTGGCGAATGGAACTTACCACGGTACAGACAAGTCTTTCAACTAGATGTGAAGCCACAGGTCACAACCCTGAGAACACGCACGTTATTGCATAAAGACGAATACCTTGCATCAGAATTTACCATCAATGAAATCGAAACCGCGTGCCAACTCTTGAAATTTAGAAAAGCCCTCGGACTAGATGGAATCCATTATGAATTCTTGACCCACTTGCGCCCTAAATTCCTCGCATGGATCACCGCCCTCTTCAACGTGTGTTCCAACAGTGGCCACATTCCGAAGATGTGGAGTCGAGCCTCAGTCATCGTAGTGCTTTAACCGGGGAAGGAAGAGAATTCTCCAACCAGTTATCGACCAATATCTCTTCTGAGCTCCTTTTACAACTTGAACGGCCTATTTTGTCTCGTATCAACCCCATCGTCGAGAGAAACCTACCACCAGAGCAAGCTGGTTTCCGACATGGCCGTTCCACCCTTGGTCAAGTTGCCCTACTCACTGACAATCTCGAGGAATCCTTCGATCTCAGTCAGGTTACCGGCGCCATCTTCCTCGACTTGACATCGGCGTATGGCACTGTGTGGCTCCAAGGCCTTCACCTGAAACCAGGGCTGTGGAGCCGGAGCCGAGCCGGAGCCGATGGTTTTGGTCGGAGCCGGAGCCGATTTATCACAAAGGCTCCGGCTCCGATAGTTTGAGCTTTGATATAAATCTAGAATTTTGAAAGTTATTAATTGGCATCATAAAAAAATTAAATCATTTGAAATCTAAAGATATGTCTTTTAAGTATACCAATGATCTGTCCTCCACGATATCTTTCTTTGCAGTTGCCGCCTTCTTTTGTATTATATTTATTATATATTTACACACGTGTGTAATATTTTTTTATTGCATATGTTTCGTAAGACTAATTTCCATATTGACAACGTATTCTCCAAAATCCATTAATTTGAAGACTTGTTATATGCATGCTAACTAGATGATTGTAGATTCCTAGAGACAAGTCGCCAGTCATTTATGTACACATTTCCAGTTCAGTCAGCAAAGATAATATAGCTACATTTCTTGCGCAATGTCTTAAATCTAATACGGTTACTATGTAGGCTATCATCTATCGGTATGGCTACTGGCAGAAGCTACTGGCATCTGTGACAATGCCAATTTCCTTAGATTGTATTGTACGCTCTTGTGCATTCCCCCACCTACATTTTTCAAAACAATCGATTATTCAATTTGATCAATTTTGATTGGAGGGATAACTCTTCACACACACGAATGACCTGACTACAAGTCCTCACATGGCTATAGCAATAAGCGACCCAGCCACTTCTAGTAGCGCCCTATTATTTTAAAGGTATCTCATTCACAATGAATTTCCTTTGACTTCAAAATTCAAAGGGTATATTTCAATGCGAAAAACCCGAAGGCAAATTACAATGTTGACTTGCTGACGAAGTTTGCGACCATGACATCGCAATTAGCCACGTAGATTTTACAACAGCACGGAATGCTTCACTCAAACCGGTGATGCTGAAACGGACAGTAGTATAGGGTATAGGATTCGGCGCATCGCTTCGCTCAGCACCGAATCCCACACCTAGGTAGATACAAAAAATGAAAAAATACAAAAAAATAGGGTCCTCCTGAAATTTATAAAAAAACAGCTAAAATAGATGCGAAAATGGGAAAAATACAACAAATAGGAAAGTACCTCTAAAATCACCAATTTACGGGCTAAAATAGATACAAAAACAGATAAAATACAACAAATAGGAAAGTACCTCTAAAATCACTAATTTACGGGCTAAAATAGATGCGAAATGGGAAAAATACAATGTTTATGACCCATGAACAAAAATATTCATTTAAAAATGGAAGATGAAAAAACAAAAGAACCATCAGCCCCCTTATATCCTTCATTATCATATGACATAAAACCTTCGGTTCCCAATGAAATGGATATAGCAAAACACAAAGATAGAGTCAGGTACATGAAAGATAAGGAAGCCCAATTATTACTTAAACTAGAACATTATAATAAATTAAGAAAACGATGGACGATAGCTAAGAATGTGACACAAGGCGTTGGTATATGTTTAACAATTTCTTTAGGCGCTCTCACTATTGTTATTTCGTCTGGCGTTCTTACAATTCCTGTTGTCGCTACTGCTTTGTGATACAATTAGATTTTAGTTGCCAGCGCACTCACATGAC